>JACBWW010000001.1:42931036-42997546 GCA_020086605.1 Lanius collurio
AATTTGTCCCCTAATTTTGAGATTTCATTTTGTTTCATGATGTCATGACAGGAAATGAAATCCTGTGGTTCCGATGAGTAGCTTTCAGCAAGTTTCAGTCCATTTCAATGCACCGCATGGCACCCCATTATATTATATTCACCACATTTCTGAATTTTCTATTTTTTTTTAATTGCATTTAATTTCATCATGTGTCCTGTCCAGTCTTTTTGTTTCTCTTCATTCTCTGATTTTGAGATTTCATTTCCTTTTATGAAATGAAAATTCAGGTGTGTGACTGTGCAGGCTTGACTACATTCTCCACCCACTTTGATGGTTCTTCTGTTGTCTGCTAGGGTAAGGACACAGAGTGAGAGGAGCATTGTCCTTTCCGTGTTTGTCCTGTGGACATTGCATAAACATTAACACCCTAGTGTCTGTCACGATTCCTCAGAGACTTTCTGTTTGACATTACTATTTGATTTTAAAGGCTGCAACACAAGCATGGTGTTGGTTGCAGGTGGGCACTGGCAAGGGCACCCTGACATGGTGCCCAGTCCTACATCACTGGTGGCCCTCTCCTTTGGCAGGTGCATGTTTCATGCTCAGCCCCTCTGTGCCGAGAGGGAGTTTATTGTTAGAGGGAGGGTCGTTCTTTCTGTTGTCTGACTATAGGAGGTTCTTGTGCAACCAAATTGTATAGTAGCTTTGTTTGCCTTTTGTCAGAGTATGCCAAATTTTACCATTCCATTATAACTTACAAATCAAGAGCATCATTTTAAGTCCACTGATTTGTTCATATTATGGTTTTATCTTCTGCCGTGTGTTCATGTACACATAAGCACCAGTGGAAATATAATGTGTCTCTGACTCTGTGCAGATCTACTTCACCCAGCCTCCAGCAGTACAAGTGTATTACAAATCAAGTACAGCATTACCTGAATCAGCTGGACGATGATGTTGGTTTATACCTGTAACCTTTCATGAAGCTTGTATGACCCTTTTTGGTTTTGGGACATATGAGACTATTTGGTTTAACATTTGAGATATATGTGAAACCTGTATTGAGGAATTATTTTACCAAAAAATGGTACTTTGGCTTATGTCCTGGTAAATCCATTGTGTTTAATTCTCTAATTTCCAATCAAATGTTACCTTGAGATCTTCCTAAATTAATTAGGCTTTTGTTTCCCTGTATCGGTGAGGTTCCTATTTAGTTTATTTGGAAACTCTGTCAAAAAGCAAAAAAAAATACACACTGAATATATTTTCCTTGTAGTGGTTACTGAGCCTCAGCAAACTTTTACATTTTTTCAAATTGTATCAGTTCCAGAGGGCAGACAGTCTCAATTTGAAGATAAGAAAGGATGGAAAGTCTTTCCTAAAACCATTTTGTGTCTAACTTCCTGTAATTAATTCTTGCCATTCCTTCCTTTCTGTTGGTCCATAGATCCGTTCAATGTGCTGTTTGTCATCATGAAAATGAATGTACCTGCTGTGACTAAGTCAACTTAGTCTTCTGGGGCAATTTTGTGAGAGAGATCCAGAGAGCCAACATCTTAAGTTTCCTACAAGAAATACGTTTTAATATTTCTTAGATTATTCTTTTAGATTTTAATTTTTAGTAATCTCCTTCCTTATTCTTTCTCTGTAAAATATGAATACCAGCATTATGTGCAGTACTTCTCCACATGCTGTATGCAAATATGAAATCACTTACTACATTATTCACTGCTCTCTTTACACAAAGGATCTGATACAAGTATCAGATCCATTCCTTTTGCCAGTTTCATACTGAGAATTCATGTTCTGTTATTTTTCACAGTTTGGTCTTGAAAAAAATTGTATCAGCTTGATGATCGTATCCCTTTTGCCTCAAAAATCTTGTTTATATTTTCCAGTATTTATCCCTGTAGGACACTTAGGTTGGTCATTCTACACTATCTTTTTTTTGTGTCCTTTCTCTGTTCTCAAATGTGGGTGCTATGATGGGTTTTTGCGTTGTTCTGGTACTTCTCTTTTCCCCCATGAATTTGGAAAGGTGTAAAGATCAGTTCACTCAGATCTCTGAGTTTGCTAGAGTTGATGGAATTGGGATGAAGTGTCTGTGTATCATAGATAAGAAATCTCCAGTTTGTTCTAGCCTAAACTGTTACCACTTTATCACTAATGTTAATTGTGTCAGCCACCTGAGCCCAGTCTACTTTCTTAATGAAGATAGAAGCAGCAAGATTGAAGAAAAAAAAAAGGTACTAAATGAATTGCCCTTGCAAAAGCCATCTGCTACCAGCTTTTTTTCCATCTAGAGAAGGACCAGGTCATTCAGTTTGTTTTGATTTATCATATGTAATCCATTGTAAACCTCCCCTTCTCTGCCTCAAATATTTTCCAAAAGTGTGAGTTTTACACTGTTGTTTACTCTGTGTTGAACTATCTTTTCCTCATTGTGAGGAGCCTCTCATGTAATTCTCATTTCTGGTTGAAATTCCTTTTTCTTTTAGTAGTGTAGAGATTTTTTAAGTGAATTATGGTTTATGGACATTCTTCTCAGGTGAACTGCCCACAACAGTGCTTTAGGAGTGCAGTCAAATATCACTCGTGCTGCAAAATGATCTCATAAGATTTTAATCTGATAATAAATATTCACTCTTTATTTGCCTCTGATGAAATGCCCTCAAACTTCTACAATCAAATTACATCCTCACTGATGGAAATTCTTAATGACCTTTTATAAATGTCTTGATACACCAGCATCTCAACTTTCTGGCAAATCTTGCAAAAATTCACAAACGTGATTGTTGCCCTTCAGAGAGATCTCAGTCTTAATAAAATTTGTTAGAAAGTGACCTCTCACTTAGAGTCAGCTCTGCCTTCTCAGTACATATCTCAGTGCTGCAGCTATCAGCAAATCTGGACAGTGTCAGTGTTAGCCTATTGTGCAAGTGGCTGGCTGGCAGTGAGACACCTGGTAGATAACTAGCTGTGCGAAAAATCCCACGAAGAGACAGAGTTGTTAATCAAAATCCCTGCTGCAAAAGAGTCATTAGAGCCTTGTGTCAGCGCTGTGTCAACAGGAGCACTCAGTGGGAATAATGGTCCACAGGGCCTGCTCTGTGTTGTGGGTGTCTGGAGAGGCTGCTTGCACTCTGGAAGTGCCCTGCAGGTTGGACCCCAGGAAACACAAGAGGGGTCACCAACATTGGAAACTGTTCTGGGGCTCAGTTACAAAACACAGCAGCACCAGTGAGAGCCAAGCCTGTATCCTCCATGAAAAAAACTTAAGGGAAGATGTTGAGTAGGGAATGTTTTGAGAAGGCAATTTCAGTAACTTGATGGTTATGCAGTACCTAAGTGTAGCTATGAATTCTTGGATATGGACAACTAAAACATAGTTAGGATTTTAATCTGCCTTGTGGATCCTGCCTAAGGTCAAGAGAAATAATGTGCACAGTTTGCACAGAGTACAGGAATATATCAAGGCAAATGCTTTTGTATTTCCACCAGTTCCAAAAAATCTATTAGAAAGTTTGTTCTGTTCTTTTTCACACAGCTCAGAATGCCTTAGCAAGGGCTTAGACACCTTGAAAAGTGTCCACAGGCACTTAGTCTTTTTTCTTCAGGAAAAAAAGAAAGATAAACAAATTAATAAAAATAAATTTTACAAAATTTTGTTGATTCATTAGCTTCAGCAGGGTGCCAGATCGAACATCTACATGGAAACAGCCTTCCATGGCTCTGACCTGCATTGCAAATTGTCTGTAATTTAATAGTGAGTGTAGCTTAGGGGGAGCAATTGCTTCAAATATTTGCTGCCATTAGCTTAAGGGAGAGGAAATGAGAGGAATCCAGAAGTTTTCACTTCCAAGTGAAGCATGTCAGACAGCACAGCACAAGACCTTTTTAAATTGCAATATGGCATCATATTAAACAGAACCCATCTGTGTTTCCTTTGGCTTTGCATCAGTTTACATTTTTTCTTAGATGTAGTAGTAGCAAATGTCAGATCTTTTTCACTATTTCCCATAATGCAAAATTAATATGTGACTCTCTGTAGGTCTATCACTCTCAGCTGACCCATTGCTGCAAGCTCTGAGCTGCTCATCTTCTCAAAAGTACCAGCAGTGAACTTAAATGGAGACACGATGTGAAGTCACTTCTATCAAAGTGTTTTATTGCCGTTAATGAAATAAGAGAATAGTAATTAATGTGAAATGATGCCTGAAAATGATTGGCAAGTACAAGTAGGTACTGATGGGCTGGATAGTGATACAGGC
The DNA here is from genome assembly GCA_020086605.1 of Lanius collurio. Taxonomy (NCBI): domain Eukaryota; kingdom Metazoa; phylum Chordata; class Aves; order Passeriformes; family Laniidae; genus Lanius; species Lanius collurio. The sequence continues at coordinate 42,935,290 of JACBWW010000001.1, forward strand.
CACTAGTACGGTATGTGGGTTCCTGCTGGGTGTTTGGGCTGTACCTCTGCAGCACAAGGGAGGGGGCCAGGGCTGGGCTGCCTGAGCAGGGATAGGGGTGGCCAGGGCTGAGCTTGGGATGGAGGCTCAGGGCAGTGGGGCCCTGAGATCTGATCCTGCCTATCTGGGGGAAAAGGATGGGCAAGTGGTGCCTGCTGAGCTGGTGGCTGGGCAGGAGGTTTGGGGAAAAGAAGGGACCTTGCTGGGGACAACATCAACCATCAGCTAAAGAATAGCCTGTGATTTTAATTTCAGACATAAGTTGTTTCTTACTCTTGGGAGTGAGGATGTGAACATTTAGATTGAAAGAGCTGGGGGTTTGTGACACTGGGGAGAGAGATTGATATGCTGCAGCAAGGGCATCCAAACGTGAGGCCATGCATGCCAGAGAGCTCCTCATGTGCAGCCTGAGTCTGACAGTGCTGCCATCCTTCACCTCCCCAAAGCCTGACAGCTTTTGGGGCTGGCAGGAAAGCTGCACTGAGATGGGCTTTCAAAGCTGCCTGCAAGGGACTCACAAGAATGGGCCTCTGAACAGGACCCTGTGGGCAGCTAACACAGACAGATGACCTCTGGAAAGATGAGATTTTCATGATTCCTGCAACTTAAAGGACTGCCTATTGAGTTGGCTGTGAGTGAACCTTTGTTTTGAAGGGCTTCACTGCTAGGGAGAGGGGAGGTGGATGCTTTTGATAGCCAGGGATGGTATGGTTAGAGATGATCTCACTTCTGCTATTCCTTTGTCAAGCCTAAATTCTGTCTGACAGTGAGAGAACCAGGGGAAGGTGTCTGTGATGTGCCAAAAGCTATTTGCATGTCAAACAGTGGTCTTCTGGCTGGGGTAGTTCAAGGGTTCCTGGGATCCTCCACCAGCTCACAGCTGGTATAGCAAGGGAATGAGTGAAAGTTTTCAGGTGTATAAAGTGGGATTTTTTTTGTTGAATTGCAAAGAGTCATCACATCCTAAGGCCAGCATGCAAATTGGTTGAGGTGAATTCATCTCTGCAGACATCCAGTTATTTTTCAGGGTATGAGTCTTACTGACCATCTCTGTCATACATGTTGGTATTCTCTGTGTTCAGAGGGAGGGGAACTGCCTCCCACCAGCAGTAGCCAACAGACATGACTTATTGAGTCTGTCTGCATCCTGCTGCTGTAGCACTATCAGATATGCTGGTGAAATACATCACTCTCTTTCATGAGTTTTTTCTCCTCTGTTGATTCCAAGTCCATAGTTAATCAGGCACAGGCACCAAAGTGGTACCTCTCAGCAGCTTAAAAAACAACATGGTGGTTGTTGCAGTTTACCCAGCCTGCTACTGCACTATTCAGGCAAAGACAGAGAAAGACAGGGTCACTGACTTGTATGGCACTTACTTCAAGACCAAAACAAGAGTGGCAGTTCAGGAAAGACTCATCAGTGACTCTGACAAAGCCATGCCAAAAACATGAGGATCACTTAATGTATTTCCAAAATTCAAGTCACCTAAATCAGTAAATGTCAGTCTTCATTTTGCTTTCCTGGAAGCTATGAAACATCAAAAGATAGAGGCACTGATTTTGTTTGTTTGTTTGTTTTGTTTGTTTTGTTTAACAGACTTTCAGCAGATTTGCTTTTCTTAATTAATCTGTGTCACTTTCTGATTCTTCTGGTTTGTTATTACACATACTTGTGACAATGGGACCTTTGCACTGATTACAGCAAGTGTGTTCAATTAGATCAGACTTCTGTTGGGTAGGAATGTACAAAAACTGAGATGGATCAGAGGCTAGTAGAAAAATGTGACCTAGTCCTTTAAATAAGAGTTTTAACTTATCTATTAATATTATGTCTGTCTTTTCAAGCAACTAAAATTGCTTGCATGGTCTCCTTTTTCCCAAGATGTTAAGGCCCCCAAAACCAAAGCAGAAGCATGAACTGGGCAGTCATGAGAATAGGCAATGTTTCTGTTTTCTAAAATGTATTTTTCTATTTTCTTGTTCCATTTCTGTGTCTTGAAGTTTTCTGAAAATGTAAAGTCCTGTGCAGCCTGAAGAGGTATAATGTAGGGTTAAGGAAAAATGGTTGTGGGGCTTTTTACATCTGCTCAGTGATGTAATGCAGTGCAGATTAATGCCTCTCCTCCAGCTGGCAAACTGCTATGGAACTCATTCACACACACACAAGTACATACACCTACTCATGCTTTTTCCCTTTTTGTGGCCTTAAAAAAACACCCAAACCAAAACCCCCAAGAGAGTCTCTTTCTGCTCACAGAACTAGCAGATCTTGGCCTGCTCTGCTGAAATATGATTAATGAAGTATAAATGGATAGTTTTCTTGTTGAAGGGTTACTGACAGATTAAAGGCTGATTAAAGTTGACTGTTGTTTATATATGAAAGGAGGCAACTACTTGATTCCTGGTGGGCAGCAGTCACTGTGAAAATTTGTTTGCCTTTGATGTCAATGAAGGATGGACAGAAGGATTCCTAGAAGAGTGCAAATTTTTCTCTAGGATGGAGCAGCCAAACGCTTCCTATGCAGTATGTCCCAGCTTTTATATATTAAAAGGTATATAAATGCATTGAGAACAAGGAGGGGTGAAGAGCTCTTGTGGAAGCACTCAATAAATCCTGCAACAGGTAATAAACTCACTGATATCAAGGGGCTCATCTGCTCCTTAAAGATAAGCTCTCATGTAAATTGATACTTATCAAAGACCCATGAGTTTGCAAAATTTAGTTGGGAAATCTTCTAAGCAGAGGCTATAACAAGCCATTTGTGAAAACAGCATGATTTATTTCATAGATGTCAAAGCACTAGAGCAGTCTTCCTTGCAGTATCTTAGAATGCTTGAATTTCTTGCTGAAGCAGGAGAAACTAGGGAAAAGAACTAATGCTAGCACAGACATATGCAAAATATCTTTAAGTTGAGAAGATTTGGCCACCAGGAAGCCTGTGAGCTGTCTCTCATGGTGTTTCATCAGTGCTACAATGCACAGTGCTCCACCCTAAAATCTACCTGTGTGCCATGACAGCAGTGGTTTCAGCAGTTGCAGCAGGTTTTCATGGTGTGCATCCTGCCTGGCAGCTGCCAGCTCCATTCAAGACAAGTCTCATTTGCAGCTTCCCCCACCTTGCCTTGGAAGCTGTGTTTAAGCTGGTCCTTGCCTGATTTGGGTTAAACTTGTACCTGTACCTGGTCTTGCACCTTGCTGACCCAGACTCAAGGCTAGTGCCTTGACTTAAGCAAGGCTGATGCTTGTCCAGCTGTGCCCTTTATCTGGGGTTTGCCTTGGTCTTCCTCCATTGCAGACCAACCATCAAATAACTGTTTCTCACTGGTGATGAGCATGTACAAGGAAAATCAGTTGTAAGTCATTGCCCTTGCTTTTTGAAACCACTCTCTGAAAACAGGATCAGCCTCTCTTGGCATGTTTTGTGGTCACAATAATTTTCCTTTCTAGAAACTGCCTTATTTTGTTCTGATCTTATTGCTCATGACAAACATGTGCTGGCTGATAATAATCGACAACCATAATTTCAGCAATAAAAAGTTTGAAAAGTTTTGAAAGTCTATTTGCAAACATGTCAAGTGGGTATTTTTTAATGCATGCTTTGATATTTTCCCTTAATTTTCTCTGTTGGTATCTCCATAATTTTAGTTTCCTTGCAGTAAACATCACAGTATTTACATTGTACAGAGACATGAACAGTGTTGAAAAATAGGCTACTCAGGGTTTGTTTTACTAGTTCAACATCACCAAGTAAGTTTAGGTAAGTTGGAACCAACTATTTTACCTCAGAGAGGTAAAGAGCCAGGCTACTCTGTCCATGCTGAGGATGTTTGAAATTAGGTTAGTGACAAAACTGTGAGCTGTAGTTCCTGCTGATTGTCACAGTCCAGCACCACAACGTCATGCCACAGACTACCCTGACATGGCAGCATGCAGGAGAGCAGCTGGCCCTGCTCTGTGAGGAAAGGACCAGCACTGCTGGGAACCACCCTGTGGGGTATCATTCCTCACTAATGAGCTTAAGTGGAACCAGGTGGAGTGCAGAGGCAACACGAGGAGAGAGCTTGTAGAAAGCCCTGGCGTCAGTGTGACTACATAAATAAAGGGAGGCTTTCTTATTCAGATATGAAACAACTGGACAGCTGAAGAAGGATGCTGACAATCCAGAGGGAAACACTTTGCTTTGCACTTGGTTTTGAATGTATAAAAATGTCTGGCTGTATTTTTTTGTGGGTGTATGGAAGGTTGTTTTTCTTATGTTAACCAAAATATGTGTTTCTCATTTACTCCGTCACAAATTTACACAGTCCTAAAGACTTAATCTGCTTCCTTCAAGTTCCATTAAAACCTAGGTGAGAGCTTGGCTTTTGCAAGAGGCTGTGTTAACTTTGGGACATGAACCTCCACCCTCCTTACAGGCTGTTCCATATTTTGTAGACAGGCCTGCATTCGTTGGCTACATTTATTCTCACCACTTCTAGGCATTGAATTCAACAGTTAGAGCAGGAGCTTAGTCTCTATCTTACATCTTTCCATACCTGACCTGGGAAAATGCACATCTTCTTGGAATAAATTGCCCTGTTATGTTGCCCTTCTCTTTCCATCCACATTAAGCAAACCTGTGATGACTGTGTACTATACCTGTCTCCAGTAAGAGAGACGAATGTAGGCACACACAAGTGAGTGCCGGCATGGTATTTGATGTTGACTTTTTGTAGCCAAGAGGGATCTTTATACAGATGAATTTGCCTTTTTCATGACTACCCCCTGTGTTTGGGTATTTTCTTATTTAACCAAATTCTGTTATAGTATTTGGTATGCTCATTAGGATTCCAGATGGCTTTTTTTAACATACACAATACAGGAAACCACTGAAAGGCAATCTCTGTGGAATCCCTTTGGATTCCCTATAAATATTTAGCTTCCACTCTAGCTTTCTAGCTATCTTGTTGTTTCTGTCCTATAATAAGATCCCTCAATATAGCTCCCAGAGCTGTAGTATAGAACCTTACACCTTATAAAAAGGAAATTTGTAATGGATGCAAGGAAATTATATCAGAAATATCCCTGCAAACAGCTCGCCGGTGAGATTGTGTCAAGGCTGGCATTTTGCCAGCACTGGGTGACCACTGCTCTTGGATATTTTTCTAAAGTTTTTTTTTTCTAAAGTTTAATTTTTTACATATGTTCATTCCCCAGCCCCCAAAGAAATATTTATGCAATGATTTTAAAAAACCCAAAAGAAATCAATGCCAGCCACTGGGTCCTTAGAAGAAACTTTTAACAACAAGGAATGTAGTACACACACAATAGAAATAAATACCCTGACTATAAGAAACAGATACTTTTAAAGATAAAGATTGTGATCAGCAGTAAACAAGACAAAATAGAGCTTTTGCCATGGGAGGAAAAAAAAAAAGTGAAAGGAATGAAAAACCCAGTGTGGTAAATTCTTTCTAGGGCTAAGTCTTATAGATCAGGGCAGAAGTTCCATTACTGCTAAGTTTTGTTACTACATCAGGTAGAAACAAGGGAGTATTTAATGTGCATTGCAGTCAGCACTTTCAATAAAACTCCTCTCTGGGGGATGTCTGAAGCCAATGTTTGAGTAGATTTCACTCTGTGCAATTTGATATAAATCTCTATTGCAAATACTTCTGCATGGCAAGGGAGTTGTTCTTGCCACCAGAAACCTTTCTTAGCAATCAAAATCCAAGCAGACTCCTACCCTGCAAAACCAAAAAAACCCCAAGCATTTCCAACCCCAAAAGTGAAAGACATGGAGCCCTTCCTCCCAATGCTATAGAATCATACAATGGTTTGGGTTGCACGGGACATGAGAGATGATCTAGTTCTAACCACCCTGCCATGAGATGGGACGCATTCCGCTGGCCCTGGTTGCTCAGAGCCCCTTCCAACCTAGCCTTGAACACTTCCAGGGATGGGGCATCCACAACTTCTCTGGGCAACCTGTTCCAGTGTTCAGCATTCTCACAGTAAAGAATTTCTTCTGTATACCTAACCTAAATTTCCCCTTTTTCAGTTTGATCTCATTGATCCTTGTCTTATCACTACAATTGCTGATAAAGTGTTCCTTTCTGATTCTCTTGTAGGCCCCCTTAAGGTACTGGAGGGATTACTATGAGGTCTCACAGCCTTCTTTTCTCCAGGCTGAATATCCCTTGCTTTCTCAGCTTGTCTTCACAGGAGAGGTGCTCCAGTCCTACAGGATTTTCAAGTTGCTAGGACTGCAGGCTGACTCACACCTCATTCAATCAGGTGCTGCAAATCCTCAAAGATGGCAATTTCATGGTTTTGCCGAGCACCTGTTGTAGTGTTTGCATGTTCCTTTTGACTCTTTTCTGCTATGGATGAACAGGTCAAATATCCTCTTTTCTTCTTCCCAGATTAAGTTCCAGACCTCATTCAATCACCAGTCTCCTGGGGACTCTTGCCCAGAAGTTGGAAGTCTTCTTTACAAGCAGTACTCAGTGGAGTACCCCAGCTGAAGTCAGGCCAGTGCTGTGTAGGATGAAGAGATGATCCTGCCAGTGCTGCAGAATAATTTTCTATTTTTTCACCTCAGTGTGATGTTTCTCTTTTTTTGCAGTAGCATGATGTTGTTGACTCATGTTCAGCTTGTGATCCATAGTAACTGCCAGCTCCTTCTTTTCAGAACTGATTAGTCATCTGCCATCCAGCACCTGTGCAGCTGACAGTTTAACTACCTAAATTCTGCACATCTCCTTTGAATATTATATTTCTGTTGGACTGTGCCTCTGATTTATCATGATAATTTTGAATTCCATATCAGTCTTGCAATGTCTTCCCACATCTGCAAATGTGATAAGCCCAGAGCAACCATGACAATACTGTGTTGCAAAGGGCTCTGGGTTTCCCTTGTGGTACTACCTATGACACATAGCTCCATCCTCCTAAAAGCTGCATATAATTCCCCTGGTATGGTTTGTGAGCCCATTCCACATTCTTGGATAACAGTTTCATGTATTTCATATATGCCTAGGTTAAATGTGATAACGTCATGTCTGACAAACAGAAAGAATACCAACATCGTAGGAGCTAAAATTGTCCACATGCAGTCATTGGTGTTTGACTGAATAAACAAGCCCACCTGTATATAGTTATTCCCTGGTAAGAATGGCAAATAATTTTAGACTGTAGAAGAATTCAGGCACTGAGGTACCAAGACAAACTGAAGAACTATTAGGAAGAATTATGAAAATAAGATAGCTCATTCTTAACACATGTTGAATCAACTTTCATCACTTAACCTTCACTGCCCTGATGCAAAATACGATTGAGGTCTGGTAGAACCAAGCAGAGTGGGTGGTGTGGGTGAGGAAATTTTGTTTTTCCAATAGGAATTCTTCTGCTTTTTATGTCATTACAATGTATAGTTAGAGAAAAATTCCATGAAGAAGATCTAAAACAGTTGGGACTACAAAACAGGTTATGGGATAGATCCATAGTGGTATGTATGGAGAGGTTACAGGACTTGGATGGAAAGCAAAACTGAGTTTTAAATGAACAAATCTTATACCTTTTTTTGGAAAAAGGAGCACTACAATGTAAAGAATCAAGGTACCACTGGATTATACCTGTTTTACAGGGAGAATAATGTGATGCCAGGACCAAGGTTTCCATGACAAATCCCCTGTCTCCTTGACAAAGTCCTGCACTGTGCTGAGTCTCTGCATTTTCTCACTCTGCAATTGCCATACAACACTTTGTGGCCTGCTTTTAGCACTGCAAGAGGCCAGATGCTCCCTCAGATTATCAACTAGCTTTTTATCTGTAAATAGAGTGTAGCTACTGTCCTGGGGAGATTCTGAGCTGGAAAATATGCAAATATCTTTGACAGGTTTTCTGAGGCTCATTTTGGGGGGTTAATATAAATTTTCAGATAGGATAAAAGTCAGCAGCACATCCAAATATTCTTAAAGCATTTTCCAACACTGAAGATTGTTCTACTTTATATATGCTTTCTCTCATTAATGTGCTAGTACATATCAAATCCTTGTTTTCAAAAGGAAAGAGTACAAACAGTCTCCTCTCTGCAAAACTTGGGATCTTTAGTGGACATGTATGCCTTTTGTATTCAATTTTGCATTGTATCTGTTCTCCAAACCCTTATGAAATCTCTTCTTGAAGCTTAGTGAGAATGACATGCAGTGATAGTTTTGTTTCAAGCTCCATTTCTTCCAGGCTTGTGTTTCGTGTGGTAGTGTGAGAAGAGACACAGCAGATGGCAGTGCATGACATCAATTATCTCTGCTGCGCACTCCTGCTCCCAGTGGTAACTGCCCAGAGCCGGTGAGATTACACCAGAGGGCACCCCCCACTCCCTGGCTCCATGTGGAGGAAAGGAAGACACCCCTGTGAACCAGTGCACTCTGAGGCATCACTTTTGCTTGGTGGATCAAGACTGCTGAATCAGCAAAAAATCTGCCCCCCAGATTTAAGCAGCTTTATCACCGGCAGGAGACTCCAAAGGCCTCCTACGTACAGACAGATTGCAGCTTTCAGCAGAAGCCAGTCACAAGATATTTGTTTTCACCCCTGTTTTTATCCTCCACAACATGATTCATGTTCTTAACTGCTTTGCTGCTTCAATACCTAGTCAATTTGCATGTCAAATTAGTTTTTCTCCTTTTATCCTCATAGTTCGTTTTTTTGGGTGAATGTTAGAGTACTCATCTGAGGAAGTACCTCACCCCTGAAGTCCTGGGGGTAGGGACCCTGCAGGGTACGGGTCTGTCCCTGTCCTTGTCCCCATGTGAGGTGTGCCCCATACCTGTTTCTGATTGGGTGGTTTGGGGTGCCCAGGGCTCGGGAAGAGAGCAGGGTCCCATGACTGGAATTTGCCTGGAACTCCATCCATGTGGCTGGAGGAATAAATCATCCCGGAACATCTGAAGAAATATCGCTTCATCTTTCCTTCCAAGCTCATAGCTGTTTTATACTTGTAAGGATTCCCCATTACAACACTCATCTTTGGTGCTTTGTGGTCTTTGAACTAAAGTCTGGCACAGAAATAACAATGGCATTAAATTAAATTTCCTTTACCAGGTTGTGATGTGTTTCATCAATTTTCTCTGGTGCAAGGGACCATCTGAAATAGGAGAAAAGGGAAGATGAAGGGGAAAGGGAGGAAACAGGATTTTATTGAATGCAAACATAGGACTGCTTTGATAAAATTGACTGAGGAAACAAGGAAGAAAGTTTGCAAATTAGAGAATTTTAAATAAAAAACATTGGTTTTAACCAAAACATTTAATTATGGAGCTTTTAGGGAGAGCCCAGCAAAGTGCCACTAAGATGATGGAGGAGTTAAATCATCTCTCCTGTGAGAACAGACTGAAAGAGTTGGGACTCTTCAGCCTGGAGGGGACTTGGGGAAATATCACCGATGTATACAAATACCTAAAGGAGGGTACCAAAAGGATGGAGCCAGTGGTGCCCAGAGGCAATGGGCCAGGCAATGGGCACAAATTGAAACACAGGAGATTCCCTTAGAACATTAGGAAACAACTTTTCAGTGTGAGGATGACTGACCACTGGCACAAGTTGAGGAGTCTCCATGCCCAGAGATCTTCAAAAGCTGCGTGGACACAGGCCTGGGTAACCAGCTCCAGGTGGACCTGCTTGAGCAGGGTGGCTGGACCAGATGCCATCCTGAGGCCCCTTCTAACTCAACTGTTTTGTGATGCTGTGAACCCAAAGATTTGCCAACTCCTGAACTGTACTCTCCTGCACAATTCTGGTACTTTCCAATGTTTCATTGAAAATTGCTTGGAACATTATTAGATAAAAAGAATACCTGAAGTTGCAATTGGAAAACTAGTCTTAGACAATGCCCAAACATCTCCTCAGTATTCAAATTCCAGGGGATTTCCTGAATCTGCTATGTTACTACCTTAGTGCTACTTTCCAAACTACCTCAGCAAATAGGCCATGCGCTATTTTTTTCAGAATGACATATTTGAAATGGATCATGAATGGACAGAAATACTGGAATAGTACAAGGGGTTGTCTCTTCTGTTTATTACCAATTTTGCACCTAGACAAGTAGCAAGTAATATCTTCCTTGCATCACTTGGAATTCAAATGAAGGAATTATCTTGTTATCTTTGTTTTGATTGAATATTCGCTCCCTTCAAATAAAAGACAGACATTTTGTTAATATGGTAGTTCTAATTACCAAAAATGGAAAATTCTAAAACATGGAAAAAATCTGATTACCAAATCTGTGGGGAAAAATAAAAATCCTTCTTTTCAATAACCTGACATGTTGACAGAACCTATTTAAGAAAATCAAAAAATCTGCAAGTATCTTATTAATCTTCTTGAAAGACTCACTTTTTTTTAAGCAAAGACATGATCAATATGTAAAAACTTTTTTTGTGAAACCATCTAGTAATAGCAATTTTTTGTTGTTTCTCTTATTCAGCATGGATTATTTGCCCTGTATCCACAATAATTTTGGACACGAAAGTGTAGAAAAATGTTTTGATTCTTTCTATTACAAGACAAGAAGATTGCTTTAGGATCTTTCAATTAAAGACAAGACGATTAATGTAGGATCCACTTCTTAAAGCATTTGTTCTCTTTCAGGAATGACTAAATAGGAGAAAAATCTGATTTCAAATAGGTCTCTCCAGGGAGCACTGATTGGGAATTAGGTGAGGAATAACTCCAGAAAGAGGTGTGTGCATCAAAGGCTTAGCCTGTGCTCCTCAAGGTGTTGTTGAGACAACATTCCTGGGGGATAAATGTCCATGTCATGACCATCCACTTAGGGAGAGGCTCTGACATTCATCTCAGAAAGGCCAAAAGATTAATGAGCAAAAAGTCTACATTTTTTTTCTTTTTTGCTAGGTGCCTTTCCTCCAGAAGAGGCTGGGATGCTGAAATGTCAAAAGCACTGTGGGGACACTTGCACATCTGTGAACTGGTGAAGCAGCTCATCAGTCGGAGTAGCTCATTTGGGAAACAAAGATATGGTAGCTAATGCCTGTTTCAAATTCTCTTTATAGAGTCATCTTAGGATTTTATAATGTATAGCATTAGCACTTCAGAGACCCTCATCTTTTTTTAGAAACTGAGGGCAACTTTTGACAGTAATCTTTCTATTGCTTGTCTCAGAAGAAAAGCAGCTATTAAAGAAAACAGCTAACTTTCAGCAGTCCTCATATCACCAATAGTCACCACTCTTGTGAATTTTCCAGAACAGATGATCACTAGTTCTCATGCTGAAGAAACAAAACAGTATCAGTGAGAGATCTCTGCAAAGTCACAAGATTATCCCACTTAGAATTTCAACACGGTTAGACTTTGTCTGACACAATTTAATGCCCCTGACACTACATCTGCAAGTTTTGAAACGGAGTGTACTTCCTTTGCCAGTAAGATAGGCTGCTTTCTTAATCTCCTTTGGAAACAGGGTAACCAGAAGAAAAGACCTGGACTGAGAGTGCCACAAACCAGGATATCTTATAGTGAGACAAACTGAACTTCTGAGAGCCTGAAACTTTGAAGTACAACTAAGAAACAGTAGAAAATGCAATTTTTCTCCCATTTAGCTGAGCTGCTACATTTTTTTCTTGCCCTATTTTCTCTTCCCATTCAGTATGCTTTGAGTGTGTTGCTCTGTGACCTACAGGCCAGATAAATTCTTTCAGAATCTCATTTTTCCATTACAGCCCTCACAGAAAGCTGTGATTTTTCCTTCCAAACTGAGCCAAAGAGTATGTGAAATTTCCCTAGTTTTCCTGTAACATGCTGCTATTTGTTGCTATTTGTCTACTAATGGTAGACAGTAGTGCTCCTGGACTCTGGATATTGGTTAGTTATTATAATAGTCATTCTGGAGACAAGCAAATAAACAAATCTCCCACCTCTGTTGGTTTACTGTTAAGCCAGAAGAGTAGATCTGAGTAGATCTGCTAGCCTGCCTATGTTATCCCTCCAAGAAATTCTTGCCTGGTTCTACCACACAGAACATGAATAGTTTTAAAAACCCTAAGGGGAGGGAATAATTTTGCACCAAAAAGGACATGAATTGGCAGGTTTTACCCACTGCTCATTACAGTTCCTTCTTACATTGACCTATTTTCAAGCACTACACCTTTTTTTATTTAATTCTTTTACCCTGCTTTTGTTTTTGGCTAAGTTTTGAGGGTCCACTCGCGGGAGAAGAGGGGTGTCAACTATTCACCTGTTTATAGATCAAATTTGCCTTTCTTTATTTGGACTGGGTAATTAGAACTTAAATCACTGTTATAGTAGTGTGTATCTGGAGTTTTTCAATCTTGACTGTGTCTTTCTTGAGCAAGGGCATCCAAAATTGAACAGATGTTTCTCCTACAATCAAATTTGTTCATAACAGGCATTCAGAGAGTATTGCTGAAATATTCATGAGCCTTAGGAGATAACAATGCATGAATACTAATGAATAGTAAGTTGTATGGTGCTTTAAACAATGACACAACAAAGGAAGTCCAAAATAACCATCACACAATTAAACATTTCCTTAGCTGCATAGTCTTAGGTGAAGATTTCACATGTAGTTTTTCCTCTAATATTCCCAAAATACAGAGAAAAAAGCACTGCAGAAAAGTGCATTTCAGTTTACAAAACACTTTGCCAATGTATTTAATCTGTCTTGAATCAAGGAGTCCATGAGAGAATGTTTACCATCTTCATCACTAAAGCTACTCCTAAGTGGACATCTATGGAATATATTCAGGGCTAATTAGAAATTTTTCAGTTTATTTTTTTAAATTACAATTGAAGATGATACAACAACTTATACTGCATGCATACAACCACCACCAGCTAAGGCTGGAAACTGTGGTTTTGCCTGGGAAATTTCTAATGTTAGTTGTCATTTTTTCAGTCTTGAGATTTTTATCAAAACCAGAACTTTTTGATCATATTTCCCCCCCTTACTAGTTTGATGTCAAACAACCAACAACTATTTGGACAATTGCAATTGTCAAGCCATTGAACATGAAAACAGACAGCAAATGCTTTCACAATTTTGAAACAGTAGGTCTGTGGTGGTCTCAGGTTTTACTGTTGTTGAAACTGGCCATTGTGATGTAATTAAGTCACTTCAGATTTGTAGTCCATCCTCACTGAACACCTCCAGAAGTGGAGTGTAGTGAACTGAGTGTGGAGGTGAGGGATTTGACAGCCCAACTCACTGGCCACCAACACGTGCTCTTTGGTCTCTGTCGACTTGTGCCTTTGCCTCGATGACAGGACAATCTGGCCCCACTGTAACACAGAGTAGTGCCACCAGTGAGGATGTTGCTGTCTTCTACTTTCCAGTCCTTCTGGTGCCATTTCACTTTCAGTGGAGAATGTCTGCATTATGCAAATGCTGCATTTCCAGCCCTGGGTGTTCTGCATTCTGCTGTGCTAACACAGGAGCTGCTTTAGCCTAGTGCACTGAGATGAGAATATCCCCCCAAATACTCTACAACTTGTACTATTTTACACAGTTTTTAAATTACAAATTACATTATTCCACCTCCCTGCTCCCAATATTTAAAGCTTCATTACCATGGAATTTCAGATGAAATAATAGATACTGAGAGATGTTTACCGACAGCCTCAGAGACTGATGAGTTCCAGTGCTTATCAAGACAACCTCTCTCACAAACATGATCAAATGTTGAAAACGCTGGCATTACACAAGCATGTGTCACCAGGAGATGAGAAATCTTAAATTTTTTTTAGAGAGGGCTCAGGTAGTTGAAAACATCGTAAATGATAAAATCCGTGATTTATAGCACAATGGCTAATTCAGAACAATGACTTGTCATGTTTTTATCAGGGAAATCACGTAAGATCATGTAAGGAAAGATGTAGTGCAAAAAGCAAATGGAAAGTAACTATAAAAGGAGAGGTTGTCTGTCATTCTGGTAATAGTGCCTGTTATCAATCCCTTTAATTGTCCCATGAGATTGCTGGTGGGAGAGAACATACAAGAAGAGTGGTAGAGCTCCCACAGGCTCTTTTGGCCCCTGGAGTTTCTCTATGCTTTACTGTCAAACAGGGACAAGTCTAGCAGGGGTGGTACCCGTGCAAGCAGCCTTAATGGCAACCTGGAGAGAAGAAATTGTGACAATGAACTTGTGAACAGCAGCCCTACAGATGCAATCTATTTGGGTTTATTTTTTTGTCCTTTGTGTTAATGTCTTAGAATTCAGATGAAATAACAAGTGTTTCCATCGACACCTATGTTTTCTGAAACACTGAATTTGTCATCAGATATTTGTCATTCACTGGAATATTAGAAAGGAAGAATTATTATGACTCAATCAAAATAATAATAATTATTTTCAAATATTTGTTTACTTCCATATATTCAGCCAAAGGAATTCATAACATGTTGTTTATTATCTTTACATCTATACCAGCATTCGCCTAAATACTTGTAAGGTTGTATTTGTTATTGTGCAAATAATTTTGTATATAGCATAGAGAATCTTATAGCTGTAGAGAATCTTATTTACCAGGACAGCCTTCAAAAGCTTCACAGAAAAAGATTTGGAGTTGAATGTTTTACAAATTAGACTGTAGTAAACCATAATAGAAGGATTAATAAGGTTTGAACTTTCTTCTTACCATGTATTTCCAAGATTTTTATGTCTCTTGGTTTATGACAACTTACACATTTCATTGCCTTTTCCTCAATATTTCATGGCTTCATGTCTATATTTTAATAGAGGTGTCTTCTAGAAGTGAAATTTATTGAAAGATCTTGATTTCATTTTTCCTGCGGCTCTGAAGTGTCTAGGTGTGTTTTTCATTTTTGTCACCTGTCCTGATGAAATGTATAATTTACTTGAACCATATGGAGCAGTCTGGGATACCTCAGAAGGCAGAGAGGAAAAGAAAAAGCAGATTAAAAAAATCAAAGCCTTTAAAATATTATTTTATCTTAAAAAATCTGCAGTCTCTTTCTCCTCAAGATGAACATTAGCCCTTAGAACTAAATTTTCATTTGTAAATGTAGAACCAGGCAAGACATGATTTTTTGTAGTGTGTGGTTCACAGACTTTCACTGAAAATGTTTCTTGGAAACAAGAGCAAGAGCTGCCCATTCAGAAAAACATATGTTCCTGAGTTAAGGAGTTGAAGGGCTGGAAAATTTATCACATTCACTTCAAGGTAGTTAAAACAGTTGCTTTTCTTTGCTGTTAGTGCTCCCAGAAATACAAGCCTACTGCCCTCACTGACTTTCATTTTGAGGACAGGTATGGTGACTCTTTTACCAGAGATATTAGTACTCATTTTCTGGTGATTGAGAGGTGGCCAGGAGATTGCACCTAGACTGTGTGGCTACAGCCTCCTCAGCTCACCCTGCTGTCCTGGGAGTATGGCTGGCATATGCCATAGCTTCTTTCTAGTCCAGGTGTCCAAGTTCCTGCTGTGGCAGCACTTTAGGGAGATAGCAAAGATCTCTCTCTGGAGCATTCCTGTTCCTACAGTCATCCTATAGTTAAGTTGTGCATCTCAGTCTGGATCCTTCTCCAGCCTGCAGGTTTTGATACAGCATCAGAGGGAATGTCTTTCTGAACGACTGGCTGGACTGCACTCAATTTTCTTGGGTGGTTAACACCTGGTGTAGAATTTTTCACTTATAGAACATCATTTATTGGTCTGTCTGAATACTGGTCTGTCTACACATATATATTTGAAATCCACAGGCAGGATGAGAGCTGATTAACAATCCTCAAGATGTCAGTGGCATAGGAAGGGCTCCACAGCAGATTCTCTGCCCCAGCAGCCTGGTTTTGGCAGAGTGAGCAGCTTTGGTTACATGAGAGAACTGCAGGGTGGTCACACATGGTGATCTAACAGGGTTGATATGACTAGAACCATCAGAATATTGTTATTATTATTGTCAGTGGTGTCGTGATATGCTTGAAGATTATAAAATACCAAGATGTTGCCTTATTTCCTTTCAGTTACACTTATTTGGAGAGCAGCACATAACCCCACCAGACAGTAAATAAGAGAAATACACAAATTCTGTGCTACTTTACATAGAATTAGGTTAACACTGTTTACATATACATGACCTGGCTGCTCCACTGGTCCTATTTGGTAGGGGCTGGCAGCTGGAAGGGAGTGAAGAGCAGCCTAATTAAATGCTGCTGGAAGCTTTAGCAGCCCAAAACAAGTGTCTTCATCCTGTGCAGGTTGTCAGGGTCCTCGACAGGTACCTCAAGAGTGTTGCTCAATTGTCTAAAAGAGTTGTTTGACATTCAGAGCTTGGATTTGCCTCCACATGTCCTTACTCTTGCTTTTGACAGCAGACAGAGCCCAAACTGTTCATTTGGGCGATATAACTACAGAGAACGCCAAAGCTGTGGAAGATTAATCAAACTCAGGTAAAGCTGCAGCTGAGCACTGTGGTGATTTCAGGGCAGATCTGGGCATGGGGGACAGCCCAGCTCTGCAGTGACCCTTGGAGATGATCCTACATCCAGACAGAGCATAAATTCTCTACAAATACATGGGGAAGATGGGGTAGGAAAGTAACCTTTCTCTCATGCTAGCATTAGAGGAACAACAGAAGAACTTGATGCTAATAGGTTCTATGAGAACAGTGAAAAGAGCTAATGATGCTTGCAGCTAATATATGTGCTTTCTCAGGCAATAGATACGTCTCAGGTAAAACCACAAATATTTCAAAGTGATCATAATGTCCATTTTAGGGAATAAGAATCATCTGTCCTGTTATATGGGCAAAAATGTTTATTCAGTATTGTTATACTGAGTAACTGAACTTTATTACTTTCTTCTCTAGCTGAAAAGAACAGTTTTGCTGAGATAATGTGAACTATATATTTATTGCCTCTTAAATCCTAATCAAATTAAAGATAGAAAGAATTAGATTGTGCACTCTATTAGCCTCATTGCAGCCTTGAAATATGCTCCAGATGCTGAGCACACTGGCTTAATATTTAGTTTAAAGTTAACATTTTCATGCTTTAAGCTTGTTGAACATCTTCTTAATAAATTAAATAAATAAATAAATAAAATATTTTCCTTTCCATCAAGCCAGCAGTTCAATTATTTCTTTCAGATAAGACACAAATGTTTTTAATGGGATTTTATAAATTATTACTTTTAACTTTCAATAAAATTTTAATAATAAATTTTTCATTACAGAGAGTACAAAACTGCCTTTTGGATTCATGTCACAATGTGAGCTGCATCGGGTTGCTTATAGGGGAAGCAGGATCCTTATGGCAGGATGCAGAAGGAGAGTAACTAATAGTTAGTAAATAACAATGTCCGTATATAACATCAAGCCAAAGCAGCTTACCTATAAGTTATAGTTTTGGACAAAAATTGTAAAAAGACACAAATTCTGCATCACACTTTTAGAATCTGAGTAGGGGTTCCTATGCCATTACTTGGTCTAAAATTTTAATATTATTTAAAAAACCAAAATATCTTTTAGTATTACTGATCTAAGTAAATGGAATATGCTTTTACTGCTATTTTCAAAGAAGCAGTACATACTGAACTCAGCTCCCAGATAGGTTCTCCCCTCTTCATACTCTTTCAGACTTAAAAGAACTGACTAAACATTTACAAGGTTTTGTATTGTTGAACAAATCTATTTGCTGAGATCCACCTGAAAAGGAATAATATTTTGCAAACATGTCAAACAACTCTTACATAGCCCCGTGATGTAGTGCTCAAGATCCCACAATGGGTTTGCTCAAAATATTTCTAAAATTTTAGGGACTAAAATGTTTGCTTTTTTTCTTTTTGAAAGATGTCTGGAACTTAGTTTAGCTGAGTTAGAAATTCAGCATAGGCAATCTCTCCCTTCCCATAGTAAACATT
Organism: Lanius collurio; assembly: GCA_020086605.1. Taxonomy (NCBI): domain Eukaryota; kingdom Metazoa; phylum Chordata; class Aves; order Passeriformes; family Laniidae; genus Lanius; species Lanius collurio. The sequence goes on from JACBWW010000001.1 coordinate 42,953,228, forward strand.
TACATTAGCATTAATTAGATAAATTTATGCATATATTGATAGAGAAAAAACAAACACACCATAGAAAAGTTAACAATGATATGAATGATTAATAATGTTCAAGTAGAAATTTTATGCAAAGACGTGGTTGGATAGAGAATTTAGCTGCTGTGCTTGCCCTTGATTTCTGGCAAACTTAGTGTCTTTCAATGATTATTACTAGAAAGTTTATCTACTTAGTTGTTGGTAGCAAAAAAGTGTTTATGTCTCTCTTCTCTTTGTTGAAGATAAACTGCTTTCACTCTACCAGGACCTCTGCTTGTGCTGCATGTGAGCTGTAGCTCTTTCTTTATTTCAGTGATCTTATTTCTGAGGGACTGGATATTGACAAAGCATGACTTGAGCATAGTCATTTAATTAGGCATGTAGTGATAGGACAAGGGGGGATGGCTTTAAACTGAAAGAGGATAGATTTATATTAGATATTAGAAAGAAATTCCATGTTGAGAGACACTGGAACAGGTTTCCCAGAAAAGTTTTGGATGCCCCACCGCTGGCAGTGTCCAAGGCCAAGTTGAGTGGAGACTTTGAACAACCTGGTCTAGTGGGTGCCATCTCTGCCCATGGCAGGGGGTTGGAAATAGATGACCTTTAAGGTCCCTTCTAACCCAAACCGTTTTATGATTCAGTGAAATGACTTTAATTTATTGCCAATCCAATCAAGAATAAGGTAAAAAGGAATAAACTGTACTTCAAAAACACTTTCTCCCACCCCTCCTTCCTTCATGGGCCTAATTTTAATCCTAATTTCTCTACCTCCTTCCCCCCAGTAGTGACAGGGTATGGAAATGGGGATTATGGTCTGTTTATCACATGCTATCTCTGCTGCTCCTTCCTCTTCAGGGGGAGGACTACTCACGCTCTTCTGTTCCAGCATGGGGTCTCTCCCATGGGAGAGAATCCTTCATGGACTTCTCCAACCTGTGTCCTTCCCACAGGCTGCAGACCTAAACAAACTGCTCCAGTGTGGGTCCCTTCCATGGGGTGCAGTCCTGCAGGAACAGGCTGCTCCAGCATGGGTTCTCTGCAGAGTCACAAGTCCTGCCAGCAAACCTACTCCACCATGGGCTCCTCTCTCCTCGTGGTCACAACCACCTTTGGGTGCATCAACCTGCTGTGGCATGGAGTCCTCCAGAAGCTTCAGGGGAATGTCTGCTCTGGCACCTGGAGCACCTCCGTCCTTTCCTTCTTCACTACCTTAGTGTTCACAGTGTTGTTTCTCTTACATGTTCTCACTCCTCTCTTCTGACAGCTGCTGATGTTGCTCAGGGTTTAATTTCCCCCTTCTTAAATCTGTTATCCCAGAAGCACTACCACTGTCACTGATGGGCTCTGCCTTGGCCAGCACCAGGTCAGTCTCGGAGTTGACTGGCATTGGCTCTGTTGGACACATGGAAAGCTTTCAGCAGCTGCCTACAGAATCCACTCCTGTACCCTCCTCCCCCAAGACCTTGACATGCAAACCAAACACAACTGTTATCAAGGAGCTTTTAATCGGCAAATAGTGAAGCTCCTGGGTCCATAGCAAAGTGTGGAGCCCCTGGGATTGCTAAGAAATGTGAGATGTTTTCTCTGGCATGCGGTGGTCATTTGTACATGCTCCCACTGTGGCTCCTATTTTCCCTTCAGAGCAGTAATTAAGAATGGATGAAAGCAACAATAGGGAAGGTTTTACAGAGCTATATTCAGTGTTACCATGCAAAAAAGAACAAACGGAGCCAGATTAGAGACTGTTGTTCATATTGCATTTTCCCTAATTTTTGCTGTTTAACCAGAGTAATTATAGAGTATTATGAGACCAGCTAAAAGCTGGGATTTTTTTCTGGGTAGAGTATTGCAAAGAAAGATATATTGTTAAAAGTAACAATGCAGCAATGTTCTCTTATTCAAATACCATGGAAGCACTGCTCCAATTTATTGTGATTCCTGTCTGACCCATGTCAGCTGTCAGGGTTGTCTCTCATAATTCAAAAATGTCACATGTATGTTGAGTTATATGCCTTTATCAGTGTACAGATAACAAGCAGAGTAAACTTTTTATATGTACATTAAATGCACAAGGTTAAAAGCAGTTTTAAATAACAAAACATTGTTTTTTTTTGGGTTTTTTTTTTTTTTTTTTTTTTTTTTTGAGGGAGGAAGGTAGAAATAAAATATAAATCACTCTTCAAGGTAATTTCAGTGTACAGTAAATTAACCATTTTAACAATATTTTCATCTTCTGATTGGTGTTCCACTGTGTGTGCATGGGAGGGCTAACAGAATCTACACATTTTAATCTCACTCAAGGAAAAGAGTCACACTTTATAATTTTGTAACCTGCATCTGAAAGTACTAAATTACTAATTTTGCTTCCATGCTCTAAACTGCAGCTTCTGCTGAGAGACAAGGATTGCAGTCAGGCTAGGATCTTGGATTGATGTGCCTTCACCATGCTGCTGTGTCTCACCCACTCAAGCCTCGGACATGTGGCTCTACTCCTAAAAAATCTTTACGGAAGTTGTGTTTGTTATCCTGGGATAAAGCATAAGCCTTTGTGGGAGGCCTGAAGATATTTGTCAAGCTTGAACAGGAGGGTGGGCAGGACAGGAGTAACCACAGCTCTTTTGCTCCTCTGTTCCGCCTCTACCTACTGGAAGAGCCCCTTCTCTCATTTTGGAGCAGCTTGGGGCTACTCAGTGCGTGCATGAATATGGCCCCAAGAGAAAAAAAGGGGCCGGCTGTACACTTGCCTCTTCACTTGGGTTATGAACATATGGGTGCCTTCCTCTTACTCCTTGAAATCTGGGCTATGGTTACCCAGAAAGGGGAACATGATCCAAATTTTTTTTCACCCAAATGAAAGAGCTGCCAATGGCTTCAAGAGCAGAACCCAACAGCCTTCTGCAGCCACATGGTGTTGGTTCAGGGGGTGTGATTTCCTCGGTGCTCTTGGACAGTGCTGCACTTTCATAGATAGAATAATCTCTCTGTATTGACTAAGTTTTTGGTACAAGTGCTTTTAATTTTTAGAGAATGTGGAAATGTTTTAATTTTGGCCTGGAATTACTACTTTTGTCATCCTGTATGACCTGTAATGTGATTAAACGCTTGCCTGCTTGTGCTGTCATAATTTTGAGCTACTGTCAGAATTTATTGTTATGCTGTCATAGCTATTACAAAAGTGCCATCTGTATTTAACAGCTGTGAGAAGTGTGCCTTAGTAATTCTTATGGAGCAAACTGCTGTTGTTTTGACCAGATGTTCATTTTTTTCAAATACATCAAGTAAGCTCAATATCTTCTAAAAAGGACTTGAGGACGCTCTGAGATTAGTAAAAATGATGGCAACATCCTATTTCTCAAGTATGTTTTACAAAATCCCTCTTTCATTTACATTATGATACTCTGCAATAGCCAGTGCTATCCTACATGTGCAGAGCGAGACAGGTGCTTCAGCTTCTTCATTAAAAACAACCTGATCTCTTCAACTTTTCTGTCTCCCTGACTCTATTCCACAAGGCCCCACAGACAAACCAGCCTGCAGTGGCAAAAATGTTGAAACAAACCTGGACAAGTCAATGGTTTCATTCTCTTAGGCATAAAAAATTCAGAAATTTATATAGGGTCCAGTATACAGAGGTAGTTAGAAATTGCCTAGAAATGCAAAAAGGTCCGGGTAGGATTTGCTAAATCCTAAACGGATTATATACTTAACTCCTGTTGACCTCCTTTCAAATGGTTTTGATTCTCTTGTCTGAAAAACAAACTGAAAAACCTGAAACAATCTGCTTCTGAAAACTGAACAGTTGTTGATTTTGATCAAGACAGAACACATGGAAACCCCACCCATGAAATGCAAACACCTCTGTATGTGATGTTACAGAAGCTAGGAGTTGCAAAAGGAAGTGAAGAATGAAGACACCCTTCACTCCAATTCTCCCTCCTGCTTTCCCCTCTTTCATCCATGTCACTATCAGTTACAGAGACAAGACATCAGCAGAGAAATGCTGAGTTTCTTTCCAGAGGCCTATTCCTTGTCTTCACTGGGTGGGAAAGCCAGACACAATCTTTCTCATTATTCTTCTCAGCCACTGGCATGGAACTGGGTCTCGGACAAGCTGGGTCATAGAACAATTGTGACTCAAAAATTTCAATAAACAAGAGAAGGCACTTTGGCACTTTGCACCTTTGCACCTATCTCCTCTTGTTTGCATTTATTTATTTTGAATTTGAGGTAGCCAAGGCAAAGTGTCATAAGTTCAACTTGTGGTGGAATGCCTTCCCACTTTTCACAGACAGTAGTGTCTACATTAAAAAATTCCAGAAAAAGAAAATCTAGCTATTAAGCAGATGGAAGTGTGAATCATAAAAAATGTCAAGGAATAGTGAGACATACTTGCTGTGTTTCTATTCTTGAGACCTTCCTTGAGATGAAGGTGGTGTGTGAGGAGGAAAACAATTCTCCTGGGACAGCTGGAGCCTTTATCCAATACCTTGCCTTAGTCTTTATCTGCTTACCTCCTGTGGTGCAGAGCTTGTTCTGGGTAGGAGAGGAACAAAGCACACAGGAAAACAGGCATGAAAGAAGGCATTTTAAAAATCGTCTAGTGCACTCAATTCTTTCAGGCTGAGGGCAGCACACGGTGGTGAGAAATGTGAATCACACTGAGAAAGTGCCAGAAGCCCAAGGTTTGCTCCTACCTAATTGGCTTGTTAAGCTGTTAAAACTGAAAGCACCAAATCCTTGGGTATTTCTTGCCTGTATTTTTTGCATTCACAGATGTGAAAAGAAATGTGCACACCTATGATCTGATACAAAACTGTCTTTGCTACGTTTCACCTCCTGTGTGATAATGTCTTAATTCACTTTATTCTCTGCTTGTGCAGCACTCAGTGCAGTGGGGTCTTGAGTTGTGCCTGGGGTTTCTGGTAATGAGCATCATCACCACCATCCCAATGTGAAACATCTAAAACACTCTGAGGTGTGTCTGCTTAGCTTTTCTGTTTGGAAAATAATGTTGTCATTGCCATATCATTTCTGTGTCCTGTCTACCAGCATTACTTTTTAGATTTTGATAGTACTAGCAGTGATCCATGCACAATAGGTCTAAGCAATTAAAGAGATAATCTGTTGTGGGTAAGTATCCATACAACGTATTGACGTAATGCCTTTACCTCATTCTCTCTCTGCCTGTCACCTAAAATTGTCTAAAATCTTGGAATCACAAAACACCTTCCACCTGCAAAAATGACAGATGAGAGCAGAAGTAAGTCATCAGAGTTATAACCATCCCACATCTCCAAATCACTCCCCTCAGGTCTCCTGGGTATTTGCAGAAATGCCTGTTTCTGAATTATGAACCAAAGGGGTATAATTTTTCTCTGTTAGTTTAGTTGACATTCATGACTGTTTGGCTATTATCAATCATGTGCTATGGACACCATGTCTCTAACTGAACCACCTCAGAGGATGAAACCAGTTAAGAGCAGCAGGGTTTTATGTTAAAGCTAAAATCCAGTTGCTCCTATTAAAGTGACTTTCTTTCTCTGTTTTCCAGGGATTTCAATAGGAGTATGTTTATTTCCATGCTTGAATCTCTTACTGACTGAAAATTGCCTTATAAAGCACGTATGGTGTCTTGAATCAAAACAGCTATATGTTGTCTGTGTAGTGCCACAATCTCGAGTTTTTAATGGATTTTGTGCCTTAACAATCACCATTCTATAAAGTGTTAAGGAAAGAAGAATGCTTAATTCTGTAATAAAAAATGGAACATTCAGTGTGTTGTTATTGTGCAGGGTGAGGTGTCTAAGAATGTTCAAAGAGACAAAAAATGAGAGAAAATATAGAGCTAGACAATATTTTTGAGATGTTACCTTTTTTTTTTAAATTTCAGAAGCACTTACATCTTATGGTCTTGTCAAATGATTTATCATCCTCTTTCTGAGGCTGTCTCTGATGCTGTTCTTCAGCATCTGATTTTTATGAGTCTTATTCCTGGTTTTTAGGTCACTGAGCCCAGAGGCAGCTCACAATTGTTTGTTGCCTCAGATGCACACAAAGTGGGGGATATTTTCCTCTTTATCTATTAATGTGCAGTTAATTCAAATAAGTGATAAAAATAATCTGCAGCCTTCCTTTTTTATAAGCATATTTAATGTGTGAAGGCAGTTAGACATGAATACAGAACAGGAAATAAGGTCAAGCCAAGCCAGAGAGCAATCAATAGGTGATACTGTTTTATAACAAAAGTATTTGATTATTCCTTGCAGCGATTTGCCGGAGAGGCAGATTTCTTGTTTTCTCAGTATGAACTGAATTAACAAGTACAGAAAAGCAGTAGATTTCTGTGACATACACATTTAAGAATTAGCAGTGTACCTTGCTGTCAAATATTGTATTGTTTCAATCCCCAGAAAAATGCTCAGGAGCCTAATGATTTCTAGTTTAATGAGTGAGGATTTGACTACAGCCTAATGTCTTGGGGAGGCTGCTATCTCTACAGGGACTAAGTAGTTAAAAAGGTCAGTAATGGTAAAAGCTGAAAACATTAATTTAAGTTCATTAAGCTTGAGGTGACTCTGCAATGTGTGCTTGCAGCCCAGAAAGTGAACTGTATCCTGGGCTGCATCAAGAGAATTGTGCCCAGCAGGACGAGGGATGTGATCCTCCTCCTCTACTCTGCCCTCATGATGTTCCATCTGGAGTACTCTGTCCAGCTCTGGGGTCCCTGACATAGGAAGCACATGGACCTGCTGAAGTGAGTCCAGAGGAGGATATGGAGATGGTCAGAGGGCTGGAGTACCTCTGCTGTGAAGACAGACTTGGAGAGCGGGGGATATTCAGCCTGGACAAGAGAAGGCTCTGGGGAGAGACTTTGCAGCACCTTCTGGTACCTATGAGAACCCAACAAGATAGCTGGAGTGGGACTTTTTACAAGAGCATGTGATGATCAGACAAGGGGTGATGTCTTTAAAGTTAAATAGGATAGGATTATGTAGGATATTAGGGAGAAATTCTTATTGTGTTGTGGGTGAGGCACCGGTTGCCCAGAGATGTTGTGGATGTCCCACCCCTGGCAAAGTTCAAGGCCAGGTTGGATGGTGCTCTGAGAAACCCGGTCCAGCAGGAAGGTGTCCGTGCCCATGGCAAGGGATGGAATTAGGTGATCTTTAAGGTCCCTTCCAACCAAATCCATTCTATGATTACCATATATGTTAATGTTTTCTTTCAGCTTCTGAAAGACATGCAGAAGAATTTTGTGCTCACACACACTTTCATTTTACAGGTTCATGAAAGTATAATGTATAAGGCACATTTATGGTCAAAAGGAAATTCAATTAAAATGTGTTCAATTCAAGTAATTTATATTCATACCATAATGGAAGTTGTAATACAAAGCATATCTGCCAATATTTGTTTGCAAGTAAATGAGAGTTTGTAGGGCCTTTTTCTCCACTCATTTAGTATTTGCTGCTTTCAAGCATTTTGTGACTGAATTTTATGAGCATGAATGATCAGAGAAAGCAAGTTTTATGCTCCTATGATCATCGGGAAAATGTGACTTATGTGACTTGGGGAAAATGAGCTTACTTATTAAATGCAATATTTCCAAAAACCTAGGGATAAATACATTTTCCTTTGAACTAGCGAGCACAGCAAAAAAATGAAGCAGAGATTTCTCCTCTATAGTATCAGGTATTAGGCACTAAATAAACAATTAAAGGTAACAAACAGTGGAGAAAATTGAGATCTATATGGAAAAGCTATGTAAAAAGAGAAATAAAATTTGTCAGATATGCTTCACTGTGGACCTTGCTGAGCTGTGATGTTGAATTTTTAAATATTTTATCGTTCTAGAATTTAAAGTGAATGATGATGCCTCATTAAGAGATTTTTCCTTAATGCTTATTTGTCTAAGCCAATTGTTTACACTGTGCCCACTCCTTGGGCATTTGCCCAACAATCCATCTGAAGGTCCAGGATATGCCATTTCCCTAGGTGACTAGTGACTGGGGGTATTTTGGTTTGAAAAATATGAAGGGAGGTCTTTCTCAAGTAACTCAAGTGCCTTCTGAGTATGCTCATATCTGTAGTTATTCAACTTCATGTTTAAGACCATATTGGAAATGTACACAGGATCCCTGCACACAGTGCCAGGAACTCTAGCAGTGGCAGCCAGGACTACATCTGTACTTCAGAGTACTTAAGTCGTGAAGTTTAACTAATGTAAGAAAATACAAAACCAGTTCCTAAATCTTATGCCACTGCTTATGACTACAGTGAGCCTATTCAGCTGCAGACAGGGCATTACCCTCTGAATTTACAGAATTGTACTCAATCTCTTTAACCCTCACAGAGAAAACCCAGCTCTGTTAAAAGTCAGCTGCTGGATAGACTTTCTGCAAATCCCTTTAATTAACTGAGCTATGCTGAATATTGTCACCCTGCTGCTACAAAATGTAACCAACCTTAGTGCCTGACAGGATACAAAACCTCAAAGACATTGGACTTTTCCTGAGAAGGAGGTTGGCTGCCTGCCGATGAGAACTGCTACAGATTATTTATTCCCAGGGGAAAGCTGGGCTGACTTGACATGGAAGTCAGGAGTGACTACAGAGCTATATTATTTGGGGCATTAGGGTTTCCTCAGAGCTACATGGATCCAAATGACCAGCTGCTGTCATGGCCATTGTCACACCACAAGCGTGGCTCCAGGTTTCTTCAAAGCGTAGGCGAGAGGCTGTGAGGAGGAGGCAAGGAGGCTGCCCCCACTGAGGCTGAGAGGCTTTCTGCTTGTTTCACACTGCTTTATTTCTTGTGGAGGAGCCAGGGACAGACCCTGCCAGCCTCCTGGGGCTCAGGCATTGGCAGGAATAAGCAACCACTGATTCACTGTGCCCAGCAGCCAGTTCCATGCCCAAACTTTCACCAGCCCTTAGAGGACCATTTCCTCTGGTTGCAGGACTAACTCAACTCACTTTTAGCTTTGGTTTTAGCAATATCACACCCTTACCTGGAAATCTGCACTTGGGATCCTGTTGCAGTGACATCTACCAAGCACCATTTCTCTCAACATGCATGATCCTCGAGGCAGTCATAGCTGTAACTTATTAATGAGAATTAAGTAAATGGAAAGAAACAAAAAGTGTATTCTGGTCAAACTCAAAATGTGCTACGCAGAAACTTTTGACCTTATTGAAAGTTTTCTTACTGGGCCAAACACTTTGACTGCACATGACTTTACATGGCAACAGAGCAGAAATCCACATCTTGAAATCTCCATCAATTCTTGTTTCCCAAACCTCCTATTCAGTCTGTATTGGACTAGGGAACAATGGCATCATGCGGAAAGAAAACTTTCCAGGTTTTTGTTCTCAGTAGGCAGCTGCACACATTTGTTCCCTGCTCATGAATGTGTGGGATGTACCCACTTGTTTCAGTACAGCAAAGCGCAGGACAAAGCCTTTATCCCCTCAGCAAACTGATCCTAAGAATATGTGTTCCGCTCATTGAAGTTTTTTTTTTTTTAAGGCAGCTAGACCGTGGAGACAGACAGAATATAAATTTACTTATGGAAGCATTTCAAGTCTTAGCACACACATTTGTGAGCTTGATTTACTAGCATACATAACAACAGTTATGAATATATTTTAAAGAGAGATACAGTCTGTCTCTGAAAGATAGGCCTTGTCAATTGTGGCTGCAAACTGTATGCAATTTTAGAGAGCTTTCTTTTTTTATATGTTGATATTGCAGTGATATCAGTGCTAACAAATTAGGTGGATGCAGAATTCTCTGAAACGTTAGCTAAAACCAAATACACGGTATTAGTCATGTGATACCTATAAAAATCTTCAAATGTTATTTTAACTTTATCTTCCATTCAGGTATAGGCACAATGATTAGTTGGAATATGTCATAGCAAATGTAATCAAAGTACACAGGCAGAAAGAAGGTGGCTAAAAGGATTTGGCATTTTTTGAAAAGTCTTAAGCTTTGTAATCCACACATCAATATTTAGTACAGCTGTGGCTTGTAAAGAGCACATGCTTGTTTATTTAATTAACGAGGCTCATAACACAGTGTCTTAAGTATAAGCAGGTTGGTCATTTTGCAGTATCTCTGCTAACAGTGGGTGCATAAGCAAATGCCAGATGTTTTCATTTTGTACAACGTGATACTCACTGGGCACAGAATAGCACAGAAGAGCAAACCACTGCCCATCCCTGACCACACCGCAGCTGTATGTAGCTGTGATGGTATAAAAATGTTCTTGCCATTCAGCACATGTCAATCTCAAATGCTAACTCAGCTTAAAACTTTTTGTTTAAAGTGAAAATAGTGCTACAGACTGGTAAGGATATGGTTTCTCCTGGAGTAGGTTTCAGCAGTTAGCTGAAGACAATCAGAAGTATGTTGTCTATTTCTGGTCCCATCTATTGATAGAAATTCCTTGCAAGTAATTTTTGTCCTGTTTCACAAAGAATGTGCTTGAATAATCAATGGAAATTGTACTACTTTTTCTTAAGGCTCTGAACCTTGTAAGTTAGCCAATGATTCTGTAGCTCTGTATACTTGAGTGTTGGCTAGCACACAGCATAACACTGAAATAGATTAATCCATAAATCTCATTGCTGGAGCTTAGATGGGATTCAGATTTTTTTGAATGAAATAGCAGCCTTTGTTTTTTGGTCACTGTTTTCCTCATGAAAGATGGGAAGATTCAGCTGTGAGTTTTGGGTAGTGGGACAGTGAGGCTGATAGAGCACCCAAACTCTCAAAAACCATCTTCTCAGTTTCAAGTGGTTGGTGACCTCTGTACTCAAACTAAGATGTAAGTTCAAGACCCTAAGCTGGTCCACAGACATCTCTACTCATAGTGAGAGGGCACAGCGTTTCCTGAACCCCACCAATGTAATTTCAGACTCTCTAAAGCTTGAGAGGGTTTTTTTGTGAACCTTTGCCCTCCATTTGTAAGAAAGGTAAAAATTTCAAAGGCTACCCAGCAGGGAAAATTGCATCACTATTTCAATGTGATAGGGACAGAGAAGGGGTGAAATGTGGGGCAAGGTTCATCGTTTGTCTGTGCCTGCCTCAAGGGGCATGGGCTTTGGACAAAAATCAATCTGTGCAAAGACAGAAATATTTTTTTGGGTGAGAGTCAAATATATAGTGCAAGCATTGTCCTGTTAACCTATCATCTGATGAAATGTAACAAACTGTGTTTTATTTGAGGGATTAAACATTTCAAATGCATGGGAAATACACTCCCTCTTCTGTAAAGAGCTTTGGTACTTCAGAATGGAAAAACAAAATATAAAGGTGAGCAGAAAGCTCTGTGCAGTTGTGTGACCTCTCCCACTGATGGCTGTGAGGAGATAAACAGCACTTGCAGGTATGAATAAGGGGACTGTCACCCCATTGCTCACCACAGCAATTATAAATTGAGTGTTGGGGATGGCTGTGGCTTGGCAATGTGAGATTTTTTTGCTTTTATTAAAAAGAGAAAGACTAATATCAAATCTTTAAATCCATACAATGGAAGAGTTAATTTATTAGAATATCCGAGGTAGTTTCAGGAAATTTACTTCTGTTTTCTGAGGACACAGAAATTTTAAAATTCTTTTTCCATCACAAAAAGGAAGTAAAGAAGGAAAAGACAAACTGTAGATATGTGTGCTTCTTTCACTTTATCTCTTTTTTAACACTCTTGCCACAAAAAATATGAGATGTATTTTTTCTACTGTCCTGCATTGGTTTTTAAACAGTTAATTTTTAATTTCAAAATTTTTCTTTGATGAAAAAAATCTGCTAAAATGAGAGAGCAATTCCTGTTTTAGACTGAAAGGGCTGAAAAAGGTTTTCTAGAAAAAGAAGTGTTATTTTAGCTACAAGAAAAATATTTCACACAATTATGCCAGAAAGCAAAAAGAATTGTGTGGAGGCAAATTATGTGTTTGAAGCCAGTCACATAGTGGAAAGGAAATGGTAACTAATGGGAAAATGAGTAGGCAGAGAAAGATCCTTATTTGTTAGGTATTGAAAGTATACTGTTGTGGTGAACTTGATATTTTTAAGGACTGGAATAATAGGAGATGTTTTCAGCATTATGACTGACATGTCGTGAAAGATCTAAAGAAAATTGTTCCACCAGAATATGAGGAAGGATTTTACTGTGTGAGTGACCCATTGTCTTGGTTTGAAAAGACAGATATCTGTTAAGGAAGACAGGAGCCTCCCTTGAGGTGAAGGATGCAACCCCCTTCTCTCTGAATTATTATAATTTTGAAATTAAGGGGCTTTCAGGCAAAGATATAAGGAATAGGAATAACAGTTCTTTACTAAAATACAGATGTATAAACAGGCAAACAAACAACAATAACTACAGTGGTGACAGCAAACAGAACCACAAACCCAGTGCAGCCTCTCTCGGCTGTCAGGCCCTTTCCCCTCTGGTGCAGTTCCAGTCACAGCCGGCAGGGGCGCTGGCGGCTCCCGGTGAGCAGGGCAGGTGCGATGGTTCCCCCGCGGCTGCAGGGGGCGCTCCGGAGCGAGCTCGGGGAGCACGCAGTGATGGCGGATTAGATCTCGGGAAAAAGGGATGGAAGAAAGGCTTCACAAACCTCTCTGGGCAGCTGATCCTGGGGTCTGTCTGGGCTCTCCTGGCCACGCAGGCTGGGGCCGCAGTAGGAGCACAAATTCCAGGTGGCAGGCGAGATGTATCGAGCTGCAGAGCTGTGGTAGGGATCCCCGGAGGTCTCGGCAGGCAGGACGGGCAGGGCTGCAGAGCAGCGAAGGCTGAGGCAGCCGAATCTGCAGCTGAGCTCCCAGCGAGGCAGGGAAGGACAGGCTCTGGATCCCGGGGTTCTTCCAGCAGAGAGGAAAGACGGCAGGAAAACCCGCAGTGCTGACGAGAGAGTCTCTCCCATCTCCACACCAAGTCTCAGAGTGCTGAGCACACACCCAGGTGAGGACAGTAGGGCCCAGATGGGCCCCTCCCCTCTGTGGCCAGTTCCTTTGTTTCCCCCAAGTACCCAGTCATTTGTTGACATGGTAACATAGTATGGGAGAAAATTCCTCGAGAGGAAATAAAAACAAAAACTCCCAAACCCCAACACCCATGGAACAGGTTGCTCAGAGATGTTATGGAGTCTCCCTCGCTGGAGATGTTCGGGAACTGCCTGGACACAGTCCTGTGCTGTGTGCTCTGGGATGACCTTGCTGGAGCAGGGAGGTTGGACCAGATGTGGTCCTTTCCAACCTGACCCATCCTGTGACCCAGATACAAATTCTGTGAGGTAGATGTCAGAGGGAATTGAAGACATTTCCATAATCCAAGATGGGTCACTCTCCATAGAAAATGTTTGTCTTGTCAGAGAGAGAGAGAACCTGTGAGAACTTGCACTGCCATAGATAGAGGGAAAATGGGACTATGGTGGAAAGAGGCATTGGTTAACCACCAAACCAGCACACTGTACCAACCTTTGGCCTCAAATTTAGTCAGTTATTGATCTTTTAGACCATATTTTTTTCTGCTGGTTCACAGATTTTATCTTTTCAATTCACTTGTATGAGTGAGAAAACGAACCATGGAAGAACGTCAGGGAAGGAGGTTGCTTTCATGACACATTTAAGGTTGGTATCTGAAACTGAGATAGAAAACCCTCTTTTCCACAGCAGTATCTGAGGAACAGCACACAGCAATGACAAGATCAGTAAGAAACAGTTAATTTGCAGTAGCACAGCTTTTAACACTGCATTATCAATATGCTGAGGCAGATGGCTTCTAAAGATGTTATTTCTGACACTGTCTGATTTTCAGAGACACTTCGAATGAGATCCTTAGCAAAATGCCCCAATGCATGATTAGTGAATCCAGCTGCTTTTTATGTTCCATGTGCCACTCCAAGTTTTCACAGTCTACCCTGACCTCAGTCAGGCCTCTACTTTCTTCATTTTTTCACTAAAAATGCCCAACCTTCCCATATGATAGCCTAGGTTTGCCTATTGCATTTTACTCTGGCCCCAGAAAATAACCATGTCAGATTAAGTTACTACACTAGTCCTTTTTCAACAAGGTGGGCACAGGATGGATAGCTGTTGGCCAAAGTAATGTATTTTCCCTCCTGTATTTTGAAAATTGAGTATATTTTCTATGGAAATTCATATGGAAATGCACTACTGCTTTTTGCCCAATGTGTGGTGGGTGTTTAGATACCTGAAGGCAAGTATCCTCATGAATTAACTGTGCTGACATGCCAATCCCCCTGGACCTGCTCTGTCATGATCTCATTAAAGTATCTTTTAGCTTTCATTAAGGCAGAAAGCAAATACAGGAGTGGCTGTCAATCTCAGTCTATTATGCAGTTCCGGGGCCAAATCCTTTTCACCTCATTGAAACCAGTTATTCCACTGAAACCAGTGAAGTATTTCTGTTAAGACTTGCTCTTGATCAAAGCAAAATGACCTGATGTTGCTAGTAATTAAGCTTCTCTCTACTGAACCCCAGTAGAATTCAACAGATGTGAAGCTGTCTTCTTGATGAGCCGTAAGCACCTCCTCACTGCAGAACTCCTCAGGCCTCAGATGTGTGAGTCTGAAATGATGTCTGACCCTCTTGATCTAGTTTGTTTTAAAAGGAACAAGGGATGGTTTCTGAAATCAAACTTGGTGATCTCTTGCTCTCCTGACACCCAAGCCTTGCTGGCAGCCAGCTGAGGTATCAAGTGGAAATCACAAGTAATGGGAAGTTATTTTTCACTGAGGCTTAATATTGTAGAAGAAGACAAATCTATTAAGTAGGCTTCTATTGAAAAACAAGAGCTGAAAGTTGTAAAGTATAACAAGAAGCAAGAAAAGCATTAAACATAATCTGATCTAGAACTGTTCTTTCCTTTTGCTTGTTTGATCTGACAAATAAAGTGGTTAATTTCATCAAAGAACAGTTTTAACAGAGAAAAATTCTAGTGACATCAGACACATAATTGAAAAAGAATTCAGGCCGTTGGTGTAAGAAATTGGATACTATGCTGCAAAGAGTCCAATTTATAAGGTATTTGAATAAAATGAAGCTCAATGCATCATGCATTGCACGTCCAGGAGAATTTGTGATTCAGATTCCCCAAGAATGAGGAATTCCCAGTAAGTATGGGGAATAAACTTGCTTTCATTGAGTCCTCGCTCTTTGAACACACTGCCCATCGCTACTGCTGGTAGAATAGTGAGGTACACAGTGAAGTGCATTATGTATTACACTGCTGATCTATTCAAACTAGCTTTTCTACGTGATTTCTTATGTGATAACCAAGCCTTGATGAGTTCTGACAACCTTAATGCTGAGTACTGTTCAGGAACAAAGAAAAGTTTCCTTTTCTGGACTGCCTTCAAGTCAAAGACTCGTCCTGTAAGTGCATCTGTCCTGGTGTCTTCAGCATTCAAATAAGACTCTAAAGACGTCACTGGCACACAAACCATCTCTAGGTAAAAAGCAGAAAAACACAGCAGTGAGTGACATGAGAAGGGAGTACTGATAAAAGCATGGACTGATGCATTGGAAATGAGAGAAATGTCATGATTGAAATTCTAATTCTGTTGAAGTTAAAGGAAGCACTGGCAATGATTTAATTAGGGCAAATTTTTTTCTATCTCCACATTTCTTATCAAAGAAGCTTGTTACTCCTGACTGGCAATTTCTCAAAATTATTAGTATAAAAGTGGACATTGATGGGGCCAGAGCACAGATCTTTTTGAAAAATATACTTTGACTATCAAGGGCAACACAACAAAAATTTAAGATATTTGTAAATATAAATAACATGGAACTCAAGCTTCCCAAAATATATCTCACTCTTTGGCTTGGACTCGGTGATTAATTTGGAAAAAAAAACTACTTGAAAAGATTGATTTTGAAATATTTCAAAGAAAACACTTTAAATTATTATTTATTGTTTTTAAATGTGAATTATTATGAGAACAAAATGGTACAAAATGTATATATGTGCATATATATATATATATACACACAAAAAAAAAAAAACACCACAAACTTGAACCATATATACTTTGTTTTATTATTGTTATAATCACACCCTTATAGGCTTGAAGTAAGGGGCTTAGGACATTACAAGAGTTGCTCACATTGTAATATAATTTCGGGATGTTTGGAGGAGATAAGCAAATACAGAGCCTGATTCTGCCCTAGTTTTCCTTTGACCTTAAAAGCTGTGTTTGGTAGGATGGGTTTGCCTACCATCTGAGTAGTGTTTCAAGTACTAAACATTTTTAAAGAGTTTGGACTTCACTGTAAAAACCTCTTCTGGTAGAGACCAGGGGATTTTTGATAGCATGAGCATGTTGTTACTGCTCTCATGGCAAGAGAGGGTCATTTTCAGATCTTTTGACTCCCTCACATGCTTTTTCTTACAGCAGTGTCTGATATTACTTGCAAGGCTCCTCGTGGACATGAAGACCAGCACACAGTTCCCATGGATTAATTCACTGGCATTAGTCCTAGTGCAGGTGGTTACATCTTTGGGACAGCAATAGAAATTCGGACATGTAAAGTATCTGCTTCCTGTTCTGCTTTTGTCAGTACGATGCTGCTCTGGGACACTGCAGATTTTTTCAGAAAGGTTTGGCAATTATACATAATACCTTAGAGTGGGACTTCTTGACCATGGACTCCTATTTGTGTGTTGATGCAGTGCAAATTTCTAAATTAAATTTATTCAGAAGACATTAATCTGCCTTTGAGTTATACAGCACACACATATGATAATAATAAAAGCTGCAGGAATATTTATTCACTAGTGATGCAAATGGGAAATGAACTTTGCCTCTCTTACCCTTCCCTCCACTCTTCTGCCAAACAGGAAATACTGGTGGGTGGACAGAGCTGAAAGTTGTCACTAGTTTGAATAACTGGAATTTAGAGAGCTTGTGAAAAATTCTTCAGAACTGAGTTTGCTTCTTTTTCTTCTCTAATCCCTAGGAGGACAAATTTCTCTGCAGTGTTTTCATGTGACTTCTCACAGAAATCCTTAAAAATGAGATTTTTTTGAAGGGCACCATTATTTTCAGGTCTGAAAAGCCAGCATCTGCCTGGGCAATGTGGCTGTGTCCCACGGAGCCAGATGTCTGAAGTCCATTTTGAGACGTACCAGCAGTTTGTGAAAACTCATGCCTTGCTATGCAGGTTACATCTCTCTGACCAGACTGCTTATGAGCTCGGAGTGTTGGTTTCCAGGGCTGTCAATCAAGTAGCTTTCACCAGAACTAAACTGACTTGAAGGAATCAAAAGAAAAATATCCCTAATTTTTCAAAAGAGATTATTTGCAGTGTGAAAGCTAATCATTTCAAATTCAGACATTAATCCAAACCTGTAACCTTTAGCAAGAGCACAATTTACTTGTTCTTTTTGCCTAAATGAAAGCACATCTCATTTTTTTTTTCAGTTTAAACACAGATGAAGTTCCAATGTTTACTTGGAGCCAGTCATTTCAAATTTAACCATGAAAAGCAGAAATATAATCTCCTAGTTCAGAGACACTGTCCTTTTTCTCCTTTAGTACTTGTTAAAACATTATATAGCAAGCTGTTTTTAAAGTCTGGGTGTCAGTCTTATAGGCTGCATCTTTCCCTTTAAGGACTGTTTGACTGCTCAAATATTTATGAAGTTCAGTGAATACCTGATGAAAATTGATCATGCTTTGAATGGATGCTGTGCAATGGGTGAGTTTCACAATAATGTGGTGTGATTCAGTAGTAGGCAGGTCATTCCTCCTTGAGCTTCCTCACTCCTGGGTGAAAGCCATGCACATATATGTCCTGAAAAGCCTTCCTTAGACGTGGAGCAGGCTAAGCCTGTCTCACAAAGCACAATGGATATGTCATGAAAAGATATTAGGGGAAATCTCATGAAGGATGTATCAGCATAGGCATCACAACTTGGACCAATCTGCAGTTTGGGGCAGGTGTAGAGAGGGGTATGTATAAATACAGGCAAACCAGCAGCTGACTCCTGAGAGAGAGGTAGAGGAGTTCCTTCCTAAATGAAAAATAAGCAAATAAAAAAATAAAACAAACAAACAGGAAAAGGAGAGTAGGCAGTGTTTATCTGTGCTGACCTCGAGTGCCCTGCTGCACAAGGCCCCCGGGAGGAAGGCACAGCGAGCCCTTTGGAAAATCACATCCAGAGCAGCTGCAGCTGCTGAAGAAGCAGAGGCTGGTGCAGACTCAAATGCCTGACTGACGCATGCCTGTCAGGATGATAAACCCAAGAGGGAGGTTAAATGTCTCCCCCCCCCTCCCGACCCCTGCTACCAGCCTTTCAGAAGATAAAAAATATGCCCAGAGGGACTATGACTAGTTTTAGAAAGTCTTGGAAGCGAACTGTACCAGATAAGGGGCTTAAAAGCAGAGATTTGCTATCTGTGAGTTAATCTGACAGGTGTGATAGGGCACATCCACTGCTGCTCGGTGCTATTGTTCCTGTACACCGAGATAAGGCTGCCTGACATAGGAGCAGCTCTGCTCCCGCTGCCTTTCAAATAACTCCTTAAACCAGAAGGATCTCTGACTCCTTTCTGACACTTCTGCCTCCTGGTCTACATTCTCCACTCTCTCCTCCACCTGCAGGAAGGCCCCTTCTAGATTTGTCACTGCCGGCAAAAGCTGTAGGAAAAGCCCAAAGCAATGCATTTCCCAAGAAGGATCATTAACCCTTTGTGCCCTCCCTCAGTGCTTTCCTTTAACACTACTCCATTCTGGATGTTTAAAATATTATATAAACATGAATAATTTTTATTTTCTGGATAAAGCTGTAATTTTCTCCAGATAAGGATGTGTAAGTGCTGAAAAAAGAAATGCAGGACCAGTTGTATTTTTTACCCTTGCTCTACAGAAGCTGCTGGATTTAGGAGTGAAAAATTTATCTTTCTGTTCCTGTTTCTCAAAAAAGTTTATTAATGAATTATATATTGTGTGGGAAATCCTGTAGAAGAGAAAAAAACCATCCATTTGCTGAGCAGCCTGAAAAATGAAAAGCAAGCATAATCACATCCTGTACCATATTTCCTCAGGGAAAAATTAAATTCAGGGGAGGAAGTTAGAAATAAAAATATGAATAGATTTACTAAGCATCTCTAAACTTTTTTATCTCTTTGGCAGATAAAAAACAAAACAGTTTTGCATTAATAGAGACAGATATGAGCTGGAAATATGAGTTGGAAATCTGAGAAAAAGCTTTTGAGTTTTGTCCCCAAAGACTGATGGCTTTGCAAGCCATGCTATCAGAGTTGGATCAGTCCCAATTGTCATGTGCAGAAACTACAAGTCACATAAAGTCCCATAAATAGCGCTGAGCAAGGTATAATCTAACACACATTAAAGATCTAAGAAAGAAAATGTTAAGTGAAGCAATAGCACTTATCTTAAAAGATTATATTTGACTTTACTATTCAAAATGTGGAAAGTGTCCATTTAGGTCAGTGAGTTTTTGAGCGATCTTTGTGGAGGTAAAAGCAAACCCTCAACAAATAAATTAAACAGGCAAATTTTATCTAAAGATAATCCAGCAATGTTTTAAAGAAGAGAACGTTCAAGAATTAGGTGTTCTCCAAGTTCACTACTGTTCAGGGCTTCAGAAAAATCCAGCGATGGGAGGAAGTTGTAGAGGGTTTTCTTTCTCCATCTCTAGCCCTAGAGCAGAGCCAGGTGTTATCATTTCCACAGCTATCTGTCCAGCTCATTTTATGGTCTTTCTTCATGGAGTCTCCCAGCCACTTCAGGCGCCAGTGCTTCGTTTGCCTTGCAACCCACAAGGTTTTCCTGTAGTGTCCTTGGGTTTCTCCTTGCTCTTAGGCAGTGGGACTACCTCTTGCTCTGCCTGCCATTAAAATAGACACAGGAATACTTATTTACTCTGTCATCTATTTGAAGACTTTTTGTCCAGCTAACCTTCTGGATTGTGCTTAGTAATATTATTAGCAAGTCCAGTTTCCCTAGTCTTTGCTGACAGATTGTTTACTTGTGCAGTCCCTAATCATTCTTAGTGAGTTCTTCTCAATCTTGTCCAACGGGTCCATATTTTCATCTTGTTTTTCTCCATCACTAATATCATCAGTAAGTGGATGGACCACTTAAAAGGATTTTCAGGCAACATCTCTCATACAGTATTGGTATGGGTTTGCTTTTTCTGCACTAACAAGTCCTTTTTGACCTAAGCTCGGATTCTGACTAACAATGACACAAATCCTTAGAACAGCACACATTCCAATAATACTCCTATGCACTGAGAGCAGTTTAATCTCCCATCAAAATGAAGATACAGCACAACAGCAAAAGTTTGAGGAAAAATGATCAAAAGTAGCTTCTCTGTGAAAATCAACTAATCCTATTAGGAAACTTCAGATAGGAAAAGAGTATCTAAGAAGAGCATACAGTTGAGGTCTGTCATATTACAAGTACCATAGAAAAGGGGAACACAGACCTATTTTTCTCTTTTCCAGTGTGTGAACTGGTGAAATAAAATTAAATAGCAAGAACCAGATTCAAAATAACTCGAAGATTTTTGTCATGTACCATGAGGTAAAGTTCCTAGTATTTCTGGCTACAGTAGGTTACTGGGGGAGGAAAAACATTTGCTGGTTCAGAAAGGAAACCAAATGTTTCACAAAGAAAAGTATAATGAGATCACCCTCTGCTTAGACACTCCTTGAACCATAATCTGCTTTTTTTTTTAACCATTCTTTCCTGAGGTTCTATCTTTGACCACTTTTATACATGAAATGAGGCTGACTGTATTTTTTTGTCCTCAGTGCATGGAAATACTGTCAGAATGTAGCTTTCAGATACGCTTTCCTAGGCTGATTAGGGAAATGTTGTATAAAATAGTCAAAATCATATCTAATGTTATGTTACATCACATCTACTGTTTCTCCTTTATTTGCCAGACCTGCTGTCCTGTCAGAGAAAATTCTGATATTGGGTTGACAGAATGTGCTCTTGAAAAATCCCTATGTATTATTATTCATCACTTTGAATCCACTTATGTGCTTGTAATAATTTATTCATTTAGCTCCAGTATTTTTCTTGAAAATGAAATGAAGTAGATATGTCTTTGTCTTTTTTTTTTCTCTTCCTTGAAAGTAGATGCCACATCTGCACTTTTCAGACATTTCACCTTTCTCCATATCTTTTAAAATGTAACTGCTAATGACTTGGTGATTCAACAAAGTTGCTCTTTAAAATTATTTATGATGACAGTGTGTCAAGAATTGTCAATTTGAAAAAATCTTTCTGATTTTAGATATGACTTTCATACTTTCTCTGAGAAAATCTCAATACTTTTCATCTCAGTTGCCTCATGGACCAATTTTTTCATTGTCTCTTTTCTATAAACATATTCATAAATTTGGCCATTAGTGGAACATTATCTATGTTCCTACCTGCTACTCTTGGCACATGTTGCACTTCTAAGCTTGTCCTTAGTAATCTGATTCTATTTCCTCTGCCTGTATACTTACTTTGCTGTGAGGTTTAAGAACATGGATTCCTCATTTAGCAATGGTAATTCCTTGCAATGTTTTGTATCTTCCTTTCATGATGGTGTAATTTATGTTGGTGCCCTTTTCCAGGAGCCCTCTCCTTTTCAACTCCTTTTCTTCATTACCTATTCTTACATAAGCCCTTACAAGACAGTTTTATGAATATTTTGTTGACGTTGGAGTTTGTCTGTATCATTCCACTGCACCACAAGTGTTTCTGCATGATCAGTTGCTATAATGGTTGGTCCTTTCTGTTGAAGGGAGCTGTGCCAGAATGATGGTAAAAAATCTCAATTTTTTTCTGAGTAATAATCAGAATAACAGTTTTTAACTCAAGGAAATATGAGTGCTCTCTTTGAGTCAGGTCTAACTAACCATGCACAGGGCTGGAATGGGTAACTGCAGTAGAGCTGGGTAGCTCTCCCACCTGAGAATCATTCATGAGAGAAAAACTTAAAGCTGGAAAAAACAGATTCTGTCTACCTTGGATTTTCCACTTATCTCTATTTTTACAGTTCCTTCTTTGCTCCAGAATGCATCTCCTCACAACTTTTCTGCTGGAGTTGTACTTGTATGCCCATACCATTTTCACTGTCTCAGTTACATTAGTGTGTGCCAGGGCAAGATACTCAGAGAAGTCCATGACAACAGCTACAGGATCTTGGATAGTCTTTGGTGAGCTTTTGTTAAATATTTTTTTCAGTCTATTTGAATGGCTTAAAACCATGTTACATTTCTTCAAAGCTGTCTACTTCAGAGGGTGCACCAGCCTTTTCAGTGCTCCAAGCATTCCACAGCCAGATGTCTCACAGCAAAATATTTTCTCAGCTGGGTGAGAAATCAGTGAAACTTCAGAAAGCAGTGGTGGGAATAAGCAGCATCAATGATACACTTATATTCTGATTTGATGGTAGAATGGCACAAAATTCTGAAGTATGAATCCTCGTCTTGCTGCTAATTTACCTTAATAAAATCCAGTTCCAGCAGTGCAAATGTAAGTTGACAAACATGGACTACACTGAGTGTCACAATATGCAATGTATTCAGAAGTTATTACAACTCATCCTGCTTCCAACCATACATTTGTACTACTTCAGGATAATAAATTAATGTTCCCAATATATTTGCAATGATACTTATGAATGTCATATTGTTGTTTCTACTACAAGGAATTTATGAAACTGAGTTGCATCAGACATGAATAATGGCAAGTAGATTTAAAGTAACTGTGATTGGTTGTGAAAAGCACTGAAAAAGGAAAAAAAAAATCCTTATTCACTTGAGGTGGCTTCTGAGCTGTGTCAGTGTGTATCTGATGCTGAATTCCCTGCCCCAAAAGATCATATTAATTAGTGCCACTTATCAGTACATTTACAGAAAATTGTGAGACTGGAATTCTCTAAAAAAAAGGTAGATGTTGCACAGAAACTTTGGTGATGAATTAGGTTTCTTCTATAACTGATCCCCTGGTCTCTTTTAGAGGAGATGCCTCGGGACTGCAATTTGGGCAGTGGCAAGTGGGGCAAACGAAGCAGGTTTTTCTACAAAGAAACACCTTGCAATTCAGGCTTTTTTGTCTCTGTGTGTCATGTTTCCTGCAGCAGCATGACCTCAAATAGCAGCCTGGTGTTAAAGTGCATGGATGGAAGTGGGGCCAGGGCGAGGAAGCTGAACAGATTTAAAAGGACCAAGACTGTTTTTAGGGTAGTGAGATAGTGTGATCTGGCTTCTGCACTGGACTTGAATAACTATTTTTTACTGATCTTTAATGTACCATGAAAGCATCCCATACAGAGAGGAAAACTCAACTTTTTTTCCAACTTTGAAAAGAGAAAAAATACAAATATTAATGGACTTGTAGACTTGACTCACCTTTTCCCATTCAAAATCTGCCACAGTGAAGCTGTCTCAGTAAAACCTCAGAGATTAGCCTTGCCATGTGTCTTAATTACATGTTTAGGAGCAGAAATTAACTTTTTCAGTTCTTCTGCCCCCCAGAAAATAAAAGGCAAAACTAGTCATAGAATCAGTCATAGAATCACAGAAACATTTAGGTTGGAAAGGACCTTTAAACTCACTGAGTCCAATTGTGAATTTATTTCCACTATTTTTTCAAAGTTTTACTTCTACTGTTTCAGCTCAATGTTGGAAGCAGAAGTCTTGGCTATGAAACACAAATAATCTGTCACAGAAAGCTGTGATGTTTCATAGGAAATAACTCCATGCCTTAGCCTTTCTTGCAACAGAATATATTTGTCTGGTAGGTATGATCATTTTTGTCACGGCTATAGCCATTATAGGTAAAACTGCATTTATAGTTACAACCCCACAGTAGCGGGCTGACATTAAAATTTTGTTAGGGAGAATTACCTGATTTTACAAGTACTTTCAGTTACTGACCAAAGTCACACACTGCCATTGAAGAGAAGTCTTTTCCTAAAGATCATCTAAGAAAATACATGCTCATGACTTCTGCTGGTTACAGAGACTGGAAAAAAGCATTTACCAAAATATTTTTTTCCTGTGGATCAACACATTCTCTACACAATGTTATGATGGTATCCTAAAGGAAAGGTGCATAAAAATAGCACCATTTTTGATGTCAAGTCTCCAGGCCTAGCTTACTTCACCTGAAGGTCTTTCTGTGACCAAGTCCAGAGTCAGCTTTTTAATTAGTACTGACCAATACAATGTACTATCTAACACTGAATCCTGGGTACCCCTTTTTTCTGCATGCACCTTCTTCTGCTAACTAGCAGTATTTATCTAACTCTTTCCAACTTGACATTTTTTTCTAATCTGAATTCCATCTGTTTGCTTGTCACTGTGTAGAGCCAATTGTGTTATATTCATTTATGTTCATAGAGGTCTTGTGTAAGCTTCTAATGCCTCCTGTTCCTGTAAGTAAGATTACAAATGTCTTTGGGGCTACTGAGGATTTGGACATGATAGATCCATTCAGCTTTCCCAGTTTGGCATCCTGGCCTTTTGGCCTCTCAGCACATATTTTTTTTTGTTCTTTTCATTAAATGCTTTCCTTGAGGTTGGACTCAGAATGTCATTTTGTCGTCTCCTTCCTCTTTGTGTCAGTACAAATCCCTTTCATTATTTCTTCCTCTGGCACCAGTTAAAGTTGCTCTTGGGCTGGAAAGTCAGTTTCCGTGCATGCTGTAATCTTTTCCAAAGCCCTTGCCATCTCTCTCCTTCTACCTCCTGTCCTTGGGACACCAGTTCCTGATCAAGGCTCCTGGGAGCGCTGGTTGCTGGTTCATGGACAGCTGGCAGCAAACATCAGTCAGGCTTTCTTCATCATTTCCAGCTCCAAATTACCTTAGAAGAATTTAGGCTCCATTACCTTGTTCCTAGTATAACTTTCCTTCACACTTATCTGTGCCGTTGCCAAAGGGGTGTTGTGTGATCTCCTTTGGAGAAGACAGTGACCATCACTTTTCCAGTTGGAAATTAAATGGGAGGGAGGTGGGAGCAACTGAGTGGATGGGGAAGGAGCGGGGAGGAGATGTAGGAGATATGGGCCATTTCCTGATAGAGATGAGAAAATGCACTTTTGTTCTTTCTTCTTCTGCTAAGAGGTTTGCTTGGGGTACCTGTCTTGTCTTGGAGTAACTATGATAGGAGAAAGAAACAGATGAGATGTAAGCCTTCAGTCCAAGTAAAGATGAGGAACCAGTCCCTCAGTGTGGGAGCCTGGGATGCAGCCATGTGACTGGGAAGGCACAACTGCTTCAACTGCCCCACACAGCTGAGCCTGGACTGAAGCCAGGAGCAGCCAGGCTGGGTAAACCTCTCTGGAGTGGGATGTGCTTGTCCTTGTGTCTTCCAAGTTCTAACACTAGGTATTTCATCCCTGCTTAGATTTTAGTAGTGTAAGACAAGGAATACAAGGAAATGGTTTTGACAGAAAGTTGAAACAGAAAAGGTGGATGAAACTCCTCTTTTAGGTTATGCTTATTTTCTATAACAAAATTGCCTCTTTCCAATTTTACATGAATTACTTTAGGTAAGATGTATGTATATATAAGGTGATTAACAGGAATTGAATCAATTCAAAATACATGCTTCAACCACCTCTTATTTTTCATGTTTTGAAATGGATAAACTTTGTCCTTATTTTCCTCAGCTCTTGACAGAGACCCGGTCCAATGAAGTAGCAAGCTGAGGAAAACTACAGTGGCTGAGCTTGGATACAAGCCATTGCCACCCATTTCCTATACTGATGCTATGGCTCTTTCCTTCCTGCAGGCCAAAGTTTTGCTGTTGTTGCTTTTTAGGTATGTGGACCTCTATTGCATGTGAATATTTTTACCTTTTACCACTGAAGTTGGAAAATATGTTTTGTATCTGTGATCCATTCTTTAGGTCAGCAGAGATTGATGCAGAGATTGGCAGCAGAGCAATAACTGCATTAGCAAAATTTACCATTGATACAAGTGTAGATGTACAGGGCCCAGCCTTTTCCCTTTTCCTGAGGGAAAATGGTCTGCCCTTCATCCACTCAGATCAGGAAGGGATCTCTGCTGCACCAGGGGAAGGATTTCTTTTTTGTGGGCCACGGAAGAGCAGCTGATCTATTTCTGCCTCATCTGTCAGCTCTTGCCCTCTCCAAACTGATGCCCAGGGCGCTTTCTCTGCAGGGAAGGAAAAAGGTTTTGAGCACATCTTCCAGCTGATTAGC
Source organism: Lanius collurio (assembly GCA_020086605.1). Lineage (NCBI taxonomy): Eukaryota > Metazoa > Chordata > Aves > Passeriformes > Laniidae > Lanius > Lanius collurio. The sequence continues at coordinate 42,979,491 of JACBWW010000001.1, forward strand.
ACAGAAAACTTTCCATAGGGCCTCTGGCTGGGAGACCAGTGAACAGGGTTTGATGGGAAAGATTACTGCACATGGAGAAAGAGCTATGAAGATATTTTGTTGTAATATTGTGTTGTCTTGGTTCCTTCTTGCTCATTCTCTCAAACACTGTCTCTTGGTTCCTGCAGGTTTGTGAAATCAGAAATCATGAGTATTTCCAATCTCTCCCAGTCCTCCTCACCAAAATTTCTTAAAAAATAAGAAAGCTGGAAAAAAATTGCCTCCTCAAAGGGGATTATTTGAAAAATATGTCACATTCCTGTCCTTGAGCAGATGGTGGTGATGTGTTCAGTGTGTGTTCATGCTCTAGCTCATGGTAAGGAGAAGTCAAGAGGAATGGGAGCTGGATGGTGTCCCTGTCACCCTGTGGGTGGTGGCTGGGAATAGAAAGGGTTCATTTCTTGCCCCTTTCTGCCACTGTGTGCAGACATGGCTGGAGGTTGCTTCAGAGCTCTCCTCACCATTCTATACTCCATCATGTGTATCTCCATCCCAGAGGAAAAGGATCTGCCTGGCTGCCCCCTGTAACCCCTCTCTTCTTCCAGGCCACAGCAGTGGCAGGAGATGCCCCACATGAGAGAGGGGGCTCCTCTGAGTGGTTGGTCAGACAGGTCCTATTACACAAATCTCCTAAGGAAATATGGGGAGGCAGGGCTGAATTTTCCTGTGTGTTGGCATGCCTTTAGATAGCTCTGGATAAATAATATGATGCTAATGATGTTAGCAAATTTATTTAAAAACCAAACAGAAAATGATTAATTTAATTTCTTTTTTTTTTTTAATTTTTTTTTTTTGAGATACTTTTTAAAGGAGATGCTGACCAAATAGATTCCATCCAGAGCAAGCCTAGTTTTTTCATTTGCTTTTCATGGACCTCTAACATAACTGTTCTGAAGGGCATAAAAACAGCACTTTGAAAACCACTCATGTCAAACCGTATCTATTCCTTAAACAATAAAATGGCCAAGCTTAGTTGGTTTTCACCTCACACTAAACCAGTGAAATCTCCGTGGAGCAAACAGAAAAATATTATTAGTCATTCTTGAAAGAGGAAACACTTCCACAGAAGAATGGGATAGTCAAGCAAAATATTTCATTTTAAGAAGCCAGTGAATAGTGATGACTATACCTCTGGTTTTATCGCAGGTGGCTCCTATTTTATTTGAGTGTCACTGTGCAAAGGGTTTTGTGCCATGAAGAGTCAAGACTTGCTCTTAGAAGCTGAGTAATATATCCTGAGAATCTGCTCTGAAGTATTTAACTCTTCTTCGTTTACCAACAGTTTCTGTATCTCCTTCAAAATTGTGCACTGACTCTTATCTTCTGCTCTTACCTGGGCACAGACAAAAGGGTTACCACTGAAGGTAATGAGTATTCACTAATTCACTATTCACTTAGTATTCACTGAAGGTAATTTTGTGCATGTCCATATAAGATTGTTAGGAAATACCGATGTTTTATAACAAAATTATCATCACAGACCTATGCAATTTATAGTCCCAGTAGCTGGACTATAGTGTGATAGCATTAGTTTTTTTGGGCAAAATTTGACTCACTCCATCTCCCCTTTGAAAAGTTTCTTTGATGTTAAATTACATTTTAATGGGCTTCCTACAAGACTTTTAAAGAAAATATGAGCCTATACCTCTTCACTGCTGTGTGTTTTAATAAACCACCTTTTCAGAAGCCAATAAACTATGGTAGGGTAGATAATACCTTTTGCTAACAAAGCTAAATGGAGAAATGGCTCATCCTGCAAATTTCAGATTTTAATTTTTTGATCTCCAGCTGGTCTGAACTATATCTTTAAATTCAGTGCTGTACTTGTATTCAGTTCTTATGTTGATACACAAGAAAATTGATACTGGTTTAATTCTGTTGCTTTGACATGCAGCTCAAATAGTCAGCTGATGCTCACTGCTGTGTCTATCCCTCTTTATCTGAAAGTGTTATGTGCTTTTACTGAAAAAGAAATATTTCAGGAGTACTTTCCAAATGCAGCATCAGTGACCTCCTCATTGTTGTTTCAGCTACATGAGCAAGGAAATCTAGCATCATTGTACAGTAAAACACACAGATCTCTAGATGCAAGGAGAGAGCTATGAAGAGGTATTTTATTTCTGTAGCTGTTCCAGTTGTAAATCTCATAATTTCCTCATCTGATTGCTGGAAAATGCTTAGAGATGTGGTTTGTGTGCCGTAATCTATCACTACATCACCTCAGGCTCTCATATTGCAGCAAAGCTAATTATCATGTTTCCAGCAACACAGCATGATCTCATATTTGTTTATCGGAGGAAACATAAATATGGCTTTTCAAACAAAAGCCATACATATATATTATGTCATGAAAAGCCAGGGACTTGGGGGAAGGGGTAAGGAAGAAAATGAGAAGGATTTCCTCTTTACAAGGTTTACAGTTCCTTCAATTTTGTTAGAAACGTTCACATAATTTTATCCTCTGCTTTGTGTGATATTTTACACCTAGTGAGACTGTGGCACTGCATGTGCAAAGCCAAAGCGAATTTTCTGCTGTAAGAAAATTACTGCAAAGGGATCTTTTTATGCTTGGTAGCTCTAGGTGTTATGTGAGTCTGACTAAATTAAATTTATATAGGGCAAGAGGTGCTGCCCCCACTAAACTGCCTTGATTTTTCTACTGCAAACACTCATATTCATGTGCAGGCATACAAGTGCTCTCTCAGTTCATGGCATTCAGAAATCATTATTTAATGTTCTCCTTTTTATTTGTTTAATTTGTTAGCAGGAAGACATCCAATCAAGGTGGCAGCTTGGTTGTTTTTTCTAGTGTATTCCTGAACAGACAGAGCCTTGCAAATGCAGCTTGTCATGTACCTCCCCTTGCAGCTCCACCATTCACATGAAACTTGTGTTTCATCTCTCCCACTAGAATTGTATCAAAAATGCTGTTCTCTGGGAGATATCACACTTATTAAAAAGCATACCAGATTATAAATATCTACTGGCACACAGAGGTTTCTTAGACAATGACAGAACAATAACGCCTCGGTCCCTGCAGCTCCCCCTGCATATAAAACTGGACTTCTGTCAGCTCTTTGCAAGGAACACTTTTTAATGGTAAATCATAGATGATGAGATTGAAAGGATCAAGGTACTACTCAAATCGAGCCCCTTGCATTGAGCAGGGGAGGACCCTGTGGTGCTCGATTCATTGTGTGCATCTGACCCCTCCTTCAAGCTACTGTGAGCCCGTGTCATAACTTATTAGTCAGTGTTCCACCAGCTTTACTGACAAAGTTTTCCTAGGATGTCAGTAATGTATGTATCTATTTTTTATTACTAGACTGCAGTCTGTTACATTCGTGGAATCCAGCATGACAAATTATTTTTCATTGTACTAATTTTCCTACCTCAGATAATTTGATGAGTTCAGAACAGGCTGAATGACAGATGACCTCAAGGGAGGTGAGACTGGAAAGGTCACAAATGAGCTGGGTTCAGCAGTACTGATCCCTGTAAGAGGCCCCCATTTGATCCACTGAAGGTCAATGGCTAGACTTTATGAGCTTCTCTGCCATTCCTCTCTCCCATTTCTACATCAGTTTTCCAGCTGAGGAGTGCAGAGCATTCCCCATGATCAAATAAGCACCACCATCCCTGCTGTGCTGCTGCCTGACAACCAACCACTCAAGCTACTCAGTGAACAGGTATCTCCCTAGTGAATGGCTCCACGTGCCTCAGCTAGAAGTAATCTGTGAATGATTCATGAACTGGGAAGAATCTCAATTCAGTGGCTTTTCAGTCCTCCCAGTGTGGGTATCACCCTTTCTTTTATTAATAGTTTGAAGCTTTGCAATTTTAGCCTATTCTATTACCAATTTATATTTCCTAAAATAAAACTTGCAGGAGCTTTTGGTATTTCAGTAATATTTAATCTATCTACAACCTGGACTGATTCATCTATCCAGTAGAAACACCATACCACAATACTTATATAAAATCAATGCACCCTTTATAATCCTCATTCCCTCCAGTTCTGCCTTCCAAACACTCTTAAAATTTCTAAGAAATGTGTGACATCTTTAACTTTGGAAAGCAGGTTCAGGAATAGGACTTCAGAAGACAAAATGAAGAGAGTATATATCCTGTAGCAGTACCAGTACCTGCATCTACAAAAGTTGGGATTGAATGTTTTCATAAGAAGAGTAATTTCTCTTTCTGTGCTGCTGATTTTCACAGAAGTTTTTTGGGAGTGGAAGAAAGAGAAATTTTTTCGATAAAATCTTAGCTCTCTATGCTACATGAAAATAAGAACATGAATATAAGTTGTGTCTGAAAAATGACACTGATATTTAAGTGTTTGTTGTAAATGGATTGGAGCAACTGTTCAGTTGTGAGTACTCTCCCCTGTCATTTAGGGTATTGAACTTCTTGTGCCACAGAAACCTGTAAAAAAATTAAGGAGGGTTCTAATCTTTGGCACTAGTTTATCATTTTGGTTATACTTTGTTGAAAATATCTGATTTTGAACATTCAGCCTTGCTGCTTACCATATGGTTTAAGCCCCTACTTTCCAGACATGGACTATGCATAAAATTGTCTTTATGCAATTTGCTAACGTGTTTACTGGCTCTGTTAAATTTGGATCTGTGAATCAGGTTGTGAATTCCTATTTTCCATCAATGGCAAGATTCATGGGGATATAATCATAGGAAAAAACTCACAGCATCATGTAGACTGATGTATTCAGATCTATTGATAGAAAAGAGAAATCTCTGGCTGATAATAACTGATATTTTGTTTGTCATTCTTCTCTGTTTCCTTGATAACAAAAGATATGAATAGTATTGGGCTGTTTTTCATCATTGAACTTGATTAATCAGCAGAGGGAAGGTAATTGAAACATAATACAAGGTGACATAATTAAACTATTTCTGAGTAAAATTCAAACCACTAAAGGAAAAAAAAATGTGCCAAAAGAAGCATAAGTATTTCTTTTTAATTCTACAAATACATATAAAAAATGATATGTTTCCAGTCCATCTTAGTCATAAACACAACACTCATAAAAATAATCAGTCTGTACTCTCAACCATAAAAAAAATTATAGCTAGGGAAACCGGAATCCTGACACATTTGACAATTAATACGCAGAGACATCAGTTCAAAACTCATTCAATCTTTCCCCCATTACCACTATAAAGATGTCATTTATGTAGGTCTGGACAATACACTCCAAACGTAATATGAACTTGAGAAATACCATTAGCATCCAGACTCAGTAAACTCTCTTCCTATTGCTTGCAAATTTATTTTCCTTTTCTAATGGTGCTTAATTTCTTCTTGACTGAGCTGCTCATCAACTCTCTGTAATTCACAAAGTTATGTCAGACAAACTAAACAGGCATAAATATTACCATCCTACTCACAGTCATGCAGGTCCAGGGCAATCTGAAGTTTCTTTCAGCTGAGATACTCATGAGTTCCCCCTTCTTTTGTGCAAGCCTCTTATGCACAGTATTGCAGTTTGACATGCATAGATGGGTGAGAGAGAGCTGCTGCATGTGCATGGAGTCATTTCTACTTGCATGTTTCCAGCACCCATAGAAATCCCCTGCAACCCCTCTGAACTCTCTCATCTTGCTGCTTAACCTAATACTCCTTCACAAATGTGCACTACAATTACCTGTTTCTACCTATTGTCACCTTAAGACAACTGAGAACTCTCTACATCCTGAACAAGAGAACTAAGGCACATTTGAGAGGACAAGGTGGCTTCATGCAATATCAATCTATATTCTATAACTACCTATATTCTACAGTGCAAACAATGGCATAAATCTCCCCCAAACTGTGTAATCATGTGTGAAATTCCTTTCACCAGGATGTTCAGAGAAAGCTGTTTAGGAGCTAAGAGCCATAGCTTTTACTAAGATGGGGTAAAAAAAAATGAGGTATAAATGACTGTGGGTTCTGGGATGGGCTTGGTAGAAAACCTGTGAGCTGCTGAACTCTGGAGAAAGACCCAAGGTGACGTCCTGTAAGTTTTCAAAAAATGCCATGCAGTTCAAGGTGAGAAATTACTTTTAAACTGTTCAGTGTATAAGCTCTTTTTCAGAGCAGATCTGAAAGACACGTGTTCATAGCCAAATCAAGATATATTCCTTATAGGAAAAAAGTAAGAATTACTTAGATTCAACATGCTGCAGGCTACTTAAAAGTCCTTCATTATTTCTTCAGCATGGATATCCAGACAAGGAACGTACATTTTACTTGATTTCATGGATATAAATAGAATGTGTGTTTAGACTTACTACAAAAAGTAACTCATGTATAATTACTAATTTATAATTATGGGATGCCCATATAATGCATTTTTAGTTGCTTTAGGGAAGCAGTCTAAATGCTTCTGGAATTATATCTCTTCCAAGGACATTTTTTCACTCTGATCCTGTCAGAACAAAAGCAAATTTTTATCTGTCATATTTAAACAATGATCAAAATACTGTGAAGGCCATAAGCATAAATTTGTAAAGTAAGTCATTGAGCTGCAAATCTACTACATAAAATAAACTTTGATCTTTCAGAAGGCATGAGACTGCTGCAGTTGTGCGAATCTGTTTTGTATATTTTTGAAAGCATTTAAATTGATGGCTGAGAAACTTGAAGACAAGGAAGAATCCACGGGTAAACTATGTACTAAGAAAACTGTCACAAGGGACAGTAGCACAGAAATATATTCTTGATATCTGGATACACACACATACTCTCTTGTACCAAAGAAAAAATCAACAGTAAATACATATATGATATCCTCAATCAAAATGTACAAAGGACAAGGAAAGTTAGAGAGCAAGATGGAAAGTTGAACCTGCAAAATTATTTAGGTCTCTAATCTTGGACCTCCAACATGGTCTTGTAGACTTTAGATAGTCAAACAAGATGTTGAGAACAAGGTGTTGATCTGAATTTGGGTTTGGCTCACAGTCTCTGTGAAATAATGTTGAGATAAGAGTTTCATACATATCCTCGGTGTGATGAGTGACTGCATCACTGTCATGAGTTAATCCATTTATGATTCTAACCTGTCTTCTAGAAGCTTAATTCTCTCAACATTTCCCCAAATGCACTGGAGGAAGTGTTCTTTGTCCTTGGAATATTGCTGGCTAAGTGTTTTTGTTTTACTGTAGCCTATGGATTTAGAGACCAAAACTGTGCCTTTTTAACACCTGTGGAACTGTGACTCTGTAATGACTGTCAGTCAGAGCCAGAAACAGAGCCAGAACGACGTGTGATGATCTACAGGCTGTCACTATCCTATTCCACCCAGGAAAGCATCTCTCCAGTCTGCTGTGTTTCTCCCTCTTGCCTGGGGCAGTTGTAGCTCAGATGTGACTGTTCAGAAACAAGTGGAAACAAAGGTGAAGAGGAGGGTAGAGTGAAAAGTAGTTAAAAATACTTTAATCTGACACAGAAGGATTGTGCTGCTATGATTAAGAGACAACACAATCTGAATACCAGAACCTGAGCAGCATCCCTGCCCAGAGAATTTGCTCCATCTCCTTCCCAGACATTTAAAATACACGTCTGGTGATATCTGAATTTGAATTTGTCATTTCCTCTCCCCTGTGCTTCACTGACAGAGCAAGAAATAATTATGAATATTGTGCCATGTAACTAACCATGTCAACTCTTTAATAGCTTAACATCTGTTAGATGCATCAACTTCATGTAGGATGTTCTGTGAGATGTTGTGATGAATTTAAAATCTGTGTGCCAGGGGCTCGGGCAACTCTGTAAGGTTTGGTTATGCCCTAATATAATGACTTACAATCTCTATATTACTATGTTACCTATACCAATTAGTAATATTAGCAGGTCATACACAATTTCCTGCTGCCATTTCTGTGGCAATCTTTTGCTGATGAATGGGCAACATGTGCTACCTCCTACTTAAGTCTCAAACAGAAAGACCTGCTTCAGTAGATCATTATGTAGATACCATCCATGGAATAACCATGATTATTTCAGTGAAGCAGATTTAGTAAGAGCAGATAAGTTTACTTAGAAACTGCTCTTTTGACTACATGATGCTTAGCTTTTTGAAAAGCTGCTCCAATATTTGTGCAAGTACCAGAAGCAGCTTACAAAATCAACGACTGTGTTTTCAAATCTTGTGGACAGACTGACAAATTTGTAAAACATATAGTGCAGAAGCCAAACAGATTTGCTCTGTGAGCCAAATAACCTCTTGAAGCCTTTCTCTAGTATTTTTTAAATCCTGTGTTCTCATCAACTGTTCCGTATTATACAAAGGGAGTCTGAGCCTTTGCTTTCCCATAATAAGATGCCCACACAGGATTATGCTGGGGTTGCTACAGCAGATAAGCAGAGGGTTGAATCTGGAATTTTGAATGATAGGAGGCTTTAGTTGCTTGAATGCCTTGGGAGGCCTATGCTGAATCCTTTGAGTTAAACTATAGATGTTACTGTCACAAGGTTTGCACACATAAACATGAGATCTAACTGCAAATGTCAACTCCTGATGTTGATTTTTCAAGATTTCACTCTTTGATTATATTTTTTCTCCACTAGCCCTACATCTGCTCAGTCACAGCAAAAAAATCCAGTACAGCCTGGAAAAGGGCTAAATAAGGTGAGAGTTTTGTAGTTGTCACTAGCTATCTTCAACCTGCCATCATACACTCCTTCCTTGTCCTCTACTTTGCCTCTTTGCCCTCTTGTAGCAACATTAATCTGGTTCTCCTGACATCAATTTGTATTTATTTTTGCATTACTTGGATAACTCTTAAAAATTAAAACACATGCTTAAGCACAGTGGGGTGACTGAACCCAAAAATTATTTTCTACGAGATGCAAAAATTCTTCTGTTCCCTTCTTCACAAGTTCATTATTCTCATGTCTGTGTTCTTAGTGAAGAATGTATATATAGAGATGCAGTACTTTAGATATGGCAGTGCTTTGCCTCAAATCCTGATTTGTGGTGGTTTTTTTTTCTATGGAAACATTGTCTTTCAATGGACAAATGTATATGTTACAAAAAAAGCAAAATATACTCATACCAGACCTAACACCAACCATGCATGCAACTATCCAGTGCAAGACAATCCAAATATAGTCATTGTTTCTGACTACCACTATGACTCGACTAACAAACCCTGGTTTTCCCTGGAGAAAGGTAATTTAGTGTAGAACCACACAGGTGTGGCTACAATACTTGGGAACCAATCACAACTGTTGGGATGTTTTGAAGGGTTGGAATTGGGAGTTTTTATTTCTGTCTATTGTTGAGGGTTTTACAGTGCATAAATAAATGAACAATTCCAAAGGGAACCAAAAAGCAGGTTGATAGATAAATACTTTTAATTTTTAATTAAAATAAGATAAGATAATTTTTAAGCAGTCATGTGATACAGTGTCATACCTCAGGCAGACACAGATCACCAATCTTAGCTAGAAGAAATCAGTAAGACCTTGCTGATGGAAGCTACATGGCTTTGTAGTTCTAGCAGGTTTATCATTATTTTTAGTTTACTTCTTTGTAGATTATTTTTCTGTTCATGAGGAGCAGGTGCTGGGGGGCAGTTAAGCTGGAGAAAGAAAGTTTATCTCATCCTCTCATCTCTTAGGAGCTAGAGGTTTGATCTGAGGCAATGACTTCATCTTCTCCTGTAGTCAGGTTAGCAATCTCCGAAGAGCTTTTGATGATACCTACTGCAGGCCTCCACTTCGGGGTGAGGTGAGGCATCCTTTGATGGTGCCTGCTCTCCACTGGTTATAAAAGAAATCTGGGAAAGTAATTTCAATCTGAATGACTCCCTTTAGAACAACACACTAATGTGTGTTGTGGCAGAAGCAAGAGAACTCAGGGTGTTCTCCAGCCCTGGCTGCACAGGCACAGAGCTCCAGCTGCTCCTGCTGGAAGCTCAGGGCTATGGTCCCACATTCAACCCCCTTTCTCAAGGGACTGACTTTAGACACAGCCCACTGGCTTGCTGATTGTAACAGAGGTGCAGCAGCAGGTTCACAGGCACACATCACCCCCCTTCCCACAGATAAAGCTGCAGAAATTGTTTGTGTTACTAGGGTTTTAAATTGCACCATGAGGCACAAAAGATGTCTGAGAGCTGGAGACAGAGAGATGAAAGAATAATGCAAACACAGTACTGTAATGATTGGATTTTACCTCTTCTCTCAGTGACCTTAACTCTTCAGAGGAAACAACAAAGAATGGGAGCCATGCTATATATTACACATCAGTCTGCATGGGCTGTGTGAAGCTCTCACTTTAAGTAATGCCCCTAAAGATGCTTTTGATTTACATTATGGAGATCTGTAGGGAATGCCTTTCTCATTTCGATCATGATGGTTCAATCAGATTTAGCTGCTACACAGTGGATATTTGTAGTGTTTATGTTTGCCTGCTCTGGCACATCTAAGTTAAACAAAAGTAACTCCGCAGGGTGAAAGGGTATTTCTAAAGGGAGACTGTCATGGAGAGAAAATTTTTTCTGCAATTTTCACAGAAAAATATGTTTGTGCTAGAGACATCTGGAAATGTGTCTTACTGTACATCGGATTTCTAGGAGCAGAAAGAGATATGGCTGACTGATTAAGGGGAAAATGAGACACTAATTCAATTTTTAAAGACTAGATGTTCAGAGATTTTTAGATTGCTTTAGTATAATCATCTGTTTCCTTTTGTATCCTGCAATAAAAATCTTGCCAGATACTTTAGCGTGATGTATTTTGTCTGGGATGTTATCTCATCTGATGTCTTGAAGCTGAAGTCATTTATTTAGACACTGGGAATTGGCATCAAGCTAATCTCATTCCCTTAATCCACTGCCCACTGATGCACCCATGTTGTAAGGATCTAAAAGCTCTGCAGGTAATGTATATGCAGGACACATTAGTGACGCTGAACAAATTGATGTGAACTGTAATTCTACATGTCAAATAGCACTCAACAAATAAGCATTTGCAATAAATATGTCAATTCCCATAATTCTTTAATTTTAAAGAGTCATTCAAACACATATCCCAGGACAGCACTTTCATGTTTTATCAAGTACATATTTGTGCTTGGAGTGTGATTTTTTTCATATTTTCCAGTTGAGTTTTTCCTTTTATTCTCAAACAGAAATGACAAGGGTAAAGATAAGGTAGAAAAACATAATTAAGGACTGTTGTAAAAGCCATATGATTTTTAGTAAGTGTCTCTGTTTTTACTATTTATCCTAGATTCTATTTTCCATAACTTATCTGATAAAATATTTCTTTTGCTTTCCGCAGAAAAGTATAACAAAAAATTTTGGAAAAAACCTGCTTTAAGTCTTTCCAGGCAGTTAGCCTTGTCCCCATGTGTTATGCTGACAAACAAAATGTGACAACTTTGCTTAAATTAATTTTTTCATTGTGATACAAAAACATGAATCAATCAAAACTGAAGTGATGGGGATCATTATTATGCTGGATGTAGTAAGAAAAAAAAAAAAAAAAGAGAAGGCCCTAAGTGAAAGAGAAAGGAATTTGTTCCACAGTGACAGGATGAAAAGCAGGTTTGAAAGCTGAACCTGTGATAACAGAGAGCTCCCCTGAGCTTTTTCTCTGTTATCCAGGGACATGCAGAATAGTGACTGTTGAGTGTCTGAGCATTGTGTATGACTGCAGGTGCCATGGGTCTCACTCTTTCTTTCTACGTTGTCATTCTTATAGCCAGCAGGACAATTACACTACATGTGTAGCTGCAGTGAAACTCAATTCCTGCCCAAACTCTGTCACTCTGGTTTGACTGGTGGGTAGAAAGGGCTGTTGTCTGCATGGGAGGGAGAATGAGATGGTTCCAGGCACAATTCTTATAAAGTTTTGTCAAGTTTGATCCAACCCCAAATTTGTGAAATTGTGGTCCATTGGTTCACTTGATAAAAAACAAAAAAACCACAGTTTCTAATCAAACATAGGATTTTTCAGTATAGCGAAAAAACCAGTCCATCTAAGACTATGGTTATACTGATTTTTATGGAAGAGGTTAGCCCATGAACAAAGCATATCTCTGTCAAGAAAAATGAAATTTAAATTCATATTAATTTTTTGGAGGACTGACTAGCTTCATTCTGCTTTCCAGTTTCTGCTAGGATTTCTGGAAGCTCTCTTTAAGACACCTATACAATGTTGGAGTCAGGATGTCTGACTGAGTGATATGAAGAATGTGGAATAACTTGCTTTGCTGAATTAGGTATATCCTGCTTGTTTTGTGTGTCTCTGGTCACTTCTGGGGATTTCTCTTGCCATATTTGTCCAGTCTGCCCTTGAGCCCCTGTAAACTCTGAACATGCTTTGACAGTGTGATTCTTTTCTCTCCTGTTTCTTGGTTACTCTTTTCACCGATCCTACTAATGTGGTATGATGTTCCCTGGTTCTTGAATTGGTTATTCTTGTTTTACTTTTGGTGTCATATGTCCAAAACATATGTCCATTCCAGAGAGCTGCACACTGGCAGCAAGCCTTGCTTCAGTGAGCTCATGGTTACCCCCAGTCTGGGGGTGTATTGGGGGTGGGCGAAGAGGGCAGAGAGAGGGAGGGAATATTTCAGACCTTTACAGTGATGTGGAGTATGTGTCCTTGGTCATACACTGACACAGCCTCTCTCGTCTCCCTCGGCAGCACTCAGCCCTAGAAACAACTCGGCAGTCATTTTGTTTGGAAGATCAACTGTCTGTTGATCACCATCTCTGCTTTTGGAGACGACACAACAAAATTTTAGGGGTGTTACTCCAGAAAACAATGCCTAAGTTGACTGCCAAGTTGACAAAAAGTAACATATAGCAGTTTTCAAGCTTGTTTTCATTTTCCTCTTCTATGCTATTTTGTTTGTTTTTAACTTGCCAATCTTTCTTGTACATTTGCCTGGTGATCTTACCTGTTGCTTTAGCATTTGACTCCTTTTTGCCTTGGTCATTCTCCTCAGGTGGAACCAATCATTCCATAAAACACATTTTCTTCCCTACTTTTTGGCAGTATTTCCTTTTATTTGTTCATTTCCAGTAAGGAATTTTGAAAAACTATTCAAGTAGTGACTATACGACATGGAACTCCAATTATAAATCAGATCCAAGAGTGCTTTTATTGCTGCAGACATTGATGTTGAAGGATGGAATCTGAAAGGGTAACAGGGTAATAATATCCTTGGTGTAGTGTGCAGCCATTAAAATTATCTGCTCTGTTAATAACTTTTGTGTCACTTACTCAGTGCTACTAAAATGTAAAGCTCCTGTATGAAAAATAACTGCAATGGTCAGAGTCTGCACGAGGTGGCAGTACTGGTATCATATTGCTTTTCTTTTTTGGGGGCTTTCTGGTTTCCAGAAAATCTCCCTGTAAATGAATAGATTCATGTCAGAAGTGGGCAAGCCTGCAAACAAGTCCATCTGGTAAGCAGCTTACTACATTTCTATATAAATAAAGAAGATCATCCAACTCTTTCAGGGTCACTCCGCCCCTCACATCATGAGAAAGTCTGTTTTCAACGCAGAAAAATTCAGATACGGCGCTCCAAATGCATAACTGAGCACATCCTGCCTGGTTAGATGATGATAGGCAACTGCAGTGCATGACAGCTTGGGGCAGAGGGAATCAAGCCTTGTAGAAAACTGAACATGGATTTGCTAGGCAATCTTTCCGCTTCATGGACTTGGGGTGAAAGGTACTTCTGTTAGACTGAGTCCCAGAGAATAGGGCCTTAGGATAGGAATTAATTGGGTTTTAAGCCACCCAGCACCAAAAGAAAAAGTATTTTCATCTCATATAGGGCCCTATTTTAATGAAATTCTTTAGCTTCGTGGATAAAAATCTCTGCATCAGAATCAGATACTCTTATTGCAATCAATAAAGTCAATGGACAAAAATTAAACAAGTGGTTGGGTGCATTTTCTTCTCCTTATGTTTTCTGAGATTTTTATGACAAATTGCTTTTTTCAGATGACATTTTTTATTGCTAGGTTTTAAACAAATGAACCAACCAAGGAGACTGAGGCCTGTGCTCCATCTAAAATATCTTTAGTGTGTTGCAAAGAGGAACAGGAAATCCCCTGGATTTACCATCCTTGTTTTACTCTCTTTCTGTGAAAAACATTAGAAATCTGAATTCCCAGGCAGATCACTCAAAGGATTTTTTCCTATGTCTCTCACTGTGCTGGCAGGATATGGTTTGGAAGACAAGAGGAGGTCTGGACATATGAGAGTGGAAGTGGGTGGAACATGTCAGGTGATGGGGAGACATGTGAAGTGGGCCATCCTTAGTAGCTCTGAAAATCAGTAACCCCCTGGTTCTGTGAACCCCAGCTTCAAAATCTGTTGGGCCAGGGGATCATGTCCACTGTATTGATCCAGTGGGAATCTCCAGGCTTGTGCTGTGTGTGAGGCACAGACCTACATGCAAGGCATGTGGAATGGAACTCAACCACCTAAATTTTACAAATCTACCCTGGGACTGAGCCTATTTCATCCACTTCATTTCCTTGAGCAGCCTTCCTACTGCTCCATCCTCTCTGTTCTTCCCTGGTTGTTCCATGTTGGAGAAGGGCATTGCTACAGAGGACAGATGATGTTTATGGAGGTGAGTACCTCAGGTCATTGTTGACAGACTCTTGGCTACCCTGAGAATTAACAACAGGAAAGCTCAGCAGCTGGTAACTCACCAAAACCCCTTCCCAGAGCTGAGGTTCTGCAGCTGCAAACGCAGTCAGCCAGCAGGAGTATGGTTCCCAGAGGAGATGCTTGGGAACAAGACTATAAGGAGGGACGTGCAGATGGGTCAGGGACAATGCCGAGGCTCTGTGATTTGAGGATATAGTGCATTCTCTTGAATGCCTGTGCTTTCCACCTCTTGAAAGTGCTCCAAGGTTTTGTGCTGCTTTTCCTATCTCCAGAGCAGCTTTAGGGAAGAGGCAGACAAATATAAAGGGACTGCAAAGAAAAAGCCCCAAACCTTTGAAGTTATTTGGTATCTGAACTTCCACTGAAGTCAGTGAGATATGATCCTTTACAACCCTTTCATATTTTGGGCATGAGAATATTTATACAGGGTTATTATATTGCTGGAAGTAGAATCCAAACCTAAAAAAAAAAAAAAAGCTTTCATAATGTTTTGTGAAAGATGGAAAGAAAAATAACAATTCTAAAATAATCAGGTGTGATCTTTATATTTTAAGACTTCTCAGTGGGTGCAGAGAAAACAAATGAAGAAGTGAAAGAGAAGCAAGTTGATATTCTGCAACTCACCAGAGGAGAGGCAGAGCACCAGGCTTGGCAAGGGCAGTTATCCATACTTGCACTTCAACACCTGCCACCTTACTAGAGAGGTTCTTACAAGTCCTGTCAATCTAAAAGGCAGAGACCAAATAAAGAGTGAGACCCTTTCCTGCCCCTTTTCTATATCTTCCTTCGAAAACAGGGCCCGTTTTTTGATCATAGTAACCTGAATGATTTAAAATCTGTGCTCTGAATTATGACCTTATTTCACTGGGTCATAAGTCCATCCTTCGTTATAAATGAAAAATGACCAGATAACTGGACTGGCAGGCAGGGAGCAGACACTGTTTTCATACATGAAGTGTTTTAGTGGGATCTGTGAGCACAGCATATGTTGTGTTAGGTAGTTCACAGTCCCAAAGCCCTTTGCTAACCTGGGTTTCAATTAGTCCTTGTCTGCAGCACTTGGCACGGAGGCCCTGGCTGAGTGTTAAAACAAGATTATGTCATCCTCCCTCACATCTGCTGCTCTTCTTGGTGAATATCAGTGTGATTCATCTGAAAAATTGTGGTTTTCTGAGGAATGGTGCACTTAGAAAAAATGCTGAAAGAACTGATTAAATGGCTTTTAATCACTTCCCCCTTGTGTTTTGGTGGTCACTTACAAGGGGAAATGGCTTCAAATTGAAATTGAGTAGGTTTAGTTTAGATATTAGGAAAAAAATTCTTTGCTCTGAGTGTTGCAAGGCAATGGAAAAGGTTGCTCAGAGAAGCTGTGGATACCCCACCCCTGAAGGTGTTCAAGGCCAGGCTGGATGGGGCTCTGAGCAATCTGGTCTAGTAGAAGTTGTTACTGCACAGGGCAGGGGGGTTGGAAACAGATGATGCTCAAGGTCCCTTTCTAACCCAAACCATTCTATGATTCTCTTATGCTCTTATCCAAGCAAAGATAATTTGTTTGTTATCTTGGCAATAACTTGGAAAATAACTTGGTTTTTTTGGATTTTATTTTATATAACAATGATAAAAAAGCTGAAATAGCAACCAAAAAAAGGACAAGGCATTAGTCATGCCCTTATTTAATCTTTTCTTTGTTGCTTAGCCATTGAGGTGATCCAGTATTTCAAGCAAGCTGTTTCCAGTCTGCTTTTACAGTGGAAGATTTCACTGGGTTTACAGTTACCAGAATACAAAAGCATTCAGCCTGCAGCTAAGAGAGTGGCTGGGAAACAAGAACTAATAATCTGTTATCATTCCCTCTGAAAGATCTCTCCCACCTTACAGCAGGAACTTTAGAGAGCTGGTGTGGGTAGATACTCTCCTCACTCATATTATCTCATCCCTACTTTTCACCTCTGATGCTGAACTATAGAGCTGACAAACAGTAAATAAAAATATTCTGCTTTGTTAAGTTAATGGCCCATGAGTTGCTGCATGTGTTGCTTGCCCACAGGTGCCACTGAGATCATGACTGGTCTCCTGGTGGAAAATTTGGGCAGGCTTCCAGGTGTGACTCTGATGCTGGCATTAGCCTTGAAAGGCTGTCAACAGGCACATAGCTTTTCTCCTGAATATGTTGCCTCGCAAAGTATAGCATGTTAGAGCTCCTTTTATTTCCCCTGAAAAACTATTAATTCTTAACTGTGTCTGTGTCCTTATAAATACATTTTCAAAGCACCATCAAACACAAATCAGGATCAATATGAGAACTGAAGAACCACTTCGTTCTTAGAGCAGTGCAAAAGGAAACATCTAACAGGTAAACTCGAGCCTGAGAAAATGTTTGACAAAGTCTACTAGCAAGTGTAAAATCTACATTACTGAGTCATGAAGCCAGATTCATCTTAGTCACATGGAGAATCTGGAATTTTTGAAGTTTGCTTTTTGGATAAAGTAGTGATGGCAGCTCTTTTTACATGAAAGTGGGAAAATGTCTGTGCACAGAAAAGAAATTTCTTATTCTCTGAGCCTGACAATGGGACCTATTGCAGAGATACAAAACAGAGATTGTAGCAATAGGAATTCCTGCTTCCCAGTGTAGGTGTGTAACGCAGCCACTGTGGTCAGTCCAGCCTCTGGTGCATTGGGGATTGCTTCCTCCTGGAACAGCTGCCAAAGCGGGCCCTGCATTTCCAGGTTATGTAGGGACAGCACATTCTCTGAACTATGTTAAAGTACTAAAAATGCCAAATGCCAGGTCGTAAATTTGATAAATAGTTTGAATGGACCAATTTCATCTGAATTCACCTTATTTTTAAAGATAGCTTTCTGAGGTTGAGAAGGA
Source organism: Lanius collurio (assembly GCA_020086605.1). Taxonomy (NCBI): domain Eukaryota; kingdom Metazoa; phylum Chordata; class Aves; order Passeriformes; family Laniidae; genus Lanius; species Lanius collurio. The sequence continues at coordinate 42,997,069 of JACBWW010000001.1, forward strand.
ATTTGAAAACAATAAAATCTTCAATACAAAAAGTCAACAACATTACAGACTTCCATAAACAAAGTGTTGAGGAAACACTTCATTTTCTCTCAGAAATGAAAATGGTTCTTTTCTCTGAGGCATAGTAGAAGTACTCAGATGTGAAAGAAGTAGTAATCCAGAACAGGGCAACAGCAGGATGAATTTAGCTGTGACAAGATGATTGCCTTTTGCCTGCATGTTGCAATAGGTAAACATAAATCAGTCAAGGTATACAACCAGTTGATCACAGAACATGTAAAAATACCTAAAATTGTTTTTCCACTTACAGCTGCATCAGGCACTGTTTTTGCACAGCTGAAGTGGTCTGCACTCCACTCTGTGCTTTCAATGCCATGAGCTGGGCAAACAACTACAAATTTTCCCAAGTTAAATTTATGAGGGAATTCATACATCTGCATTAACAGTTGAGGTTCTGTTTGAGGTTAGGACTGCTAAA
>JACBWW010000001.1:42997946-43017836 GCA_020086605.1 Lanius collurio
TCCTCTCCTCTCCTCTCCTCTCCTCTCCTCCTGGGAATACATTCCACTTCCAGTATATATTTTTTTAATTTTCACAATTTACATGTATAAACATATTAACATCTCTTGTAACTATTTCCTCCTTAAAGTACTCCTCCCCTGTCAGCCCAGAGTTTATCTGTGTCCTAATGATCTCCTCTGGTTCCAGAGTGAATAAATGAGGAATGTCACTTACTCCTTCAGGAGCACTAACTTTGGCAGTTATGTTTACTTTCCGTAATGAGCTTTAATTACTTTAGCAATTACAAGTATTTGACTGAATTTCCACTGACTGCACAAAACCTCTGTACTGGTGGGACTGTACATGCTCTCTGATCTCTGCCCTGGGCTCCCTAGAACATGGTACCAGTTGTATTCCATTAGACTCTAAAGCAGTAGGCAAGCAGAAACCCTCCAGATTTATGCCAGTAGATTTAAACTAGTACCTCTTGCCTTTCATGTCAGGCAGAGATTGAAACATCCTGGGTACTGCCTTGTTTCTCTAGTGAGAAAATGGTTAAATCATTCAGTGTAAGCAATCTGTTCACTACATGGCTTCCTCTGCCTCTGTGTGAAAGACTCTGTCAGTGCTGCTTTCTAAGCAGAGGTCTCTGGACTGGTGTTTATTGATACTTTGGGTACAGTGTGTCAAATGGCCTTTCTACAAGTGTTTGCCCCATAAAGTGTGTGCTACAGGCAGAACCTGGTCAGAGATCTGTTTTCTTATTGAGTTACATATAGCTGATGATACTTCAGGAACTAGGAAGTTAAAGCTCACTGTAAGATTTGGTTATGTTGTCATCTTAAAGACACTGCTTAAAACTGTGACAGGAGATGCTTAAACATCTCTTCCCCCACCATGTTATTTGCAACCACTTTCTTCTAGTGAACTAGATAAAGGGATGGTTATATTTGAAAGACAGACACTCAAATGCGAGGGAACACCAGAACTGAAGCTGCATGTTTAGCTTTGTGCCTCTGGAGGTATTTTTCCTCCCTTACACTCCAGCTGGAAGGTCTGTGACTGTCCTCTGTGACCACTGGTCTTCTACAGCCTGAACCACAGCTCTTGGATCATCTTATTCAGCATGTCTGGGAAGCACTGAACCCGTGGGTGTGTCAGCAGGGACCCTGCCTGTGCTTGCATGCCATGCTCCCAGACAGTCCTTGAGAGCCTAAGGAGCAATTGTAAAGCAGTCCTGCCTAGTCACGAGCTGGAAGTGCTGGTAATGAGCTCTGCAGGCATATGGCTTGCTCTGCTAGGTTACCCTAGCTCTGTGTAGTCCTCGGTGTGGGCAGACTCTTTTAGATGGGATTTGTGGGATAAAGTTCTAGGAATGCCAGTATGATATATGAATAGCTTTCAAGTCTTCAGGAGCAACAATTCTTCTGGCAGCACATTACAGTGTTGTGTGCTGTGTGTAGCTGAGCTACCTCTGCCTGAACTAGTTTGGGTAATGAGAACAGTCTTTATGGAAAGTCAGACAAACTGGTCCTTTTGCAGAGAAGACTTCTTTCAAAGGGACAGGAATGAGCCTCGGGAAGGAGCAAGGAAAGCAGAATTGCAGTGTGGCATCTATTATAGAATCCAGAGAACTAATAACTCCTGGCTACCCTGTCATCCCCAACAGCTAAAAAATTACCAAATCACAAAAATTCCTTCAAGGTGATTAAAGACTAAATGGAAGAATAACCAGCCTGACTATAACTGTGTCTCTCCTCCCCTTCCCCACTCTCTGCAAATAACCATGCAGTTCTAGGTGAGTGCCAGAAGGGCCAGGTGTCTTCCCTTTCCCTCCTGTCACTACTGTGAAGTTTCAGGATGCCTTTCAGTGGTCTCCTGGAGCTTTGCAGCTGTGCATTATGGCTTGTGAAGGGAATTGGCTACATAACACACTTTGGCTCCTCAAACAGTAATTACTTCAATGGAATTATTAGCACAAAGGAAGATTTCTTGGGTGAATGAGGACAGAACAAACATGCAGTTTATATTTCTGCAGACTATAAATAGAGGCCAATCATTCATGCAATGTAAGTCTCTTCTTCCCTGTCTGAAGAGAACTTATGGGGAGGGAGAATAGTTTGTACTCATAAATATATTTGCACAGAAAAATTAATGAAATGTAGAAACTGCCAGAGAGATAGTTGAAGAGAGATTTTTCAGAGAGGGGTTCACATATATTTTTACTGCTATAAATAAAGATTTTTGGTGACTAAAGCAAAAAAAAAAAGTGAGAAAATCATCTGCTAAGACTGACAAGAATGTACATAATTAAAAAAAAAAAAAAAAGAAAAAAAACCCCAGCCCAAAACAACTGATCATGCTTTCTTTTTTATTATTACATATATGAAAGGAATATCTGGGATTCAATTCACAAAGCTACTGGAGGAAGTCATGTAGCTTCCTCCACACTTCTTGGAAATCTCATCCATGATGAGAGAGCTGGGTCCCCAATCAGGTCTTCTACTCTTCTGCCTGAGGCTGTAATTTGACATGACAGTGGGTTTGGAGACAATACTGCACACCCCTTTGACTGCTCCAGCAGTTGATCCATGACAATTTGTACAGTCACTCTCTTACTGGAATCGAGAATGGCTCTTGCAGAAAAATCATTTGGCAAAAAAAAGATGTACCTGATTGTTTTTTACCCTAATACAAATGGGTTTATTACTGTGGTTCATGGCACACCTGGGTGAGAAGACAGAAAGACAGAACTGATTTAATTGGTAGTTAATACATTATTGCTTCAATTACCATCAAAAGTGCCTTTATGTGTATTGATTTATTATTTTCCTCTCCAAGAGAACTTTATAGGAACAGAAGTCATGCACTGTTTGCCAGACAGAGCCTTATACTCATAGCAGGAGTAGTAATTGAAGTAATGATTTCCTACTATCTTCATATTTACTTAGAGTTTCAGAAAAAGACTGCAGAAATGTGGGACCCCATTACTGCCTAAAACCAGATATATTTATAAAAGGACAAGGGGACTGAAGTTTTTGAGAGATTTCTCCCAGAAGAGCAAAAAAGTTTAAGTGTGGCTATAAGATTTAGCACGTCTTTAATTCTACGGATGTCCAATCCAGCAGAGAAGAGCTTTCAAAATGTGTATTTTTGTGTTTCCTCTCCTCTTTTCCAAATGGTCACAGATCACCAGAAGTCCTGAAACCATTTACAATTAATCTCATGACTCCCAATATTTAATTATGAGTTCAAGATTTTCACCAATTGATTTGACATGATTTGGGAGTCCCACTTACATTAAACCAATGCCCAATATTTTTGCAATTGTAGTGGAACAGGAGTCTGGAGAAAAAAAAAAGGGGCAGTTAGTAAAAAATATTGTTTGTTTTCTAATAGATGGCCAAAACTGAGCGTACCTTCTGGAATTTGATATCAAAGTGAAAAAAATAATAATCAATCTTAATATCTCTGATATTAGATGTTGTAATTTACAAGTTTCAATTACATTTAAAATCTTTATTTTGTTCCAGGAAAATTACAAATGCACATCCAGAGAAATTCATACTGCCCATGGTTATGATTTTTCTGTAGAAGCAAAAGAGGATTTTAACAAGAATTAGTCAAGATCAGCAAGTTACATGAAATTCTCTGAAATATTTTAACTCCTAAACTGTTATTTCATGTTTAGTTAGTATTCAGTTGCATGGCTGGTAGTCAAAGAGAATATATAGAGATAACTGATCTTCCATATGCACCCTCTACAGTAACAGGATCTGTGTACTGTGATAAAGTAAAAGGAGTGTATTCCTTTGTCTTATGCAGAAGACATCCAAATAAGATATCACTTTTTCTTTGTCTGTCTTCTACTACTTTATTTTTTTACAGAGTAGGTTTTCTATTTTTTTTTTAATTTGTTTTAACTGTTTTCTCTGTTCATGGTGATTTCACACTGCTTTTTCTTCACTGACTTTGGAAGAATTGCATCTGAGTTTCATGGGTGCAATTTACTGGGATTGAAGACCATTATAGATAATTAACTGTAGTGCATTGTCATAATTCTTTTTATTTAAGAGGATTTTTCCCTCACTTTCCCCAGGGTATGTTCCATCCGCTCCAGGATAGGAGGTAGAAAGGGTAGCTACTTATTTTTCATGTTTTTAAAGGCACAGAGACCATGAAGAAATTTAGCTGGGTCCCACTGTTGTGAGACCTTTTTTCCCCTATACATTTCTTCCTGATACTGTCTGGATTGCTGAGGCATAATTATAGTGGCCAAAGACAAGGTCATCCTGGAGATCAATGAGCCATTAGAAAGAGGCTGAAAACGCATGAGAACAGATTAGACATTTGACTGAGACATCATTGCCCCAAATCCCTTCTGAGACTTCTGCAGGCAACCTGAATCCACGTGCAGCCTTTCTGCAGGCAGTGGTCATGAGCTCTGAGCTCAGAGTCCGAAGCCCATCCCTCCCTTTCCTTGGTGTGACAGATGCCCCAAGGCAGCTCCTCACGCCACACGGCTGCTGCTTGCTGGGTTTGTCAGGGCAGACCAGCGCTCCTCAGCGCTGAGCTGTGTACATCAAGTTTGTTCACCACATTTGGTCACCTGCATCACGCATTTGCATAAGAAAACATCTTGAAAAGTATCACAAAAACTGGCTTGTATGATTGGACCCACGTCTGACCTTTGGGATTTGGGTGCATTGTGGAAAGTGAGTGTGTGCTAAAGCAGCTCTCTCAGGGAGAGTGTTGTTTGCTGACTTCGTGGGGGGCTTGCTGAGAAAATTGCAAGGCTTTTGCCTTGGCCCTAATAACAAACGTCAGCTTCTTTTTAAGTCTGTTGGTCAGAACAGAAAGAAAGGCAAGGCCCTGGGAGACAAAGCCTTGAGAGTTAATTTTGATACACTTTTCATACATCTGAAGCAGATATAAAGCGTTCCAAAATTTCTCCCGCATGTTGGTTTCCTGTGGTTGATTTACAGGCTGTGACAGAAAATCCATTTCTGTTCCTGTAGATGCTAAATTCATTACCTTGCCATAGAATTCAGATTCTCCACTTCTCCTTGAACTTCAGCTTGTTACTATGGCAACCACTGCCAGACAATATATTTTTTCTTCTCACTATTTTCCAATGGCATGGTTGCATATTGCAGTAAAAATAGTATCCTTTTGCAATATTAATTTAAAAATATCACAGAAATCACTGTTTTTTTTCATTAAAAAGTTTCCCTTATACTGTGATTTTAAGACATACATTATATATGCAGAATAAGTCAGATTAATTACAACAAAATAAACTTTATAAATTAGAGGGGATATTTTCGTAACAGCTGCACTCATAAAGCTTTTTTTTTCCCTTTCTACTTTCAAACCTTCCAACAGATGGATATTTTAGGTTACAGTAAAATGCTTTTTGAAAAGGACTGCATTTTTCTTTAATAAATAACTGGTCACAGTTTCCTGTTTCAGATGTTGCCTCCTCTCAACAGTTGTCAGAAGTATAGAGGGATTAGCTTGCCAGTAAAAGTCCACGCTGTTTTGAGCTCATCTCTCTCTGCAGTCTTATTTAAATTCCAAATTGGTTTCTGAGGGGGGGTGTTTGCTCTTTGCTACAAGAAATCCAAGGAATATCAGGAGGATGGAAATGAAATCAGTCAATCAATAGGCTGCCCTTGCTCTCCTGAATGAGATGGAAGGCTGATAAACTAAGGCAAGTATTTGATAATTAGATTGATTGGCAGTGCCCTGGCCAGAAACAGCAGAGTCTGTAAAAAATGAATAGAGTTATTCAGGAATTCAAGGTTCAAGAATAAGGAAGTTGGGACTAATTTAGTAGTAATGGCTGATATACATTAACTGAAAAGATGCTTATCCATACATATAATTTTCAGCCTTCCCTTACATATATTATTTATTTAAGCCAACAGATTCTTAGCACATGAGTGTGCTGTGTGAGCCTGAGACTTGTACAGGGAGACACTGAAAAATACTTATGTAAGACAAGTGTTCAAGTGGCAGAAGCTCTCAGTAAACAGGGATTTTTACTCTTCATGCAGAGTATGGAAATATGTTACTCCGTATCTATCTTTCCACATGTCTTCCATGAGTGTTTAATCTTTCAACTGGTTTTACTGCATCATTCTTACTACAGTGCATAAGGGGGAGACAACTGCTAATAAATGGATTTTCTTGACAGCTCTCTGAGATGAAAGCATACTGATATCTAGGCTTGTGGATACGTCATCTAAGTGAAAACAAACCAGTGGGAGATCACAAGTCAGAATTATAATTCAATAGGAAAATTAAAATAAATGCAATAGCACAAGAACACTGACAGAGTCAGGATATCAACCTGACACCCTGTTAATCAGGGTAGCAGTCCAGATGAAGTGGTCCTGTTGAAGTAGTCATCCTATTGAAGGGTCTGGTCTTCACCTGAAGGTCCAGCTCTTGTCCTTAGGGAACTCAGTAGGTAAGGACTGCTTGTGCTGTACCAAACCCCAGATTATATCCAGGTGGGAATGCTTGGCTCCTCCCCCTGGGCAGAGCATCTCATAATGTGACGATGTAATTCTAAGAGTCATGTAGTGTGTCCTTGATTTCCCATTTAACAGAGATAGCCCCTGGAGGGGGTTATCAGGGATGAGTCATGGTGGGAGATAATGAACACTGCCCCACCTGCCTTAACAGTTTCTGAAGATGATAATAGAATACACACTATTGGTTACACCTTACCTTGTAACCTAGCACAGTCACTTAAAGTCTAAACTCTACAAGAGAAGTCGCCCAACCTGAGAAGCCCATGGACTAATTTACTGAGCTTTCAGATTTTTGTGTTGCACACCCAGGACACGCACTCCCTGACTGCAGTTACAGCTGCAGATTAACCCTTTAACATAGCTTAATTAGCAACAGAGCCCTGATGACTCACATGACATGACACACCACATGCATTAACTCAGGTAGGAATCCTGTAGAAAAGTTGTAAAATGATCATGAACTGCCAGTTCATACTAAAATACCTTTTAAAAATACTTAATTGATGTCAGTGTATCCTGTTTAGTTCTGGGAGTTCCTAGTTTTTTATTACTTATATATGAAGCCGTAATATTACTTTAAGGCTTTGTTAATGGTTACCTCCTCTTTTGTTTCCTTCCCTTTTTCCCCCCAAGCACTGTATTTAATCTCTGGTGAGGTCAGGATGAGCAGTGACAGCATAGAACAGACAAGGTGGTATATTTCTCACCTATCACTTGATGTTCAAAGCTTAGACCTCTAAAGCTGAAGCATGCACATCGCTTGGCAGCAGACGGGAGAGAAATGCTGTCCTTCAAGGTGCCTTACACCTGAGATCTAAAATAAGGTGAAGCAAGATTAAGGTTGTTGCTTTATGTTTATAATTTTGAGTTTACCGTGAACATCACTTACTTTTCCCCCATGAGGCAGAAGGATGTTCTTCAGGGCAGATTTAGTACCTCACATATTTGGGCCTAGATTCTTTAATCTTGACCCTTTCTTACTTTTTCTTACTCTATACTGGTACAAATATGTGACTGTCATTTTTGCACAGTCATTTGTGGGAATGCTTGCTTATGAAATAAAAATCAAATGCTTTCCTGGAAAGAGACAGTTTCTAGACCTTTCAAGCACTTACATTCCCCTAGCAGTTATATTGCTCATTTTTATTCAATAACTACCATGAAATTAAATGTTCCAGAGTTTGACACTATACAAATAAATGCCTCTGAGAGCAGTACATCTGGTTTCAATAACAACAGCAATAATTTCCAATATTTGTTTTCATAACGAAGGACCAGAGTCCAACAGCATTACTGGTGAGAAGAGCACTGAAAGTGAGAAGGGCATATAATTTATTGCTTATACAAAAACTATGTTAAAAGAACATTGTTAAGGTTGTAAAGTCAAACACTTGAGACTTAGGAAATGCCAGAATTAAGGTGGTCTGTGCAACTTTAATTTGACCTCGTCAGTGTATGCCTCCAGATAGTCTTTAGTTACACAAATGTATGTGATTTCTCCCCAAGACACCCACCTCAGTCAGTGCACAGAGAGTCTAAGTTGCCCATTTAAGGAACAGCTATGCAATACCTATTTTCCTTCTCGTGTCTGGCATGTGATACTTTTGCTCTGCACCACGCAAAGCTTTCTCTGAAGGAGAAATGGTTCATTTCCTCCCATACAGTTTTCTCTTTCTCATCTCGGCAGCAACTCATTACTTTGTAGCATCGTTTTTGTAGAAATCTGCATCTCTGTTAACGAGTCTGTGTGGCAGAGAGGGGGCTGATAACCTAACACTCATGCTGTGGAGGATTTGCTACTTCTTGTCAGCATATTTTGAATACCTGTGAGCAGCTGGGGGACATTAGCTAGAGGCACCAGCAGAGCAACCTTCCAGTTTAATCTCACCTAAAGAAAACTGACCAGTATGCTGCAGAAGAGTGCAGGAATTCAAACCAAAACATGGCGAATGGGATTGACTGAGAGATCCTCTTCAAAACCCCACTGCTGCTCAGACATAAGAGGCTGTGCTAGGCACATTTTGTGAGAGGACCATATGTTTTACAGATGGAGGAACCACATGCACAGAGGTTAAAACAAAAAGCATCAACTAATTCTGGGTGTGAATGTGAGATAATAGAAATTTAGTCCCTTCAGACTTATCACTTAGAGCAGTCCATTCTGTCTCCCTTCTCTGACATTGCCTTGCTGCAGTCACAGACCTGCAGACCTGATATTTTCCTGTCTTAATATTTTATCCCTGTTTTAATTCAAGCTGACCCCTCACCTCACACTGAAATCAGTAAGTCACATATCCTACTTCTATATTAGAAAATCACACACAGACAGGGCAAGGGACGTAGCTCATCTTGCTTCCACACAGCTTTATTTTCTCCCTCCCTCTCAACAGTCCCAGAAAGGCTCATCTGTATTGCTGACTGGGTACATACTCTTCTTCATGTTCTCCTCAAAGCTGGGACAGACCAATTATTCTTGTTGGGACTATTTTTTGTCTTTGGCATGGATAATCATGCAGTTGCCATAGAACAGGGACTATAACTCTGTTTTCTTCCCTTGCCGACATCACATTTCCCATATGGGGACTATGAGCTCATACTTTTTCCATGTCCACAGAGCTTGAATTAAATCCAGCTGTATATAGCCAGGAAATTCCAGCACTTGGTATTTCCATTTCCTTAAAACATTCTATTTGTTTTATCTGCATTTAATTTCATCTGGAGGTTGGGGGCTGACAAGTTGCTGATCTGTAAACTTTGCTTGGTTTCATCCCCAGAGCACCATGAACTTTCTCTATGAAGGACAGATGCATGCTCATTAATACTCATGCAGCTTGCACATTCCTCATCAGACAGTGTGGGAACACGGATTTTCTTGTCCCTCTTGCACAGACCCCAGTGGTACCAACAAAAAAAGAAGAAGAAAATTCTTTATAAACCAATCAGTGCATTTGCTGTCACATTGCCCCAGAACAGTAGCACATCTGATACTACTTTGAGTTTGGACTTGACGTTGGACAATCAGTCACATTTTCCAAATGTCCGGTATGAGGTATGCTGATACCTCATGCAGATAACAGGCAGTCAGAATTGCCTATCCTAAAACAAACAAGTAGCACACCTTATTACATTACATTATTCAGCTCTACTGAGCTGCTTTTTTAAAATCAAAGATCACAATGCCAAAATAATGACTAAAAGGAAATTGTTAGAAACACTTTCTTGTCCTGAACACGATGGAAAATATTTAAGTAAATGAAAATCTTCCTGTCTACAAACCACAGCAATAAACTACCACCACTATTTTTCATAGTGGATCATGATGCCACATGGGTTTTTAATAAAATATGTGACCTAGTCCAAATGTTGGCTATTGCTCTTATCTATCATTTGTTATAAAGACAGCAGAAATGCTTGATTTCTCTCATCAAACTGAATCCATGCCTCTCTTTAGGTTATTGCTCTTTCAGAATCACATCTACCACATTCCCAATTGGTTTTAATTATCTTTCTTGCATTCTCTTTCTCATTATGCTTTTAAATGTTTTAAATTGTTTTATGTTGATGGCAAAGCATCTTGCTGGGGCACGTTTATTGAAACATGCTACTTAAGAAACTAATTATAGGGTAGATTATATTTTTCTTTTAGCAAATGCACTTGACTATTTTAATTTCTTGGCAGAAAGAAATAATTAACAAGTATCTTGAATGCCATACCATGTATATGTGTGTGATCTTGGTGAATAGATGCTAAGGTTCATGACCCTGCTTTGGTATCCCTTAGATAAGGAAAGACCTATAATCACTTTGGAAGGAAAGCTTGCATATGTGATAATAGTAACAAGAAAGTGGCAGGTTATTCAGAACTGTTTTGTGAGAAAGATATATAAGGAGGAGTCTGTATAAAAATTTAAAAACTTGGGCTACTTTCCAATCTAATGTAAAGCTGTGTGGTGTGGCAGACTTAGTCAGAATTTACTAAGATTTACTCTGGGAAATATGACCCAGATGGCATTATTTCCTCATGTTGTTCCTATTTGTCTGCTCATTTTCCAGCTGATTCTACTGGTGATTCTTTCCAAACAGGCAAACATGGAAGCAACCAGACAAGAAGAAAAAGCAGAACGTTAACACTCCAAGTGAGAGCAGCTGAAGTTATTCCATGGGTTAAGATGAAGATGTATAGCAAATTCAGACCACTAACACAGGGATTGGAGAGGATTTAACATCTTGTTTTCTGGTTGTTTTCTCTAAGTCCTACTTCTTTATCTTTTTCACTATACACAGGAAAGAACCCCCCCTTTTCTTGCCCAGACCACTTCATAAAGAAGATCTTGACTGCTATTTAGCACATCTTCAGCAGCTGAAGGGGATCTCAGTGTCATATAAGCAAAGAGCAGGAAAGCTCATGGTGAGAACTTTCTAGAGCTTTAAGTGCCAGAGTATTTTTGCACAAAACAAATCGTAGCTGCCTCGTACTGTGGGTTTAATGCTTGCTATTTTCAGCTTTCCCCATTTTATTGAAATAAGTGTCCCTAGTATTTTTGGCCTGCCTGCTTTTAATTTTTTCATCTATTCTGTTTGAAGAAACACAGATGCAAAGACAAAACCTTATTTTTTTTCACCAAAGTGTTTGCCTTTTAGGGCTAGATTCAGACAGCTTACTTTAGGTGTTCAATTCTGATGTCTTGCTGCCTGAATAGAAGTCATTCAGCCTTGAGGGATGAGTACTCAGGATTGATGTGTGTGCTCACCAGGGGGACAGAACACGGCAGCATCATGGTAGCTGCACCTCTCTGGAACTCATGAGATCGAGTCAGAGCTGTGCATTGCACGATTCCCATCACATGGGGTGCAGGGTGTTGAGTTTCATGGAAGGGGAGGTGTTTGCCTGCTCTGCTTGTGCTTCTTTGAAGTGACCATGAGAAAAGCACAAGGTCCTTCCATGCCACATCACTCGGTCATGAGAGGGCTTTGGAGGAATGAGGCAACCTAATGACCCAGACAAGGCTGCCTTTATGCACTTGCAGGTGTCTAGGGTGGGGTATGTGGGGGATTTCATAGACCAGCCTCAAACTTGTTTTTAGTCACATAACAAAATGTTTGCTGTGCCTACTTAGCATACTATTATACCAAAAACATGCCAAACATGGAAGCAGTGAAAGGCTGAATAGCAGAATAACACCTTTTAAAGCACATTAATAAAATTTTCAAAAGTAAAAGTAAGTGAAATTTATTAGTATAAAATACAACCTCTAATCTTTTAAAGGCTGGCATAAGCCTATAACCATAGATTTTGGAGTACTTAAATGATCGTATAATACCAAAATGTTTATATGGGCATGCACACAACGGAATTTTAGACCTGTTGTGCTTTTCAGTATGATCTAATGGTTGCTGCACAGAAGCTGTTGTTAGGACTCATAGGCTCTGTTTCTCTTTTTAGCCAAGATTTACAGCTAATGAGATGCTATTTTCTGCACTCCTTGGCTAGTGCAAAATTGTATTTGTTAGGCGTTGGTCTTATGATCTAAGATTTACAATTTCTAATGAGCATATGCAAAGAAAACCTTTTATTCACTTAAGCACCATGGGAGACAGCATGTAACAATATCACCATGTAATTTTCATTACAGAAACATTGTTGCATTATAGGCACTGTGATTTTTTAGGCTTACACAAAGAACCAAAGCCTGATCCCTTGGCTTGTGCTAGGCAAAAGCTCTGCAAGCATCCCTGTAGAGTAGATTTTAATTTTCATGAATGATTTCCTAAGACTTTGATGAAGCAGAAGTAGTTTGAAAACTGATAAAACTGGAACCAACATTGTTTTCCAAGAACGAACATCTCATTTTCCAGTGCCAGGGAGCAAAGTGGTCTATTGTATTCACATGTGTTGAATTCAGCCTGGTTACTTGAAAATAGAATTACTATTCTAAGTAAAAGTATTAGAAAATGTCCCAGAGAAAACAACTTTTTTTCATGGCAAAACCATAAAAACCTCATACTATGCCTGAATTAATTCAATTTACAGTAATTAAAGTCAGCTGTCATTCAAAAAGAAAGAAAAAAAGCTGTTTCTGAAGTTAGATCCTAATTCTGAGAATTCACTTTCTTTCCTTTTCCATATGGACTCACTGTTTTGAAGTAGATGCAATGATTTCAGCTCACAAAGATAAGATGTAATGCTTTTTACATTAGTATTTTGATCAGATTTGGCATAAGTGAATGGGTAATTTTTCAATAAATTGCTCAGGCTGAAATTAAGATATTGAGTTCTTGTGATTTCTACACATTTTTGTCTTGTGGTCTCAACTCTAGAGGAATGCATGCTTACATGTTTTGCATGTCTTTTTGAGCAGACAAACCAGGAAGAAAGGGCAAGAAAACCTCTGGGACATTGTTCTTGTGACACCAGATAGTGCTGTACCCCATTAATATCGAAGAGAGCGGTGCAGTACTGACAGTGCCATCACAACAAAGGCCAACAACTAATATGTGAATGAGCTACACCACTGTAGGGGCTCGAGTATATTTATTCCAAGGTCCAACCCTCATAGGGTTTTGTTTCAATAAGGGTACAGGTTGACCTAAATGTATCTAAAGAGTACAGGTTGACCTAAGTGTTCTTATTGATTGCATGTAGCAAAAAAGTAATTTTCTGGACCTGGATCTTTTACAAATTTTTAATTTTGACTATCACACTCTCTTTTATGTTGTTAATAACTCTAATGACAATGCAGTGAAGATTTTCTTTCACACAGGTTTAAAAGACTAGTTGGTCTCAACTGTAACATGGGCCCTTTACAGTCAGCTGGTATAAATAATTCCTCTGGCCATGTGCCATAAACCCAGACTCTTGGTATGGGTTCTGTAAACTCCACCTAGCCAGTATATTTGCTTCCTGGGATACCATATACCTATAAACATGATTAGTCAGTAGTTGAGGACAAGATTTTAGATGATGTTTGAGTCAGACAAGAAAGTCTGTCTAATGTACTAAAGCTGCAAGTATTTCAGTTTGTCTTAATCAAACTCATTTTTTTTAAGCAGTCATTACTGCCATTACTGCCATTAGCGCAGACTTTGAGCTTATCCAGCCACTCTGATGGGAGGAAGAGCATGATCACCAGGTGGAGAGTGTGGGTGGCCAGCTTTGCTTGAGGCACAGAGGACTGTCACGTGGACATGTATGGGGATATTGCAGTCAGGTGTTAAATTTTATGAAGGGATGGGATGGGCCTTCAAGACCATAAATGGATCACAACAGAGAATTTTGTGAATTTCTATGAAAGAGCAAAGACAAAAGTCTATGTCTTGCAAATTGCAGCCAATGAAGAAGCACAAATGACTAGAGCATCGTAAATATTTGGAATACTAAATATTCTGCTGGCCACTCTTGAGAGAAACAAGGCAAACATGTGCCCCTCAAAAATTATAAAAAAATCTACCAAAACATGTATAAAAACATGACATACCATGTGCTGCTGCTGGTTTTGTGTGTTTATTAGTTTTTAAAACCTAATTGACATTTTCTTCTAACAAAGCCAAATGTTACCTCACTGATTCTGAGAAGACAGCCTGTTTGATGAAAGTTTGTACAACACTGAATGAAATTTAAAGTCATGGTTTATAAGGGTGATACAATCAACCAACCAACCAACCACCCACCCACCCAAATACAACTAATTCAGACATCTGTTTCCCCTTCATAATTTATGCACATGTTGAAAGATGTGCTCTATTAAAAACTTTTACTCATTGATTTAGGGTGTGTTTAATCTACAGTCACAGAATTTGCTAGTGCAGTGTAGTAATTTCTGGCCTAGCTTAAGTCTAGGTATGCCATGGATAAATCAACCCCTACAATATAAACCCTGGGCAAGAAGTTGAACTTAGAATACTTTGTATATCTGTACTTCATACAGCTGTGACTTCTTTGATTGTTATGTAGTCATTGTCTTAACTGTTTGGCCATCATTTATACTAAAATCATTTCTATCAGTACATCAGTACAAAAATGCATTAGTGTTGCCTCCATGGTGCCAAGACCTGGCCTCTAAGCTGGGAACTCCTGCTAAGGTTATCACGAAGAGATTAAACCCAGCTGAAAAGCAGGGGCATTGGTAGGGACGTACCATGAGTAGAATAAATTGGTACAAATGTGCCATTGAGCACCTTCAGCCAGATGGAAAACATCTCCCTCACAGAGCTTGCTGAGCAGGAAAGCAGAGTTATTGCTATATTCATAGCAAATTCAGGCCAGAGGACAAGTTACCATGCAGAATGAGGACAGGAGTTTTGGTATAAAGGTTCATGAATCTCTGCAAATGAAAGCACACACAGCAGAAGACAAAAGAGAAATTTGCTTAGCAGTGCTGAGAGGGGCAGGATATTTGTTTGTGAATGTGGGAAAAGATTCAGAAGCTGAGATCTGAGTCATTGCAGGGCAGAAGAGAAAAATAGGTTGGACCATGACTGTCCATTTCCAGATGGCAAGTGACCCATCTATTGAGATATCAAGGTACCCAAATCCTGGAGAATGTAGAAAATTGAGTCAGGTCCACTTGGTCTTCTGGAAAGAACTGGAGGTTGTGTGAGAAAGTCAGGGGACATGTTATAATCCTGTCAGTTCTCAAAAGAGGGAAACTACAAGATGAGAGCAGGAATAAAATAAGTGCATAGAGAATCTTGAGTTCAACCCTTTTGGGCTGCTGATTTAGTGACATTTCTGGATTATTCATGGCATTACTAGAGCTTTATACTTTTAGATCACCAGCATTGGAGAACCCAGCAGTAAGGTCTTCACTGAGCACCTGAAAGGCTGAAAGGCTCTGCCCTATTTTGACTGGGCCATACTTTGATTTTATATTTTTTTATAGTTTTTTTTTTTTTTTTTTTTTTTTTGTGGGTGATTTTTGTTTGTTTGTTTGTTTGTTTGGTGTTCCCACATTCTCAGCTCTGGCAATAGCAATGATATTTGCTAGTTAGATGCCAATGTGGCATGATTTTCCAAGGGCAGGTACAAATATCAACTTCGAGAAGTGCAGAGAGCCATTGTACATTTCAGGAAAATATTAACCTGAGTTCCAATTAAGGAAAATTAATGACTAACAATGTACTTTTGGCCAGCAGAAGTTTAAGAAGCTGGGTGAAGAATGATCATTGTTTGATTAAATTTCCACTTATCTCTAATGTGAGCAGCAATATCCTCATTCAAGGGAGATGAACAATACCTTACTAAAAATGTACTTTCACTGTAAGTGATAGTGGTTCTGCCTCTGATTTTCAAACGGGCCAGTACAGCCACTGTTATGGTTTTCCAAATGAGCTAAAAAGCTGGTGGTGTTACAGCTCCCCAGTGCATGACCACCTTTCACAGATGCCAGTGTCTTACACAACAGTGCCCTGCCTCCATCAGACTGGCTGAGCCCATGTTGGCAGCCCGTGTCTGAAATGCATCTTTTGTCATACTTCCAAACTTGCTGGGGAGGTACCAGGGGCAAGGCCCACGCTGGCTGTGTGCCCATGCCACACCCTGCGCACTGCCAGTGAAGGGTAGCAGTTTCTGCATGCAGGGGAGGAGATGGTGATGGCCCCGTGGCTGGTGCAGGAGAAAGCTGCTTTCTGTTGCTGGGACCTCTTTGATGGTTGGTTTTGGTGGGGTGAGGTGTAGTCACACAGGAGGGGGTGGGAAGGGAGCAGAAAGGAGAAAAGGCTTACGTGCTACTTCTGTGTCTGCAAGCGTTGGTCCCAGATAATGTGATGCTGCTTTGCATTTTAAAGATTCGGGAATGGTATAGATCTTCCTGCTTCCTGCTTTCAGTAGCCATCTTTTCTGAGTGAAAATCCTCTCCTACTGAACTACAGAAAGTAACCTCACAAGCTTTGGAAATTTTGGTGCATCATGTCATGCTGAAAAATCCATGAAAACAACACACATTTTTCCAAACCAGCCACTGCCAGAGATATTTTCCTTCATGGTTCCAAACACGAAGCTTTCAAGTGTAACTGAGAATTCTCCCCCTTTCCCTGGATTTATGGATGCAGGATTTCACTTGCAACAACAGCTCGTCTTCTGCATGGGAGCTTCTGTCACGTTTTCACTCTGTGCCAATCCATCCCCTGTGGAGTGAATTTATAGCAACCAACAATAAGTGGAGAGGATTGAAACAGATGTAAATAAAAGGCTGGTGAGAATTTTTAGCTCAAAACAATGAACTGTGATCACCTGTTTTCTAAGCAGGCTGAATGGCAGAACTTGTACTTCTTGATCATCACTAATAAAATAAAATGTGATTAAAATGTTATTAAAATGTACTGATTGCCAAAATTAAATACCTGGCCCCAAACAATGCTGGGGGTTTCTTGCTGTTTCATATGAGTTACTTTGTATGCTGATTTTCTCAAGTACAATCAGTGTGTCAGATATTTTAGAACTGATAACATATTTTATAGTTTAAATGTGCACAGATGTATTTAATATATCTGATATAGCGATGTCCATATGTGATGCATTATATATGATAATGCATATATTAAAGAGTCTTTTATAGTCTCACATTATATTTCCATTGTGTAGGATGATGTATTATTTATTCACACACTGATTTCCATGTACATGTGTGCAGCAGCAAATTTGCATATGTCTGTCTGATATAGTAACAAGCACGCACAAACACATGCTTTGAGTACAAATGGATAGATATTAAACATTTTCTAATATTCTCTCGGCAACAGAATTTTGTTATTGATCACATCACAAACATGAAACACTTATTCAGCATAAAATGTCTCTGTGCTTTCTGCAGTGGCTGCCATCTTTTTCTTTTTTCCTTCTTTCTTCAAATCCTCTGACCTCCCTTGGGAAGGCTTTTATGCACGTTCAGTATGCTCACACAACTATTTCTACCAGCACTGTTACCATAGAAACCAAGTGATTTCTTTTTTTTCCAACCTCCTTCCTGTCAGGATTTGGACCTAGTGCCAGACCTTTCCACTGTTAGGAATAATATTTTTTCAATATTTGGACAGCTCTTTTAAAGAAAAAAATCTGTTTATATTTTCAAGATGTGGTATTTGGTTTCAGGACACAAATTTTCAGGTACTAAAATCAGCCAATTGATTCACATACTTCAAGGAGTTAAACAGCTCTTTCTTTTGCAACATTTAGACCATGACATTTTGTAAGGAAGATGCCAGATTTGCTTATTAATTGTAGACTTCAACTCAGAATGTGAATGAAGGGATTTATGTAATAGGTCAGTGAACGTGTCTCACGTTCTCATTTTTTTAGAGCTCATTTTCAACACATTTCTTTAGTATACACACAAATAACTTCCTAACCACAAAGAGAGACATGTAATTAATTACAATATAATTTACAAGTTATTGATTGGCATAATTTGCAATCCTCTCATTAGCAGCTTCCTCATATAAATTTTTAAGTATTTTAATTCTCTGACTACATAACATAGTGATTTATTTTATGAACCTATGATTAGTTAGATACACAACATTATAGATTTATTTTATCTGTTCTATTTGGGCTGAATGCCTTATTTCAATTAACATGATGTAGAGAACATAGCTTTGCACTGAATCAACTGACATATTTTAAGCATAATTTTACTTAAAACACACGTGCACATTAGGTTATATCTACAATCCAACACGGATATATACATCTGATAATTTTTAGTTTATATAAAATATTGTACTGAAAAGCAGAATCACAATCACACATTTTCCTGTCTCATTTCAACATCATCTTATCTTTTGGATGCAAATATCATGTTACACCAGCAAAATGCAGGAGAAGGAAGAGCTAAGATGGTTTGAAGGTGCATTTCTCTCTTGTCATCAGGCAAGCACGGCACTTGCAGACCCTGGTCCAAAGCAATCGAATCTCCTGTAACAAAACTCTCAAGTGCAAGGCCACCAGAGTGGTCTCTGGTTGTCTTCTTTCCCTTTAATGCCTCTTTGGCATCAGAGGTAATTATAATCGTGTAAACATGAAAAATAAATTGCAAGCATGTTCCAAGTGCATTTATCCTGCAGTGACAGAAGAGGGAGCAGTTCTTCCTTCGCACTGTCAGAGATCCACTTGGCACCCATCCCCCTGCCCATGCCCCTCTTGCCAAATGCAAACCGGCTCGATCATAATCCAGACACGGCTGGGTTTTGCTGTGGGGGCAAGAGCCAAGACATTTTGGGGTCGAGGGTGGAGGGGGGACAGACCACCCACTTAGTCTCTGGAGGAACAAAGCTGGAATTCTTTCTGGGTTGCCACTTTCCCTAAGGATATAGTTAGGTATCAGGATCTTTTGTGTCTTACTGTATATTTTTATTTGTAACAATGCTTTTTTTTTTTTTTTTAATTTTTTTTTTTTTAACTCGCCTCATCACGCTACAAAGAAGCCATGGTGGTGTGTAGTCAACTGGAGTGAATGTGTGCATTCTCCAGGTCTTGTTTTTGTGAGACATTGTCCTGCTGTTGTTCCCACTCTGAGCTGAGCAGAAACCACGCATGTCTGAATAACGGGGCCCTTTCTGCCTGTTGTAATCCTGAATTGTTACAGTCTAGGGGCCAGCCATGCTGTCACCGTCACAAATTGATTTAACCATCAATTGCAGTGGTCATTAAAGCTGCTAGAAGTCCCAGCCAAGCTGATGAATTGCAGCTGAATGTGAAATGAGCCTCCAAGCCTGTTTCCCACCATCTCATATCAAAGCCTATTGTGTCCCTCCAAAGTAAAGGGTCGGAGGTTCAGCCTGGAGTTCAACAATGGGCTCAGTCAGAAGATAGAGCCCCCTTCGCCCTGGTATTCCCAATTACAGTTTTTTTTCCATACCTTATTGTGTAGTATTTGCATCCAACTAATACATGGAATTATTGACATACCCCAGTGTCAATGGAGCTTTTGAAAGGTTTATTCCCCAAATATAGGGAATCCCAAGCATCTGGTGGCTCCCCAGTAATGACAATGAAACGATTCCCTGGTTTTCCTCCTCTGGCAGTGTAGTCGACTGATCTGAAATGAAAGGCTATCTTTACTCAGCAGAGATTAGCTGCTTCCAGGCCTCACACAAAAAAACCCCTGGGTCTGCTTCTGGAAGTCCCTTTCCTTCAGATGTGTTGTTCCCTGGACCTGTCTTGTTACTCAATTTTATATGGAAATTAAATCGGTTAGTCTTTTGCTTAGTGGCTGTAAGTAACAGGGAAAAAAAAGAAAAAAAGAATAATGAAAAACATCTAATGTACCATTTTCTCTTTTCTTTTCTCTTTTTTCTTTTCTTTTCTTTTCTTTTCTTTTCTTTTCTTTTCTTTTCTTTTCTTTTCTTTTCTTTTCTTTTCTTTTCTTTTCTTTT
>JACBWW010000001.1:43018140-43299717 GCA_020086605.1 Lanius collurio
GATTCAATTTTTTTTCACATTATGTGTTCCAAGTGAAGCATCTGAAAAGTCCATCAGTATACACTAGCACCAGGTTGTCTCCACAGAAAGTTGGAATGATTAAGAGATTAAAAAAGAGAGTGATATTCTGTTTGTCCAGTTAATGGCCCCAGGTAGTAATTTTATGTCTCCATGAGAATCTGTGATTTAAAAAAAAAATATTACCACTCTCCACTGTGATACTCAAGAATGTTCACTTTTTTTTTTCTTTAAAAACCAGAAAGCCAGCCCCAAATAGATAATAATACTGCAATTTGACTGTTCTCTGAATTGGAGACATCCAGGTTCAAAATCTCTCAATTTTCTTCACAGCACAGACAAGTATGCTACCCATTTGATAATGTGAAACTATTCAATAATAATTCCCAGGTTTTTTCTCTCAATTTCTTTCCTGAGTAAGTAGTTATTCATTGGGCCAGAGGCACAAACTTGAGACTCTCACAAACTTACCATCTGCTCTAATCCCTAAACAAGAAAGCAAGGCACTATTTTGGCCAAATAAGTAAAGGGGTAGTCTCAGCCTGCCTGTGCAGCCTGAGTGCCAATATTCAGGGAGAGGACGACAGAAAGTGAAAACTGCCTCTGACATCTCGTAGTCATACTGTTCTCTATGCATATGGAAAGTGTTGAAATGCTGCAATGTGAAGCCTAAATAATAAATGGAACAGAATACAGATTACTGTCCAAACTTCAATAACATCTAAAGGTACAAGTGAAACAGCTCACAAGTACAGATACTTATTTACTTTTGAGACAAATTTGTGCTCTGAGACCTTCCTTGCTACTCTGTTTAGCTATTGCAAATATAGTTCTGTCTGATTTCTACTAAGTAGTGATCAGTGGTACTGGACCTCTGCTCACACAACATTCTCAGTTTATACAAGCCCAGAAATGGGATGGCCAGGGTTCACATAAACAACCATAGCCCATAATTACTGTCCAGTTCCAAGGGAGCAAGGCTGCATGGAGGTAAAACTTTGACAGGAATGAAGTTCCCTTCAGCTCAACTATCAAAATTGCCTCTGTGTGAACTCCTGCACAAATCAAAACCGGGAACAACACAAATTCCCAAGACTCAGAGCTAGCTTGCTTTCTCAGGACCTGAAAGGCTGTCTGCTGCATGATTACCTGAGGGATCCTGGCCCTGTAACATTTATAGTAGTTCTTGGAAAAAAGGTTGTTTCCTTGTGAGCTGTGGAGACAAAAGGAATCGAGAGATCTTCCACTCTGGTGAAGAATAAAGATGTTTATATTACAAACTTGCCTTCCACTGAAAAAATCAGCCTTGTCCTAGGAAAATTTATATTAATAAATACATACCTCTAGATTTCGGTAACATTGGATTCACTGATAGATGAAGGTAACTTTTGTCCTATAGGACTGGATCCTCTAAGTCCACTAAGAACAAAGATTTTTTTGCAATATTCATCTACTGCAGGGAACAGACTTAGCTGTGCACAGAAAGCCTTTTGTCTCTAAGAGCATTGGACTGGAAGAAAAATTTTTTCTTACAGGTTAATGTCCTAGGCCCTCTAAGCCACCCCCTCATAGCATCAACCTGCTTTTTCATGATGTCTGTGATGGTACTTCTACACATCAAGAGCCAGAATGAGTGTAGGCAGCCACCTATGCACACCCTGCTTGGCCATCTGATATGTTCTCAGGGTGGTAGCCCTCACTCACCTGAGCTGTCCTGTCTGCTGGCCAATAACTTTTGCACCACTTCAAGAGCCCTGCAGACTTCTTCCCTCACCTGTGTGATGGAGTTAAAATGGGCACAAACTGAAGTGCAGGATGCTCCCTCTGAAGATGAGGAGTGGCTTTTTCACTGTAAAAGTGACAGAGCACTGGCACAGGTTGACCAGAGAAGTGACGGACTCTCCATCCTTAGAGATACTCAAAAGCCATCTGTAGGTAGCCCTGGGAAATAATCTCTGGGTGGCCCTGCTTGAGCATGGGCCTTGGACCAGATGACCTCCAGAGGTCCCTTCTCTGGACACTGTTCTGTGATTTTGTAAAAGTTTCAGAAGTTATTAGCAGGATAGACTGACAGGCAGACACACAATTCCTCTCCACAGCTCCATGACTTTTTTTGTATGGCAAGTGGGATGAAAACTTAGAAGTCTTTTGCAGAAGAGTTGTCAGGATGCAAAAAGTAGTTTCATAAATACTGAAGTATAGAGATATTGAAATAATTTTGCAAGGAAAGGTATTTTCAATAGTGTTTTTTTTAGCTGGATGACACTGAAGATAAGCTAATTTTTCCTCAAGGTGGACAATTACTCTGCAAGTGCAACTGAAATTAATGTCCACATACATTATTAACTCTATATGATTAACTTCTCAACTTTTGTAGTAAACCTTTTCTGAACTATATTCACTGTGCATTCTAGAATTCATGGTTAATTGTACAAAGTAATATACTTGTCACTTGTGTTTCTGTGATCAATAAATGTAAATAAGAGGTTAACAACAGCAACAATGCCACATTAATGAACAGGTATTTTATATAGAAATCTTATTTACATAAGTAGTTTTGAGGGAATAAAGATATTAATTTCACTTTACAGAAATTTGGTTTTCATTACTTCAGACTGAGAGCATTGAATAGAAAAAGCACTGTAAAGATATCCTTGAGCTAGCTGCATCTGGAGTGTCACAAGAAATCTAGATCTTTAATATATTTTTTAATTTTAAGATGACAATTTACTAAGTCAAATAATATGCAATAAGTGGCAATTGCAATGGCAAATTTTCCCTGTTTTCTGTGCCTTTCTGAGCATGACAATCATTTGGTGATACCTGAAACATTTACAAGAACATTTTTGGTTCTTTTGTTTTCATCCAATCCTGAGATCAGGTCAGTTGGTCATACCATGGTGCTAATACCACCAAGGTCATGGGTTGCTCCATGTATGGGCCATTCACTTAAGAGTTGGACTCAACGATCCTTGTTGTGTCCCTTCAAACTCAGAACATTCTGTGATTTTGGGTATTGTTAGGTTTTCTCCTGAAGCTTGGAGACGGTTCATTAACTTTCAACGTCTACTCACAATGAAAACATGACAACTGGTGTTGCAAAGCTGTTGCAGAAAATGTTTGTGGTTCACAAAACCATGGGCTTTGGTTTCGTTCCTTACCTAGGACATGGATGTTCTCTGTGAACTCCCTGAATCTAACTGATCTGCAGGACTTTGTTGGATGTGTCTAATCAAGCCACTAAAACCCTTTTTGTTCTCTTACTTGTTAAGTGTTTGTGGCTGTAAAAGTGCCTGACATCTTTAATAAACAGAAGATGAACCCAAGACAGCCTGGTTCAGTGCCCTGTGTTTTTCCAAGATCCTACAACATGCACACCCTCCTCATCCTCTCCAGGAGGCAAAGACCCCTGCTAACTTTGACAAAATATAAGCAATATATGTGGCTCTAGTTTATGAGCCTGGGCTAATGCATCACTTTCAGATGTTAAGCCACCACTATGTTTCAGTGTCCATCTTTTTTGATTATATTTATCTACGATTCCTTTTTTCATATAGTTTTGCTATGGCAAAGCTGTTTTGATTTTTTATGTGCAATACTGGGGCTTATGTGGTTTTAATTTCTTTTTTTTCCCCTATTTGTAGCTGTGCAAGCAGAAAAAGAATTGCTTCCCTCAGAAGAAGAAATTATTATTTCAATTTGGAATCCAGGAATAATTGAAACAAATTTGTCAAACCACTGTAAGCAGCACATAAATAAAAGTCAAGGTTGGTATGGCTGCAGATGTCCACTTGCTACTAAGAAAAAGGCATATTTCTGAGGGCAAGGAAGCAGGACCTGAAAAACTCTGCTGCTTCTGTACATGCTCAAGGTAAAAGACTTAATAAATTAGGGTTGTTTCCCAATAGAGATTGCAAAAGGCAATTGTGGTTGAATTCATGAAAGGAAAAAAAATACACTTATTCCAGTTATTTCCTTTCAAAATATCCAAATGATTCTTTGCTCTTTCAATCATTCTTTCAGAATTTCTGTTCTGGGTACACAGTCAAATTCAGCATCCTGCTTTCTTTGAGGTGAATTCCCGAAGCAAGAGTGGAGGAGACTTCCCAGGCCACCACAACACAGAGGGCTGGCACTCAATCTTAATCCCAAACATGCACTCAGACACATGTTTTGATTTCCATTTCTGCTGTGTTTCATGTGATTCCCAGGTAGCCATGGAGAGGTTTTTCCAAACATATGGTCTCGTTATGGGTGCAAGCCAAAGCGTAAGAAAGGCTATGCAGACAGTCCCACTGATATTCATAGTCCTGTTCCATCTGCTGCACCTGAGGAGCCATCCGTGCTCACCACTTCTGCATTTCCAGGAAATGCTGAAGTAATTTACCATTTATATTAAAATCCATCAAATGTAAGGGAAATGGTATATCTAGGTTGCCAAAAATATATTAGGCAGTTGGCTGTAAAAGTAGGTGGCAGGCACAGCGAATGGGATTACTGTATTCCAGTTTTGCCATGGCGCCATTTCCCCCTGCCTCTTCAAGGAAAGTAGCATTAAGCTTTAATAAATTGATATGATCTGTAATTAAAATATCAGACTCAATTGGCTCCTGAATATATTACTTGCCCAGGGATAGTTTAATGATGTGGTGACTGACATCATTCTGCATTTTGAATGTAGAAGGACATTTTCTACTTCAGAAGCCTGATTTTCAATAAGACTTCAACTCCTAAGTCACTTGGATATTTCTGAAAAAGTCATATCCCTCTTTCGGAAAGGAAAACACTGCTTTGTGAGAATACAGCCGATTAAAAGGCATGGCAATGTAAACAAATAAATAAAACTTAATACAGATTTAATCTAAAAAGAAGTGTTAGGATTGAGTTTTTCCCTAGAAGTAAACCCTGCTGTTGTCAGTCATCTTAGATCAGGAATCAATCTATCCCACGGTTTCTGGTTAACTTACAAAAGCAGGGGAGACTTGTGGAAACACACAAGGGAAACTCTTATAAAGGCCATTGTAGACTACTAATGAGATAAATGTCCCTGACGTCTCCTGATAGCCCATGGGGAAAATAAGACATCTCCAGAGGGTGGTTCAGAGTGATTGTAGTAGAATTCGGTGCTTTCTCTGGAGAATCCTCTTTCTTCTGAAAGAATTACTCCACTAGCCCCAAAGCTGCTTTTGGAAATGCCTGCTAAAAAGCACAGGCAAGGAACCGATAGAAAATCAATTAAAATTAACACTTTCAAACATTCATTCTGAAGAGAAATCAAGCCACAGTACACTTTGCTGAGCCATGGTGCTGGACCCAAGGCAGACTCAGAGGGTAGAGAGAGCTCTATCTGCTCCTTAACTGGTCTCACTCAGAGAGTAGACATTTTCCTTGTGGAAATCCCAGTGTTTTCCACTTACTAAATCTCCAGTTAAAATTTCCAAAATAGTGGACTCCCTGCTGTAGCTAATTCTTACAGCTTCCAGGCTTGTTGCAGTAAAGCTGGGCAGTCTCTAGTCCCACAGTAGCTGCTACTCTCGCTTCTCCATAACTACCTCCACTTCTGAGAAGCTGTTGCCTCCCTTTGAGCATCTGCTCTGCTTCTGTCTGCTCAGAAGGTTCTTCTGTACTATTTTGGTCTTCAGTAGCAATTGGCCCTTTGGTGAAATGACTAGCATAAATTATATAATCAGAGTTTCCAGGAAATTTGCAGGACTCCATGGTTGATCCTCTTCCATCTGTTTTCCAGAGTTCTACCAGGCTTAGAAAACAAGTTATGAGAATATAACAGTGTGGTAACTACCACCAAGGGCCCTTTGCATCTTCTGCTCCATCTCAGCAAGAGGTTAAATTATGCAATACTTTTTGCTGTATTTTTCCATTTTACTCTATGACATCAGTATTCTTGCCATCATAAAGACAAATCAAAACCAAGTTTTCCTCTCTTCTCATTAAGACATGCACTACATATTTAAGATTGCCTCATGAGAAAATTTTATGGACAAATATTACAGAATATACAGCAGATGTTTATGATCTCTGATTCTTAGCAAGTTCCAGCCTGGAAACTTAATTGAGGCACATTTACACTGGTTTCAGGGGAGCTTTGCCCACATGAGTGTTGCCAGTTCCAATCCATATTTATTTCTGAACTCTTTAACACTTACATTAAGTACAGATGGACTCTAATAGAATCCAAATCTAAATTAAATCAAAGTTTCGATTACCTCTCTCTAAATGCTCAAGCTTTTCTTTCATCTAAAAAGTAAGTAGTAGATGATGAGGTGAATGTGTTCCAGAAATGCTCAGAGCTGTCTTCAGTTTTACTAGATGTTTCTCATCGTTTTTTGTGAGGGTGACATTCTTAGAATGCATCTTGCCTAAATGGCGGGTATATAGTAAAAGTTTCTCTCTTTGTTGCCCAGAAAGAGAAACCTAAACCCAGAAATTCCTGCGTTCTGTTTATACACATGGTCACTAGAGGAGAAGAAGAACAGCCTGTTTCAGACACAGTCAGAGTTAAAACGCTTCTCCGACATATCTTGTTTGTTAAGGGGCAGATGGTTAGAGTACAAAAGGATGTGGCTTAGATTTCTCTTACCAATATAAGCATTTTTCCATTTACATGTAAAAATTTTATGGGGTCTTGCCTGCTTGAAAATATAACAACATATTTATCTAACAGAAAGGAGGGAGTTTTTTGTACAAACTATACTGTGGAATAATCTTGGCATCAAATGACATTACAGACTGAAATGTGACAGAAATAATGAAAACAAAAGTAACAGTTTGTTTTCCTTTTCCAGAAACCCCCCACTGGCAGCTTCAAATCAGAGCTTTAAAGAAAAGTCTCATGTAAAAGTAATAACAAGGTCAAGATTTTGATTTCTGTAATTTGATCTATTTTACAGAATTATTTTCTTTTTCCTCATTAGAATGTAAATATTACTCCTGGACATTTGCTTACACAAGCCTGCTTTAGAATGTATTTTACAACTAGTGGTGTCAAATCTGTTCTCTGTTGGTGGGAGTTACAGAAGCCTATGATCTATGAATAGTTAATTCAATTTTTTCAACTAGTTTGGTAAGAATGTGACACTCATGAGTTGCCTACCTCCAACTGCACAGGCATCTGTAGATGTCTTTAAAAGCAGTGAACAATGTATCAGTGCTGGAATAGGATGACAGAAAATCCATGGATAGATACAGCTTACAGAGTGCAGTTAATTATGTAGATGAAGAAACCTCATAGCTTCCACTGCTTTTACAATATGCTCTACTTTTGCTAAGCAGGTTACACTAGTGCTCTGAAATTCAATTTCTGTTGATAAGTTCCCGAAAAAGCCCATGCTAAATCCAGTACACCTCTTTAAATTTTTTTTTCTGGTGAATATATTATTGGCATGAGAAGAGTCATGCTTGGTCACAGCTGAAGTTCATCAAGCTCATTACTCTGTGTTAAGAGTTGTCAATTAATTACTTAGGGAGAAAATGTAAAAAAATGAGGAACTCCTAAGCCAAATAAACTGTTGCTCCTGGAAGCAGACCAGCAGAGAAGGAAGCTGACTACAAAGGGAATGATGGTGAGGGAAAAGAGTTATGACCCTGAAATTCAGGCGAGAACATCTTAGGGGGGTTTCGGGAATAATGAAAAAGGGAGTAAGAGAGGAAGGGACCCCCTAACCCTGCACAGAGCCCTGTGACACCTATAATTTCCTGCAATGTCCTCACTTCAGCTGACATCCTTCATGAAACCGAACTCCTCAAGCTTTCCTTCCATTTCAGTCTTTCTTTACTTTCTGAAACTTCCCATCTCCAAAACTCATGCTATTTCTTCCGTTCCTTACTTCTTCCTTCACCAATGTATCTTTGAAATTCACTCTGATGTCACCACAAAATTCAGCTTTTTGCCCCAAGGATGCAGATAACTAAGTTTCCTTGTTTGCTTGTTTTCTTTTTTTTTTTGTTTCCTTTTCCCCCCTGGCTTTTGGGACAAGAAAATATAATGCATATGCTATTGGTAAAACATGAGCTGATTTTGAGAATGAGGATGTTTGCAACAAACCTTCCTCTGATTACCTTTCCCTGATAATGTTTTTTCAGTGGAATCTCAGGTGCTTAAAATGAAACAGGCTGGAAGGTGATGAAAGTGGAATAGAAGTTGCTTTTTTCAATCAAACTTTTGCTGTGATTTTCATTCATTTTCTGAGCAGAAAGCTGAGATCATGACAGACACAGGATAGTATTTTCCAGCTACAATTTGGCTTGTTTACATCATCTGGAGTAGGATTTCAAATCATTTCATATCAGCATGAGAAGATTTCTTTTCTTCCTTCTAGAATGAGCAGTAAAATCTAGGAGAATTTCTGGGATAATAATGGGTAAGAAGTGATTGAGGCATAAAACTGTAATTTTACTGATTTAATAGTAAAAAAAAGATTTGATGCAATTTCATAAACTCTGCGATATACTAAATGACAGAAGATGCCAAAGATGTTCCATATCCTAGCAACAAAAACTTGAGAGATGTTTTTTCAACCTGTATTTCATCTCATAGGCCTGATTTTGAAGGAGTGTCACTGATTCCAATGGCAATGGCTTGTTGGATTGAAGCCTGAACTGGTAAACTCTTCAGGGAAAGGTGATAATTTTATGTCCCGAAATCACAGAATTGTTGGTGGTGGAAAGGACCATCTGATTCAACCTGTCTCCTCAAGTAAGGATGCCTAGTGACAGCAAGGACCATGTTCAGATGTCCTTTTAAGATCTTCAGCTGTTGCGGTGGACCCCCCTGGGCCCCCGCCCCTCTCTGCCAGATCCCTGCCATGTGACTGAGCCAAGTCTGTCTTAGGTTCAAGCCGCCCGGGCTCTGATCTGGTTGGTTGTTTGTCCCGTCTCCGCCCCTGGTATCCCCTTTCCCCCTGTCTCTGATAAAGCCAGCAGGGGGGAAAGCCCCGCCCTCTTACCTCGCCGACTGCTGCCCAAGTCAGGTGCTCTGTTCCCCTCCAGGACAGAGGGAATAAATGATTTAACATCAAAAGAGGTATGAGCTGTATTTCTGTTCTCAACTTCTGCTCTGGGGACAGCTGTCATTAACACTGGCTTAGGTGAGGCTGCTCAGTCGAAGGAATATTAGGCTGTTTGTGAATGGTCTAGGATATTCCGAGGCTTAAGAAGCAAGCTTGCCACAGAATTAAGCAGTGGACAGCTGATAACCCCTCACATTCAGCCATGTAGACTGCACCATCTCTTAAGGCAAGCTAGGCCAGAGGTCAGTCATCCTGACACTAAAAAGTTCTTTCTGACATTCAGAGTCAACCTCTTGTGTTTCAGTTTGTGCCCACTGCCTCTGGTCCTGTTACTGGGCACTCTGAAAAGAGCCTGTATCCATGCTCTGTGCACCACCTTTTCAGGTTTTTATATACATGGTATGATCCTTCCTGAGACTTCTCCAGGATGAACAGTCCCTTCTCTCTTACCCTTTCCTTATAGGAGAAATGCTTCAGTCCCTTCATTATCTTAGGGGTCCTTTATTAAGGATTCTCTCTGGTGCACACTGAGGAGCCCAGTGCTGTACCCAGCACCCCAGGTGTGGCCTCTCCAGTACTTAGGAGAGGGGAAGGATCACCTCTCTCATTCTGCTGGCAGAATTTTGCCTGATGCAGCCCAGGATACCATCCTTGTGGCCTTCTTTGACGCAAGGACATGTTTGTGGCATATCTTAATTTGGTGTTCACCAGGACATGCAGGTCCTTTTCTGCAGAAAATTGGGTGGTCTCTAGAATATACTGGTGCATGGGGTTTTTCCTTTCCAGGTTCAGGACTTTTCAGTTCTCCATGCTGAACTTTAAGAAATTCCTGTCAGACCACTTTCCCAGCCTGTTGGGGTCTGGATAGCAGCATCTCTCTAGTGTTGTCTACTCCTTCCAGTTGTGTATCATCAGCAAACTCTATAGTCCAGATCCAGTACACATTATTGAAAATATTTAACAGGACTGGACTGAATATTGGCCCTTGGGTACTCTGCATGCTGCTTATCATCGCACCATGCCCAGGTCATGTAAGAAATATCCACAGTAATAAGCAACTCCTCCCATGGTGGTTAGTACTATAACAACGTTGTAGGCACCAGAGCAGAACTGGAGAATCCCAAGGACATCTTCTTCATTTGAATGTGAGTATTTGCAAAGCTTCAAACTTCTGTTGGTCTGCAACGAGTCATTCATGTTTTGATGTTTTCTTTGTACATCTTAAACCTGTTGAACTGGAAACTCTATTTTAAGCTGTGTGTTGGATAAACAGTCTATTTGGAGAACTCTTACAGAAGATTCATTCCTTGGAAGAGTAACACTAGCATTAATTTTGTTGAGAAATAAGGAGAATCCAGACCATGACAGAAAAGAAAATATCTAAATTTTATTAAAATGTTATGAACACGTAAATCATCAATAATCGTAGAGCTTTCTCTATACAGGAAAGAGTTAAGATATATCATAGGTACAATTGTAAGCTGTACACTACTTACAGCTAGTAAAATGTGATTTTTTTATATGGAGTGAATTAAGTGGCACCTCTTGAGTGCTTGATTTTTTGTCTTAATGAAAAGTGTCAAATGCAATAGCTAAGAGAGGCATCTTTGCCTTTCCTTTTTGGATGTGTTGATCTCTCTTCCAGTTGCTAATGTTTGCAAATTATTTTACATGAATAATTGCTTGTGCTACTTCTATCCATTTTAGAATCATGGAATCATAGAATATGCTGAGTTGGAAGGGACTGATCTGATCTGGGCCCATTGGTCCAACTCCTGGCCCTGAACAGCATTACCCGAAGAATCACAGTGTGTGCCTGAGGGCATTGTCCAAATGCTTCTTAAACTCTGCCAGACTTGGTGACCATGTCCCTGGGGAGCCTGTTCCAGTGCTCAGCCACCCTCTGGATGAGGAACCTTCTCCTGATGTCCAACCTAAACCTCCCCTGACACAACTTCAGGCCATTCTCTTGGGTCCTGTCACTGGTCACCACAGAGAAGAGATCAGTGCCTGCCCCTCCTCTTCCCCTCATGAGGAAGTCGTACACTGCATTGAGGGCTCCCCTCAGTCTTCTGCAGGCTGAAGAGACCAAGTGACCTCAGATGCTCCTCATTTGGCTTCCCCTCCAGACCCTTCACCATCCTCGTGGCCCTCCTTTGGGGTGCTCTCCAATATCTTAATGTCTTTTTTTTTCCTTGTGGTGTCCAAAAATGCACACAAGACTCAAGGTGGATTTAATTGAACTTAGACAAAAGGATTCTGAGGTTATGAGGGATTTCTAGGTGGACTGATCAAGTGATCCCCCAAGCTGACTTTCCTCATGCTAAAAATCAGGCTGGGTCTTTTTTTTTTTTAAATTGTTATTTGGTTTGATTATAATTTCTTAGATCAAGGTTATATTATTTTAAATTCTTCAGAACAAAAGAATCATTCTACAAATAGGACCTGAAGTTGTTATTAGTCCCAGGCACATAACCCAAGCATGTTCATGAATAAGTCAGTAGCTGCATGCTTGTGCACACAAACTCTCTCATTCTCCCTTTCTTTTTAGGATTCATTCTTTTCTACTCAATTGGTTTATGTTGTTTCAATATTTTAGTTGATTGCTGTAGAAAAGGCTGTAAATACACACAACGGGCTTGCCAGGTACAAGAAATACATGCATGCTTATTTTCTAAGGCGATGTTTTCTATAAAGTCTCAGTAACCAAATTACACAAGCCAACAACACAAATTCAAAGTGATGTGCTTTTTGCTGCTGTTTTTCTGAAGAAAATGGGGATCTTATTTATTTATTTCTTTCTCTATTTATTAATACAGTATCTGCAAAGCACCTGCAATGACAGCCTCCTTGGCAGCCTGACTGGCACCCTGGTTTCTATGGCAACTGGAAAAAAGGAAACTTAGTGAAATGAAAGCGGTGAATGCCTCAGCTTTACTGGTAGCAGGGGAAGAAAAAAGGAGGCCTCATTTACATTCTGCTGCATAAATCAGCTAAATGATGTTTCCTGAATAATTTCTGGTGGCTTGAAACTGCACATTCATGGGGAGTTTATATTTTTTTATTATGGAAAAACTGAAATTCCCCACAGCAGTTTATCAGTAAGAATTTGAGGTGGTGGGGAAAACACAGATGAACAACTGGAATATTGAGCTAATTGTTCTGTCTGCTCTAAAAATAATAAAACGGATTATTAAATTATAATTACTAAAACAAGGGAGTTGGTTGGAAAGTTTTCTTCATCTGTGACACAAATATGTTGTGTTGAGGAAACATCTGCTATGCTAAGTGACCCATTTCTAAACAAACAGCTTCAGAAAAGGAAGAAATCTAAATGCAAACATAGCTCCTCTTAGTATCTTAGACAATTTCTTGAACAATAATACATTCCAAGGGGATGTGCATATTCTCTGATTGTAAGACTTCTGCCCTTTGGTTTATTGCTTCCCTCCATGCAAACAGGGCCTTAGTCCTGAGGCTTTGAAGAATATTCACATTTACAAGAGTGAAAGCTAATAAACATAGACATCAGAGCTCCTTACAAATAATAAAATAGGTATTTTTATAGGGAATTAAGAAATGCCTTTGTTCCTAAAATGTTTTAAAGTAGAATTATCTTATTCTCAGAGAGGTATCTTAATTTTATAATTCATCTATCAATTTATGAAAAATCACCTTAAAAATAAAAATTGTCTAATATCCTCAAAATACCTTCCTGAATTTAATTTTAGACTGTCTGTTAAGCATATGCCCAAACCCAGTCTGAAGGCCAGAAGTGCTTACTAGTCCACTATTGCCACCCTTCCAGGATGAGGCTTTGGTCCAGGATTCTTACAGAGTCTGGAATAACCAAGCACAGATGAAGCTTGAAGTACAACAGCACAAAGGGCTCCTCAGCTATTCCCAGGTTGAAGGTGGTTGCTCTGAGCCTGCCAGGCTGTGGGCAGGAAAGCAAACACATTCCTGTGAGCTGCAAAGTTCAGTGTCTTATCTCTCCTTTGACCCAAGAGTATGTCTTGCAATAGAAGTGAACTCCTTAGGAGCTCCTTTGCCAAGACTTTTTCAGCAAAAGAAATTAAATTCCATTTTTTCTTGTATGTGTTGAGCTCATCAAGACCAATTCCACTGATTTCCCTGGAAAACATGCCAAGATTTTATAGCTTTAATGTTAAGCAAGATGATTTCATCTGTATTTTGTTTGACATTTGATAGCCAGATTACTGGAATCAGGAGATCCCCTGAAAAAGTCTGGTTTAATTTTTTTTTAAAGAAACTTAAATATCTTGGTTTGAAAACCTGAAATCTAAAGACCTTGAAAACATGAGGTAAATAACAAGAAGAAAAAAAAATAGAATAACTGCATCTTGTCTTTGAAGATAAAAGCATGAGTGTTTTTGAAAGCATTCTGAGTCCTTTTTATCATGCATGGCTGAAGAGGATTAACTTATCAAGGAAGAGCTACCCGAGTGTTTGGGGATTTTTGAGAGAGTTTATAATTGTTTTTTTTTCAGTGTGAATGCATGTAAAATAATAAAATACACAGGACATGCTTGATTACATCACTGTTGTACGGTAATATGAACCCTGTTGTTTTATTTGCAAGGATACCTTTCATTTTGGGTACATAAATGCCCTGATAGATATCAGCAAAGAGCAGATGGCTTCACAAAAGACATTTGAAAGCTGCCTCCCTCCTGCCAGAAGCTTTTCACACTCTCACTTTGTCTAGCTTCAGTGGGATTCCTCAGTGGGAGAGAGCTCTCTCTGTGCCTATCCTGCTGCTGGTGGAAGTGGACTCACATAACCAGTTCTGCAGTGATTAGGGCATTTGCTCGATTCCAGTGGCTACAGCCCTTTAAGAAGACCACTTCCTGGCATCCACCTCTGGAAGGATACACATTCAGAGCTTTGGAGCTGGATGGGTAGCTACACTAGATGTTTACAGTGCTGAAGCTCTAGGGGGTGGTTCTCAGGACATAGCTGGAGCTCAGTAACTCCAGCAGGGCAGCCTTGAGTCATTGACATGGCACTAGTGCAAGGGCAGAATGGTCACACAGAAGAGGCTGGAAGTTTTTTGGTATGACTGCTGGTGAGAGTGGATTTTTAGCAGGTTAACCCAGTCTGAACCCAGTCTGGTCCTGTCCACACCAAATGAACTGTGGCAGATGGCAGAGGTCTCACAATGCCTCTTCCAGTCAGAGGATCTTTCTGGGTTATGATACTAAACAGACAGACACTGGAATCTAGAAAATATAAGCATGCAAAAAAAAATCCAAAGCCTGGAGGACTTTTTGGTCATAATCGCTGTGTGATGAAGCAAGCTGCCAAAACCAGCCTTAACCTCATTTATTAGGTTGTTTTGGGGACAACAAAATAATCTTTCCTGCCTGCTTGTGTTGCAAATGTGGATTTTCCAAAAGTTTTTCATTTCTATGTTGCAATGGTCCAAATATTAACAGGCATAATACCACCATTATTTTTCACGGTTAAGATAGCTTCTACTAAATTTTGCAATTGCAAAACTTTGATTTTAGTGCATAAGCACTACAGATCAACTGTCCTATTGGACAAATAACTGCAATTATATTTAAGCAGTTAATTATTTGCCCAGCTCTTCTACTGCTACAGCAATAGGAAAAGAGTATAATACAAGGGCTGAAGGACAAACTGGATGGAGTTTTTTGTCTGGAGAAAGAAGGATATTTTTTTGTAAGATACAATTAGTAGAAGGAACTCATTACTCTCTTTCTTGAACATTGTAAAAGATACCTGGCTACTTGTGCCTCCCATACTTTTGGAAAAAAATTGACAGGATTTACCTGCTTGGTATTTTTTTCTTATTTTTTCTAGTGTGACACTGGGAACCAGTTCTGCTAGAACTGCTAACATATCAAATCCCTGAATAGCTTCAAACAGCTACATATTATGCTCCAAAAAAGAAGAAATAAAGCCCCCTTTTTTTTCCCCCTTGAAATAGGAAAATTTTTTCCTGAGACTGTGGGAGTCTGGAAGTATCAAGAGACCAGGGAATCCTTCATATTTTTTTAAATGAACACGAACATATAATGATATGGTGATCATCTGTGTATTAAATGATGAGCCTTCTCAATAAAGGCAGCCATAGGCACTCTGTTTAAATAGCCCTACAAAATGTGTTTGCTTCCTTCATCCAAGTGGGATGAAGAAACCTTTGTTTCTAAACGGGAGGTCCCAGACACTAAAGTCACACCACTCCTTTAACAACTTTTAGATTTCTTTAATTTTGTCTTTTCTTGGAGAAAACAGAGGCAGTATATGGTGCTGGGACAGCCTGAATTATCCAATGTGGGAAGAGTGAAAGCTGTGCCAATGCAACATAAAATACATTTATCTGCTGAGACAGGATGGGTGATGTGATATGCACAAACACACTGTGCCATGGAAAGCTGTTTCGAATAACCAGCCTTGCTTTTGAGTGATGTGGCTCTGACAAACTGCAATCTCATCATGTTCACCTGGTCTGAGTCATTCCACCTTTCTTTTTTTATGTTATTTCCTACCCTATTATAAGCTACAGAATCTCCCTCTCTCCCTGCACACACAACTTCATCATCATGAACTGAAATCCCTCAGTGTTTTTGTTCTCCAAATAGCAGTGCATTGTGCTGGTTTGCTCATATTTCCTCAGTATCTTATTTTAAACATTCTGCTGGGACTGTCTCAATATTCAGGTTACACCATTTGCTATCCTCTTTTGTCTCAGACCCCAAGGAAGGTCATTCTTCTCCCCATCAGTGCGGGGTAAGAGGGAATCATTGTCTGTTTCTATTCTTTGGAGTGTATTTCACAAGAGATATTCTATGACAGATTGATTTTGCCTCAGATCACAGTTCAGGCTCTGGAAAAACCTTGTGATGAAAAGGTGGGCTTTGACAGGTTGTTATATGAATTGCAGGTACCAGTCTCATATCTGTGTTTCAAATTTTACAACTCAGTGAATTAATGGGCAAAATAACAGAACCTTGCAACTCTGCTAACAGATGTACAGGAAGCTATTCAGAAATGGGTGCCCTCAAAAAAATTAATTTTTTTTCACACCTAGTTGATAGATATGTTGGATTTATATCCTACTCTGAATTTTATGCAGTGTTTTGGAACAACAGCTTAGTTTAAATAAATAGTTCCTTTGGGGCAAGAAGAGGGAAGGGAAAATACCTAAATTTTTTTACACTCAAGGTAGCATATGATTTACCTAATCTGGTTATCTTATTGCAACTGCTGACAACTTCCACTTGAGAAAGAAGGATTAATTTCTGGAACTTGTAACTGAAGGTAAAAAGCTGGCATAGTCTTGATTATAAGCAGGGTTGTTTGTGTGCCATATTTAAAATACACAGCCTCTTCTGCCATTGGGTGCATGGCCCTGTATCTCCTGCCCCTTGTTGTTGAAAGAAAAGTCTTATTTTTTTAACCCTGCCAAAAATAGTGGTCAATTTTTGTTCTTGGTGTATAATTTCCATGACTTCATCATCCTTATTCAAGAGCCAAACTGATTCCTTTTAGTTTCTTTGATAAATCATGTATGTGGTTTTTGTGTTCTTAAATGGCAAACAGATTACAAACTTGATAGGTCTCATATAGATATGCACTGGAAACCTGGAGTCGAGATTTCTCTGTCTGACCCACTGTCCACACAATGTGTTGCCCTCCAGTTTGTCAACCATATTAAAAAAAAAAATGGCATTAGTCATGAACCCTCTGTGTCATTAACACTTAGACAACTGACTAGTCAAAGAAAACAAACTGGCAGGCGGCATCAGAATAAATCAGTGCCTTTGTTTCTTCTACTCATTACCCTTATTGCAAATGAAAGACCAGTTCAGCTTCCAACAAGACAGTAAATTTTTTTTTGAACAAATCTCACTCTCCAGAACAGGAGCAAATGTACTTATTTTGTAAGACAACAAACTAGATTTGGTCTCATTTGCAATTACACATAAGCCTTTGAATATGAGGCAGCTTTTGTCTGTCTTCTGGGTCACATGTCATGAGGCACCTCAGTTTCCACATGAAAGGCTCCACCCTCATTGCTCAGTCCCAGCAGACTGTGCCCAGCAGGCAGAGGCTAGAGATGATTTCATCAATGGAGTTGCTTCACTGCTTTGCAGCTGGTAGAAAACCGGGAGCTCCTTTCTCTCTGCCTCACTTTTCCTTTGTAAGCAAGTGGTAACACACACATCATTACTGGAAAGGCTATTTGCTTGAAGTCTAGGGTGCTTATTTTGCCCCTTCTCCTCCTAAGAGAGATGAGAGCCTCGTAGAACACAAATCGACTTCTGCCATCTACATTTTCAGCTCATTTCTCTTTCTCATCAAGAAACAAATTTTAAAAGGTCTGTGAAGAATTCCGATGAATTGCTGGGTGGTTGGACTGCAAGTGTCCTGTATTTCTTTCCTATGCTTTTAGTAGAACTTGGAGCACTACCTTTCAATCTTATGACTTATTTCTGTTACTCAGTAGCAATAAGAACAAAACCCATCAGCTTTGCATGACCTTATATTTATTTTATCTTTCTAACACAATACAGCACTGTCAATGGCTGAGCACATCCGATCTAGTGGATTTATCAGGATATTCAGCTCCTTCCTCCTGCATGACTGATCTGATTATAAGCAAAGCAGGTAGCTGCCTAGGGCACCAAGCT
Organism: Lanius collurio; assembly: GCA_020086605.1. Taxonomy (NCBI): domain Eukaryota; kingdom Metazoa; phylum Chordata; class Aves; order Passeriformes; family Laniidae; genus Lanius; species Lanius collurio. Next base: position 43,035,869 of record JACBWW010000001.1, read on the forward strand.
GAAGGGAATGAGATTGCTACTCTTGCCCTCAAGCTTGTGCTGCCATTTGCAGATATCTGGAAACCTCCAGTTTGCTGTGAGCGCTGCCTTTGAGGGAGCATGTGGTGGATCCTGCACCAGTGACAGCAGAATCAGTGAGGTTTGATTCTTGCTCCCCCATAGCATGCATTGACCAGAACTGAAGTTTATTTCTGCTCACAGTACTCTGACATCTCTGCTGTCTTCCCTGACAAAAAGCAATAGCAGTACAGTATCCTGGGACTGTATTCAAACTTCCCTGTGTTAAGTAGGTCAGCATTTGGATTATTTTGAAGGTCTTGTTTTTCATTTATTTATTCACCATATTTCATTATCCCCAAAACAGTGTAGAAAGATCCCTGTAGCAAAGGCCACAGTGTTTCTTGCAAATAAAGAAACTTGAGATACAAGCTTCATGTGAAAAACTTCTGTATGAGTGGTTGTGATTTTGACAATATTAAAAAACTTGACAATATTACAAATGATAGGGTACTTCTGATTCTGACATATATATTACTGCAGGGTTTTTATATAAACGTGCATACATACATACATGCCTGGATGCATACATATATATATATATATATATATACACACACGTGGTTATTTAACCAGGATGGCTGATGGAGAGGTAGAATGATTTTCACAAGCAGCTTTAAGTGTGGTAATATGATTCTTGAGGAATAAAATCATTACAGATTCTCACAAAACTGCAGTCAAAGTGAAGAAAAATGTCAGAGATTCTTCACTTTCCTTTATGCTGGTATTTGTTATGTGAGGTTACCATGGTCAGGATCAGTTGTTAGTATCCTAAACTGGCAAGACTGTATGATGAAGGTGGGGAGCTGAGAAAATACAATCTTTTGAAGTGTAATTACAACTAGTATCTGGATCAGACTGGGTTGTGTATGGAGGTGTGGGACTTTTTTACCCCCTGGCTTAGACTCTGCAATAAAAAGAGTTAAATCTCAGTGTAAAGTTAATTTAAAAAATCTAATCTGCTCCATTCTTTTATGAGAAAAATCAAATCAAATAACATATCTCTAGTCATACTTCTGGTGAAATTCCAGTATAATGAGCTCTGCTGGTGATGAGCTACATTTAATTTCAGTTTTGTGGGCACAGTTACTTGTTAGTTGCTCTGTTAAACCACTGCAATCCAAGTGTGTGTTCAAATACCTTCAGCATCAGATTAGACTTTTATGTCTTGTTTTCCACAGGGAGTGACAGAAGAATTTAAAAACAAATGCATTCAGGTAAGTTGCTAATGAGCTTCTAAATCACCTCTGATTTTTTTTGTTTCTTTTTTTTTTTTTTTTAAGGGGCTTTGTACGTTTTCCAGCCACTTAGTTATAGCCCATCCTGATACTGCATTAGGCTGCAAGGATCTGCAGGGGCTGTGTGATTACTGGAAATGCACTGAGCACAGTAAACCAGAGAAACAATTTGGCCATTCATTTAATGGCAGATCTGACAGGAAATTTTAATGATGGTTGTGGGTGCAATGTGACAGTTGTGGCACAGCCTCTACAAGAAGAGTTGTGTGCTGTTTTGGATGCACAACCTCTCTGCTGGAACAAAAAAAGACTGTGTGTAACAGTGGCAGGGCATCTTCCCTGCAATTCTATCTTTGACCTGTTGCTAAAGACCACTAAAACAGTGAGAAAGGCCTAAAACAGAGGAGGCATTGCTACATTCACTCCTAACTTTTATCTGTTTCATCAACCCAGTTGACAAGGGAATCTTAAAGGTAGCAATCACAGGTTTTTAAAACTGAGCATTGCATATATTTTTAAAAGGATAATTATATACAACTTAGGAAAAATAAATTATTCTTCTTCCTTGGGATAAGTATTTTAATTAATATTGTACTAGACTTATTGATTTTTTATTGAGTTCTTTTTGAGACAGATGTAAGAAATATTTTTCTACCTTAGAGCTGGCAAGGTAACTTGGGGCTACAGATGTCCCTCATTTAGAATGGTATTTTCTGCTGTACAGACCTGCAGTTGCCTATCACATGAACCATTCTTATTTCAGAGTTCTCACTGCAGTGTCTTTTACTTAATACATATTTGAACTTCTTAGTACTGGAGGAAAATATTGACTGATAGCGGTACACAGACTAATAAACAAACATCTTTTAAAGCTACTGCACTAGGAAGACTTTTCCTTATCAATTCAGAGTAACTGGATAGTCTTTAAAAAATACAAACTCTGCAGTGCAGCATGAGGAAAACCTCTCAAAATGTGTTATGAAAAGGTCCTTTGAAAATATCATCTCTCTAACCATTTAAAATATGTGAGCAATGGAATTCCCCTGCTTCACTGCCAGCTTTCAAGTTGTAAGCAATAAAGACGGGTGGGGAAAATATTTTGCTAATAACAGTGTTTCCATTGAAATTGCTATCAACAGTGTCAGCGCAGTGTCAAGAACTTGAAGTGCAACCTTCCCCCCTGGCTGCCTGCATGCAGCAAGAATGCATCCTTCTCCCCACGGCTCTCCAGGTGCTCATTACAGCGCGATGATCTCTCCACAAGTGTCCATCGTACCGTAATGAGCACCACAACTCTCCCACAGAGGAAATGCATCAGAAAAGGCTGTGGGAGGACTGTGAGCAGCACTGTAACCGTGACTGTTTGTACTGCAGGTGCTGGGAACTGTACTGAATCTGCTCTGCAGCATGAAGGGGCAGCTGTGTAACAGTGGTTATGCCATGCACTCTGCAAGCCTTCCAAGACATTAGTCTGATTCTGTAATTTTTTTTAAACACCCATATGGAATCATGTCTCTGTGGGATTGTTCTGTTTGGTTCAGAAATAGGGAGCTAGGACAAAAACTGGAATTTATAGTGTAAAAATCAAATTTTGACCTGTAGTGAATTTACGTTTATTGCAGACGAAGAGGAGTTTGGTTAGCAAGAAAAATATTGTTTCCAGTATAAAACAGAGTCACCTTTTCTACCAAATCTTCTGATATGTAAGTTAGCCAGTCAAAGCACACTTTTTTTAATGAAGTCAATTTTAGAGCCCAGAAGTGATGGTCTGTTACCATGTAAAAATGCAAGTTTCCATAATTTAAATGCCAGCTGGACCTTTCTCAAGCAATCCCAAAGCTAGTGTAGCTCAAATATATTTTCTGTATCCTTGTGTAGGTTTTTCTAAGGTGACCTACCTACACGCTGTGTAAATGTTTCTTCTGCATTGTCTTTGCAGATGACACGAGAAGAACTTTACCAATATTTTCACTAGTATTTTTGAAATAGGAATATCTGAGAACTTTTTTGTATGTGTGTAGGTATGGAGGGTGGCTTGCACATCCACAGCTGGCTCCCTCTGATAGATATTGGCCACGTTCACATTACCCTTCTGGAGGGCCAGGATCCATAGGGTGGGCATTAGTTTTTAATAATTGAATGTTTTTCTTTTCCATTCAAAGTATTCAAAACAAGAAAGCATGTTGCAATCCACCAAAGTAGAGTGGGTTTGTTTCAGGAAATGTTTCCCGTGTTCTGAGGCACCTAGTACGATCACAAGTCAGGATGTTGGAGGGACAAGTCTCCCTAGGAAACGTTTTGGGGCTTTCATGGATTTCTGGTCTCAAATTGAGACACTCCCTCCCCATAATGTCTGCCCAGAGTAGTTCCTATTAGCTGAGGCCAGTCTCTCAGAGGCAAGAGCTGAGTAATGTCACAATGTGGCTACCCTGCTTTTGGCTGGGGTGCAGTTAATTGTCTTCACAGTGGTGAAGTGTTTGGGGCTGTGTTTTGGATCTGTGCTGAATGAAGGGTTGATAACATAGAGATATTTCTGTTTTTACTGAGCAGGGCTTGCACAGAGCCAAGGCTTTTCCTGCTTTTCATGTTGCCATGTTTGTGAGGAGGCTGGGGATGCATGGGAGGTTGGGAGGCAACGCAGGTGGGATAGGTGACCCCAGCTGACAAAAGGGATATTCCAGACCATATGACATTATGTTCAGTGTATTAACTGGGGGAAATTAGAAGAAAAGGGGGGACATTTGGAGTGATGGCATTGCTTTTTCCAAGCAGCAGTTATGGGTGATGGAGCCCTCCTCTTCTGGAGAGAGCTGAACACCTACCTGCCTGTCCATGGAAAACAGTGAATCAGTTCCTTATTTCATTTTGTGTGCACAGATTTTGCTTTCCTTGTTAAACTGCTGTTATCTCAAGCCATGAGTTTTCTGGCTTTTACCCTTCTGATTCTCTCCCTGAGCCTGCTGGTGGGAGAATGAGAGACTGGCTGTGTGGGGTTGGCTGCTGCCTGGGGTGAAATCATGACAGTGCTCCAATAAGATCTAGAAGCTCTATAGTGTAAGTAGCCAGAAAAACAGAAAAATGAGACAAACTGGAGGCCCATGGTGAGGTAGGCCTAGTGACTTGCTTTACTTGGACTGTGGGATCTTTCAGTTTCAATGGAAAGGAGGCCTGGATGAGTGCCTGTATAAGCCAAAGTTGTGCAGAAAAAGTATCCAAACTCAACCTTGCCATATTTGTGGTAGTTCAGAATAGGAATTAGTAGGCTTGTCTTCTTTCAACCAAGTCTGTGATATGTCCTTCCAAAAAGATGAATTGTGCTCCAAAAAAGGATTGTCAGGAGTCCAGAGATCTTCCTAATCCTCATCAGTCAAAAGACAGATGCAAAAGATATTTTAATGAACCAGTGACCCCCCACTGCTGCTAACCTGGTGCTTACTGCTCATGTAGAGAGGTGTACAGCTATGACAGTGCTTTACCTTCTGGCGGTCTCCTCTCCTATTGAGTAATAATTGTTGTTTGATTGGTGTATCAATATGAGGCCTATTATTGGTGGCCCATCATATACTTATCTGCCAATGTTATGTACACAGAGGGTAATTTGGCTTGTCATCCAGTAATCAATAGCTGGATAATGCAGTAGCTGATCTTTTTTAAGCACACAGTATTGAATGGAGTTGAGCTAATAACCCTCACAACTCCAGTCAGTTTTCCAAGTTACTAATCTATAGTAAAAATATCACACAGCAGAAATCAAAGAGCATGAAATAAGATGTTCCAGTGTATTGAATAATTTCTCTGTACAACATCAAGGACATTTAGAATAGTGAAAGGATTCGTGTAAGTGTGGCAAAAAGAAATATTTTTATGCACCTTGAGTCTGCACACATCAAGTTTGACAGTCTGTTTATATCCCTTTCTGCACTCTATTGAGTTCCTAAAGAAATAGCAGCCTGTGAAGTATTGACAACGGGCAAACAAGCAAAATCTCTTATATGAGTATTCTACTCAAAGATACTTAATTTAAAATGAAATCCAAATTGGTTTTATTCATCAGCGCTTTTGTGTTCATTTCTTCCACTAAAGATTTAAGCTACTTTATTGGCAACACCTGTGAAGAGCAGATTTCAGGAATTCATTGAAGCCAGGTGTCAAATTGTCCATTTACTACCATGTTGTAAATCAACAATCAATATGCTATGCTGATTAGTTAAGAAAGCCTGGGATGTAGAGGGTAGCTGGTTTTCTGGGTGGGTGAGGAGGCTGGAGGATGTTAGGAGGACCAGAATATGACACATTAGGTAGAACTATGCCTATAAAGTTCGTTCCATGGTGCTACAGCTGATCTATGGCAACCCTGACTCCCTGCTAAATGTACACCAAGCATCCTGGGCTGGGAGAAGGGCTTTAGTATTTGTTTGATGACTATCCTGCACTGTGGCCTTGTGTGAGTCACTCCACCTTTCTTTTTGATGTGATATTTATTGCTTTATGCCATATGATCTCTGCAACAAAGACCTTGTCTTAGATTCAGAAAATGACTAGGATACCTGAAATACCATATCCCAGAGAAGAAATCCTGGCAGCATCCAGTCTGCGGTGGAGGAAACCCAGGGTCAGTCTCAGAGAGTCTCTGATGGTACTGCTGTGCTCCTGCTCAGCTCTAAGAGCCCATGCATGTTGAATTATTTCTCCTGCACTAGTCCAGGAGCAGACACACTCCTTGCTGGATCAGGTTCTGTGAGGTTCTTGTTACAGGTTTGCATGCAGCCCAGGTCAAGGAGATGCAGGCTCAGCAGAGGCCTTGTGGGAAAATGGAAACAGAGACATCAAGGAACAGTAGGGTATTTTTCTGGTTCCTTGAGGGGTTTAGGAGGAGCTAAGTGCCTGACAGATGCTGACTGTGGGGGATTTTTAGTCAAGCAGGATGTAGAGACAATTTGGATCCCGAGGCAAGGTGTCTAATGACTGCAAAACCCTCTAAGGAAAGAAGAGGAAGAATATTTTTGTATGGGGCACTTTTATTTGGATCTAGATTTTCCACCTGGGGGTCTAGCTTCCAATTCTCCTTAGGTTTTTTTAGATTAACTGTTCTTCTTGACTTGAGATTAATTTAAATTCTCACTTGTCTTTTAATTTAGTTCTATATTCTATTTTTGGTTTAAAGACACTGATTCATAGCTATAACAAAATCTTATGTGCTACAGTTCTCCTGCAGTGAATTAAAACCCAGTATGTTATGTCAGTAAAAGCAAGTGATAGCTGCTGACCTAGTTGTTAGAACCAGCTAAACAATCTAACAGCACATATTTAATTTCTCTTTTTCTTCAGACTTTTGAGCTTTCAGAATAAGTATGTCACGGATTTGAGAAGCTTGGAAATAGACTCCTTGCTATAATACTAAGGAAGCTTGATGAGCCTCCCATTGCTCTCTGTTAGGATACACAAACCATGCTAGGAGAAGTCATGGTTGAGATCCCTCCAGGGAGCTGTAATGGAGTTACTGTTTTGAAAGCCCTGGACTTAGCAGCTGATAGGTTGAGATCAGTGTCAGGTCTGAATTTCAGCTTTTTCAGTTAACCTGGTTAACTGAATGCTGTTTTTTTGTGATTTATTTTTAACTCTCAGGCAGAAAATTTGGGAAATTCATCTGGTTTTCCATTTTTGAATAGCTGTAAAATCACCTACAGAGACTTTTGCCCAATCTCAGCAGCAGGGGCTATCTCCTATTCTGATTTTCCTGCAAAGCTGTCCCTTGTGCAGAAATCAATTTAAATATCTAACTTGATGGGAGTAGAAAGGAAGATACCAAAGTAATTTATGCTGGAGAAAAGGGGAAGAAAGTGGAATTACGACAGAGGATGTAGATAGAAAGAAGGAGTGAACAGATCTGCGAATGTGTATAATTTTTTTTACTTGGCTCTGCCTTTAATTGCTTGTGACATCAGCACAGAGAATGGGATCTAAGGTTCCCTACAGGCAAAGCCTGGTTCACCTGGCATGCTTGTCATCATCAAGATTAGTCTCTCCAAATAGAAGAGAAAAGGTGCTGTGCTTGCTTCCATGTGTGGATCACACCTCTGGAAAGCTCTGAATTTCAGGCTCCATAGAAAGCTGAGCACATTGTTAAGTGGAAATGGGGCTGCTGGGAGAGCCTGCCCTGCCCTGTGCCCATACAACCTCCCTCTGGTAGAACTGGGTATCCTCCAGCTCCCTCCAAGGCACTGCTGCAGCTGTGCATCCCTGAGTGCTGCAGGAAAATGTGGGGAGTTGCTCCACTTCTTTGAGCTGACAGCTGAGAGCTGCCTAGAACAATCAGGATGAATCTCTTACTCAGATATGATACATGTGAATCTGCATTGATTTGTCTGATAGACTTTAACAGATTGCTCATCCCTCTACATAAAAAAAAAAAAAAAAAGTATAGGCAAGATTTTCTTTATTTTCTTTTTATATATCTCTTCATTCTCCACTACTTATTTTGTATTTCCTTTTATGACTGTCTTGACATAATTACTTTTATAAATGTTTTCTATTTTACTGAATGATAAATACATTTGTTTTCTAAAGAATTCCCTGTGCCCCACCTACTCTATCACACTCCAAATCCCAGCTTTTGTCAGAAAATTATCTTTTCCATTTTTAGTATTACTTGCAATACTAAAATTATTTTATTACATAAAGAAAACTGAAAGAAAGCAAAATCAATACAAGGTGGAAAAAGGTAATCTTAGACAAATAAAATCTCACTTGATGGAATTACTTTCACTGATCAGGAAGAATGAAGCTCCATTAGGATAGGAAAATATATCCAGGCTCATATTTCCTCCTCTGTTCTTACCTTCATTGTCTTTGTGCTTCCTTTTGTGGTTGCCTCTCCATGTGAAACACTTTGATTTGTATCAGATTTCTTGCACAGGGCTCTTTGTGACCCCTTGATGCTCATTTCTTCTGTGAGATCTGGAAGGAACCAGCCCAAATCAGCAGTGGCTACTGACTTCCTGAAGTCACTGTATGTGAAGAGTGATTTTAATAAGATGTTTGGTTGAAGAAAGATATTTTTTCTGCTTGCTGGAAAAGGTATGTGGTGAGACTCCATCTTGAGTGTCTCCACACACGCTTGATAGGAATGCACAAATCCAATATTATGCCCATCATATCTCCTGGATGAGTTGTTACTTCCTGGGGCAGAGCAGACTTTTAAGTCCCTGTCTCCACTCAGCTTCTTTCTCCCCATCTCAGGGCTGACTCCTGACATCATCTGAAACCTCCCAGCTTTCACAAGCCCAGCTCCTGAATGTGCTATTTTGAATGTGCATAGAGTAGAATCATAGAATGCCCTGAACTGGAAGGAACTTGAAGGTGGATCATGGAGTCCAACTCCTGGCTCTGCACATGACATGCATAAAACTGGGGGAGGAGAGGCTGCCTCTTACATTGCACTTGAACAAATACAGCACATAGTGGCCTGCTGGTACAAAAGAAGTACAGTTTGACATTGCTGAAAAGGAAGGAGCCTTCCCAATCTGAAAATATAATTTTAAATTGAAGGACCAAATAATAATCAAGAAATTATCTTAATAATTGTACTGACCTGAGTTTATGATTTGAAATTCTGCATTTCTCAGTGCTCAAAAATTTTCATGCCTGTATGAAGAATTTTTACATTTGTTTTGCATGGATAATTCTCACAGTAGCTGGAGTATGGATTTCCACCTTGTATCCATGAGTCACAGTAGAGAAAAAACCTACAAGGCACAGAAAAATACAGTAATTAACTGGATGCTCCCATGGAGCTGTCATATCATTACATTGTCATAGCATGTGCCTGTGTGGAAATTAATTTCCTGCCAAGCATCAAACACTACTTATCAAGTAATTTACACAGCCTTTTTACACCTCCATATACACCAACTTTTAGTTACTCTTTTCTTCAATAGTTAGTCCTATCAAAATACATCCTTTGCTAGAAGAACCCGGTGGTAAATCATATCTAACTAGCTTGCCTTACACTCAAGAAGTGAAAACTTCTCCATTGTTCTTTTAAAGTGTTAAGGAAATAATAAATATATTTGCATTACCAAAATTTATTAATGAATTAAAGTACTGATACAAACATTAATCACCCATATTGATGAATGAAAACTTTGAAGAATATTTCTCAAAGGAAAGGAACTGGAGTGTATGTCTGCCAGTGCTCATTAATGACAATGACCATGCAAAGCATCTTCTTCACTTTATAGCACCTTCATAAAGAAAAGTGAAATGTATCAAGACAGAAACACTAGTAAAATAGAATTTTGCTAGTGGCCTGGGTATCTAATTTCCATTTTTATCTGCAGATAACTCTGAAAATATTCTCTGCTAGGTAAGATGGATATATCTGTTGCTACTCCTTCTACTAAGCCTCAAAAAAAGTGGTCATGCTCTGCTTCTTTCATCTGCCTTGGGTCTCTATCCCCTCAGTTTTTATATCATTTTCCAGCCAGAGGCTCAGACAATAGCTGATATGGCTTATCTACAGTTCTTTTTCCTAATTTAGTATCTTGGAAAAAGCAGTTCACTTCAATCAAGAGATCTCTCTTAATTGTGTTTTCCACAATGAATTAAATTTTCTTTTTCAAGGTCTTCATCACATATCAAGAGGTTTTGTAATTAACTACCACCCTGTCCTCCCCATCCCCTTCCCATATACTGTGCTTTAAAGCTGGTGGTCATACCATGGTGAAGCCTAAGTTTAAGTGTTTCTGAGAGCATTTTGGTTAGCTTTGGCTGCTCTCAGTTCTTGATGCAGTATCTGCATTGATGGCACAGAAGACATTTGGTTTCCTGTACTAATTTAGCTCTCTGTTAGAAACATCAGAGCCAGAACTTAACTAAGATGGATGCAGGCCACAATTCTCCTTTGAAAAGTTTGTTCCAGCTAAATCTATAACTAAAGTTTGGATAAAAAATGAGTATTAAGTTATGAACCAACCTGATCTCTTAGGGAAAGACAAGGATGGTGAATTTACCTTAGTGTTTTCTACAAAATTAAACTATTTTTATGGGTTATTTCATCTCAGCACAGATTTCATGTCTTGTAGATACAAGACCTTGTAGATACTGATGTTGAAATGCTGTCCATCTGAGAAATTTCTAACAACATTTTGCAGGTAGAGGGGATAGTGAAACTCTCACTATTCATGTGGTCAGCCTGTGCACTTGTGCCTTTACAAACAATACTGTTCAGAGTCTGAGTATCTGAGAAGAAGGTTACTAGCATACCATGAACATACTGCTTTTAAAAAAGTATTTCAAATAATAAAAGAAAACTACCTAGAAATGTAAAATGTATTTCTCCTCCTCTGGCCACCTTCTTCTCCTTGGGAAAACATCAAAGTAGTTGAAGATAGTGCTTTTCAGCCTGTGTGGTCATGAGGTTTGTCTGTGTTGCTCAAAACTATTAATGATTAGAATCACACAGTTCCCTCAGACTAAAAAAAAGAATGATCCTCTTCTTTCATGCATAGAGTCAGAGTCCTTTTTATTTCTGCTGGTATTTAACTCAGACAGTACTTGTATAAAACTGTTGATGAGATTTACAGGAAAGCAGGGAAAGTGAAAGAAAATAATTTTTTTTTTCATTTCAAATGAATGGAGGGCTGAACAAAAGCGTGAATATTTTTCCTCTGATATACATGTACAACTTAGCATAATATGCTGCCAGCCTTGCAGCATTATTCTTTCTTTCACAGAAATCAATAGGGAGTCCTCTGTACTCTTGGGATTGGGCTGCCAAGCGGTGAAGAGCTGTGTCTAAAGACAGAGGAAAGGTTGAGCAGAAGACTACTGTGGAGCTCATTGCCTAAAGGACACTGCAAGAAGTGATGTGGGTGACTAGTGAGCTCAAGAAAGAGAAATCTATTTAGTCAGGTAGCTGTGAAGTAGCCTTAAAGATTTTGGTTTTAGACAGGCATTTGCAATACAGAAGGTTTGGGTTGAATAGAACATTTCTATTCTCCCAGGGAATTAATGTCCTTCAGTTTTTATCAGTAACTGAAGAGATTGATAGAAAAAAGGCAGTTTACCTGGATTTACCATGGTGTCATCCCTGCAACTTTTTTTTGTTTTCTTTGAGAATCACCTTTGGAATCAGGGTCATTAAAAATTCTTGAATTACATTTATAACATCCTGTCTGGAGCTGTGATGATTTCTCTCTAGCTGCAGCTCAGGGACTTGGGTTTAAAGTGTCTTACTCTTTCTAGGGCAGCCACCACGTAACTAGAGACATAGTATTATTAATGCAAAACTTAAGCATGTGTTTAAGTGCTTCTGTGGTTGGTGGCCAGAACAGTCAGCAATTTACACGCATAATAACCAAGTCCCTAACAGTGCTCAGTCAAGGCTTCCTTCTACAGTCTAAGAAAAGAAAACCAGAACAGAAAAAAAATATCTTGTACTTCAAAACCTGTTAGTTATTGCTAACTCAAAAGATAAAGTTCTCAGGAGATAGAAACCTCTTTCCTGGGAATTTTTAGATGTGGATCACACTGAAACTGTTGGTGAGCTCACAGCCTCAGGTCTGGGTATACTGTGTAAGACTTATCTTACTCATCTGTCTCTTCTATCAAGGGGCTGAACTTTCTACATCTGCCATAATATTTGCCATAATTTACAATTACATCCCTTATCTCCCAACTTATGTAGAAATCATTGAAATTCTAGAAGATTTTTTAATACAGGCACTTGAACATAAATGGAAAATGTAGTAAAGCAGAAATAAGGGGATGTATGTACTGAATTCTTATTCATCTTTATCCCATCAAAGTTTTTCTGGTTTTCTGCAATTGAAAATTCATGGAGCTTAAGGGCGGAATTGATGCAAGAACATTCAGTCAAATTTTCAAAATCTTCCTTCCTTCCTGCCTTCCTTCCTTCCTTCCTCCCTTCCTCCCTCCCTCATAATAACAATAAAAATGGCAAGAATGGCCAACAGTAAATTTGAGTCATCTTTGCACTGAGCTTTTCTCACCTTTTTTTTTAATCTCTTTCCTCACTAGCAAATTTCAATTGTTTTCAGATTAAATATGTTTACAGTCTAGGGCACTATGTGGTGTAAGATTAAGCCTCATCAAGGACCTGGTGGAGGTCTAAATCATCTAGAGCCATTTAAGATCTGAGGTGTCCCACCTGGCTTCTAAATGCTACTTCTAAATGTCACCCATAAGTCCTTCTTTATAAGATCTAACACTATGCAATCATTGTGGGTAACCCTAGGTGTTTCAAAAGTAAACTCTGATATCTAGATAAGAGAAAACTGGATTGTCAATGCCTATACTTAGGCAGCTGAATCTGGAGTTGGATCCAACCCTCGGAATCCCTTTCATCTCCAGGTACCTCAGCACTGTCATGCTTGGGGATGTGGCAGCAGGAAGGATATATGCCAGAGGATTTCCTGAGTACACCCAGTCATTGGCTTTGACAGGCCAAGCCTGATTCTTCTCTTGTGCTTCCTTCAAATCTAAAGCAGTGTAGGAAATACATGCATGGTAAAATGTGAGTTTTTCAAAATAATTAAATAGTTTGAAAACAGAGAATAACAGCGTAAATAAAGACAGCACTGTTGAAAGAGACAAACACTGTGACCTACATTTGCTGCAAAATTGAAGCCAGTCAGACAGACAACAGTGGTTTTAAAAGAAAATAATACTCCCCATTTACACTGAAAACAAAATATCTTCATTATTACAATAATTTTTCTCTAAAAAAGATTTATGGGGAATAGAGTCGCACCTAGTAAGAAACTCTTCATAATCACAGAGAATCACTGCTGGTTGATGCTCTTTTCCCAAGTGCAGTACAAAGTAGCCATGCAGACTGCAGCTAATTATTTATGTCAGTGTTTTTCTGTTCTAATAGAAGGCTTGAAGCATCACTGCACATGGGTGATAGTTAAAACAAAAAACCACCCTCAGAACCAATTTACAGTAGGATGGCATTTCTGCACTGAAACTGTAAACAAGATGCCCAGCAAATTAGCACCTTCCATCTTCAGTCTCTGCAACTGAAGTGCAGCTGGAAAGGATGAGCTGCTGAAAAAGCAGGATTAGGGAGAGGGGGTGAATGGTTGTCACTCACTTTTTAAAAAAAGAATCAAGTGAAGCACAAACTGAACAGCACGGGAAATTGCTGCAAAGGCTTCAGAGAAGCTCAAAGGTCTGTTTTTCTAGGGGAATACCTGCCTGGAGGCTACCTCACCCCTAACTGCTGTTTACCTTGGCACAACATCTCCTGCCTCCACCCTGGTGATGACTCAGTGAATCACATGGGAATTGCTGCATTTTAGGATGGGTCCAAACTATTGCTAGTCAAAGATGATGAATTCCTCTCACAGTCAAGTGGCAGAGGAGGAGGTCTTCAGCCTCTCTTTAGAACCCTCAAGAAAAAGAAGATCTAGAGATTTTAATTTCTATCCTCTTCTAGGTCATCAGTAACCCTGTATTCCCTCTGTGGTTGTCCAGCTGCATTTGGTACTAGCTTTACTGCTCTGCTTGCTGGGGATCCTCCTTTGAGGAAGAAAACAGCTATCAGGTGTGGTTTCATACCGACTCATCTCCTTTGTTAGTCACTGGAGGTCAGTTCAAAGCTGTTTGAGATACATATCCTGAAGTCCATTTTACACACAAAGAGGGTGTGGGTCTCTGATGAATTGTGTGCTACCTTTGCAAGCCCCAAATGGATGTTTTGGATACCCTGTGGTGCCTCAAAATTCCCCACCTGCAAATGTGTGCATATCTGAGACCTAAGATGTTTATATAACCCTGGCTCTTTAGTTTCATTTCCTCCAGGGAGACTGGCCAAAATTCCAGCTGGAATTTGAAAAGTGAACTGAAAAAAGTGCGTTTAGTGCAAGTTTATAAAACTGCCAACTTAACATTTTGATAAATCACTCGCTAATACTGGGCTAAAGAACCAGTGAAAATACTTTAAATACTGATTTTACTCATAGCAAACACATAGTTATGTTTGCAGCCATTCTTGGATCCTGGATTGAAATGCTCTGTAGGTGGATGACCCAGCTGCAGTCTACATTTTCTGAGTTCCCCAAAACATTCTTTTGTCAACACTGTCCATGGGCTCTGATGCAGCTGGGATGGATGGAGATCTCTTTCAGCCACAATGCTAACCTCCTGGGTGGGAAATCACTCTTCCATCTTTTATGGGCCAAAGCATATCTTTCTTGGCACTCTGCAGAATGACACACCCTGCACGACAGTGAAACAGTTAACATCACAGTAGCAACTTCTTTGCTGCTCTAACTTGCACATGTAATCACTTCCCCATCTTCTAGGGGCTCTCCTCATGAATGACAGTAGCTGTTGCATAGCTGATTCAAATCTCTCAGAATCCCATTATCTGCAGTCTCATTGTAACTGCAGAAGTAATTTCCAATAAAGTAATTCTTTTATTAATGAAATCTAGCGTTACTGCACTATAAAATTTGAGCATATATGTCTATGTCTCATTTGCTGCTATAGCAGTCATCATCTTTAAAAATTACACAGAAGAATGTGAGTTTCAATTATAAGGCATCTCAGTAAAAATAGAACATGTAGCTAAAGGCAGCTAGTTCAGGGATAGGAAATAGTGTGATTATAAGGAGAAAAGAGCATGTTCTTTGCTATGTTTTTTTTTTCTTTGCCTTTTAAATTGCACTCCAGATAGCATCTCAAGCAATATGAAGACAACCTTTGTCACTTCTCCTTTACTCTTGCCATCACCATTGTGGGTACTCAGCCCTTGCGCATGACATGGTCTAATGAAGTACAAAGCCAGTTTTATTCCTTATTTATTTCCTATATAAGGAAAAAACAGAGGTAAATCATATGAAGTCAATCAAAGTGCTTGTGTAAATGTATTGGTCTTCACTGTTTCTACTGACTTTAACAAATCACTTGCATTTGTTATGTAGCCAAACGTGTTATTGTTCCATCAGGGGCTCATAGTCTTGTACACATAAAGAAAGGAGATGTATTGTTTGAGGGTGTGCTGGTTTCTTTGGGGATTAAGAAATATTTCAGCATTTTCTGGAGGTACAAATGTAAATAGATAGCAACTACAGTAACAGCAAACTTCCGTGAGAAGCACAAGGGTCCACACCCACTAAAGAAAGTTGGTGTCTCTTTCAGTATCTGGAATTTCAGTTCTGGTTTCAAAGCCTCTGGTGGGATGAAATAGAGCCATCACTTGGCTCACCAGAATTGGTAAGAGTCCAGTGACCTCTGTTTGAGGAAATATGGGGATTGGAGCCAGAGGCCATTCCCCGAGCATAAAAGCCATTCATGTAGGTAGGTGTGAGGGACTCATTGTTTTCATTGAAAATCTAGCAAATGACAGTGGTGCTGTGCTTTTCCTAACACATCATAGTTTGACCACATGTGAGAGGACAGCCTGGTTTTCAGACAGTAAAGGGATCCATCAGAGTTTTGATTTAGTTATGAAACACAAAAAATAAATAGCCATGGAAGGAAGACTAACACTAACCTTAAACAAATTAGTGTCACAGTTAACAAAAAAACATCCTGGATTTTTTCCAATCCCACACTAAGATAAAAACAGACACTTGAAGACAGGCCTCTGTGGCAAAATGAACCATTCCTAACTATTACTATTGTACTTTACAGAGTGCTGAAGATTAAATGCATATGAGGACTGCCACAGCCTCGGCTGCAAAGCCAAACAATCATATTGTCATACATGAATTCATCTGGCAATTATACTTAATAGAAGACAGAAAATGCACACATGCCATTACATGAAAATAAATATCTACAAGACTTAAATTAGCACAGACACCACCCTGCCTGAAACTGGATACCATGAATGCAACAAGCTTGAACTTTCTCCTGGAGAGCTTGGAGCAAGAACCCCAGCAGTGGTGATCTCACGCTGCTCTAAGCAGGTTGGGATGTCTGTGGGGTGCAGAGCAATCATCTCTGGAGAGGTGAGGCTGGGCCAGGAGCAGCAGAGCGATATTAGGTTGATGCTGTCAGCCCAGCTAATGCATCTCCTCTGCCCTGGCAGCAGGCCAAGCTCTGTGCAGTGCTGTTTTGCACAGTGGAGACAAGATTTTATTGGTGCTTTTGAAGCCAATGGGAAAAAGAACATGCAAATCAGCCGAGTAGAGACTATTCAATTATTCAAGAGGTAAAGCACTGAAGCAGCTGCAATGTAGATGCAGTGTGAGCAGGCCAAATTAGGATGTCATCAGTATCAGTCTATGTTACCTGCTGGGCCAGCTTTTGCCCCTGGTTATGCCCATTTGACCCCTGAAAGTGCAGGTAAATTTGACATACTCTTTACAAAATTAGTGAAATAACTTGGAACTCAATCAGATCTGACTAGGAGGAATCTGTGCACATAAATAATCTTTATTTTACATACCTAATGGAGAAAAGATTAGTGAACTCTTTCTAAAGGCTTGGACTTCTCTTAGATTACAGGAAAAATTATCTAAGTCTCATTCATCATCCAGTGTTTGACAGCTACACAAACCTGGAATAACTATAGCATCTTTTGTCATATTATTTCATATTTGTTTCAAAGTAGCTGAGAACACAGATTTGATTCACATTATTCAAATGTTGGAGTAAGGCTTTTTTTGCTGTACACCCAGCTGCCTGCACTAGATATACATATATACTGGGAAAACTGTGTGCTGGGCAGTAACTGAAGCTGAATTCCATGCTGTGAAGGCTAACCTGCTGCTCTACCAAAAATGTTTGCAGTGGTGCTGCAAACATGTTTATCTTTCTAGCTATGTGTGCTTTCTGCTTCATCCTTCAGCTCTTTCCTTATAAAGTGGATTCTTTCCTCTGGTTCATGAGGTTAATCACCTTCTGGTTTTAATTTTCATACCTGTTACAGCAAAACTATGCAAACTCCAAGCCTCAATATATTTGGCTGATTTAGTTTGGTTTCTTCCCAATTGTATTAATATGGCCTTTTGTGTATCATTAGCACCTGGATTCATTTCTTCAGCCTGCTACGGTGCTAGCATCGCATTGCAGCTGGCTCCACAGTGCAGCTAAAATCCAAAGAGTCACTAATTTAACACAAAGCTGTAGTGATGGCAGCACCCCTTGCCGGGTGCTTGTTGAGAACCTGCACTCATAATAAGGTTGACACACAGGTATCCACCTCTTTGCTATAAATCCATAAACTGTACCACTGAATGCTCTAAAATTTGTATTTGTAGTTTTCTTGGTGTTGCCTCTGTCCCAAAGACACTGATGCTTTGGAGCTCTCAGGGTTTGAGTGCCCTTACACCACAGGCTGGGCATTGGTGGCTATTCTGTTTCTGTCCTGATGAGGGATAACCTGATGTGTTTGCTCAGTCTCAGAAGCTGCAGTAGCTTTAACCCTTTCTCTGTTATTTGGAGGTACTTTTCAAATCATCTATGTCTTATCTCTCATAGAAGCTAAAATCACACATCCTACCACTGTAATAGGAATCCTACAAATTTTGAGTTCCAGAATTTTAAGCTGTTCTGTATAATTATCCCTTTCCTGCCTTTTTTTTTTTTTTTAATACTTTGAGAATCTCTATCTTGTTAAAAATGAAATGCACAAGAATTTAGTGTATCAGCAACAACTTCACTTTCTTTAATCCTGTCCTGAGAATTGTTTCATTAGTTGTTCCCCTGGCAAAATTTTCCATGTAATACACTAGCCATGTTCTGGAAAATACATTTTACTCCCTTGGCATTTTTTTCCCTCAATAGGATAGCGAAAACCAGACAGCAAAACAAAAAGCAAACCTCTTTGCAAGTCAGTACAGCAGCAACAAATTAGCTCCATATTTATTATCTTGTCATTATCTCTCATGGTCAGCTGTGCATTTAGAATTAAGACTTTCTTGCACTCCTTCTAATCTGCAAACAATTTTATGCATGGGTGGATTCCACAGGAATCAGTTTCTGCAGGTTGGTTTGCTCCAGTTCTACTGTGTTTACATCTTTTAATCCCTCGGTGAGAGTCACTCTAACAATTCATATCACATTTGAGATATTGCAGATACATCATGCTGTGAAACAGCAGAGGAGAACATGTTTATAAATAGTTGCTCTTTATTAAATGGTGCTTCAGCAAATGTTGTAGCACTGCACATAGCCTGACTTTTGGGATCCTTCTCAAAAGCAGTTCCATGCTGCAAACTGTGTTCTCTTTTGTGCACTACAGATCTTTTAAGATACACCCAGAATTCAGCAAAGCGAAGAAATTTCCAAAAGAGAATGCCAGTATATAAAAGAGGAGAGAAAGTGAGGACAATTAAACATAAATGCTTGAGGTCAAGGGTCACATTTGCAGAATTAGGCCACTCAATATTATAACTTGACTATAGATTTTATCTTTAGGATTTGATGCATTTGTTACAGGAAATAATTCTTTTTCATTGTATTTGGATGGTATAAGGATTACTTACAAGTTTCTGTAAGACCAGAGAGGGAATCAAAGAAGCCACAGCCAGTGTTTAGTGGGTGAATTTCTAAACATCTCTTGTGATTGTAGCTTCACTCAACAATTGAGTTTTGCTAGGCAAGATATAGTTTTTGTTGATGCAGGAAATTCCCCACTCTTGTCAAAGAAAGCTGTACATGCTACTGTTCCCTGTAATAGGAGGACGAACAACCACAAGAAACAGAAAATAATTACACGGAAAATGCATCTTTTTTCTAGTATTCATTTTTCTAGATTGTGGTCTGAAATTAAATTTGTAATTGTATCATTACTGCAAAACTTTCATTTGGGAAACTTTGTACTGGTGAGCTACTAAAACAACAGCTTTGGATCTGCTGCAAATGGAAAAAAGAGGTCTGATCTATTGTCTTATGACTACTCAGCTTATTCTATGATTCTGTTGCTCTGTGTGACTATGGTCAAACTTTTAAAAGAAATCAGCTCATGCAGTGCTTGAACTTATGTCCATGGTTCAGTCATCAGAGTCTGAATGTGCTAAGGCCATAGTCTCCTCATAAAAGATGAAAATTCTTCATGGGCTACAGCTAGACCTGAGAAAATATATCAAAGGTGAAGCCTTTATGATTTTTCCTTTTTTAGTTTCTCTGGAAAATGTCTTAAAGGAAGATCAATAGCCTCTAGATTCTCATTTTCAGAAGGAGAAATGATCTCTGATGTGTCTTGCTCGTCACAAGTAGAATAAAAGAGTCTAAAGCTTTGAAAAATCTCTCAGCTCTATGGCCTGACTTTTACAGGTTGTAAGCACTTGTTTCTTCCAGTTCATTGTCAAAATGTTTCTCATGATGCTCAATTCTTTTCTAAGCCAGGCTGTGTAGATGAGACTTATAAAGGGAGCTGCTCAAAATGACAGGCCTGTCAGTCTCTGAAGTTCCCATCATCATCATCTCTTTGCTGGCTCAGATCTGGTGGCAGAGAATTGCTCTGCATTGGCTTCTAGATCCTAATGACATGTCAGCTCTTCCCTTCTGTCTCTTACCAGCTTGTGCACAAGGGCTGAAGGCTGTCATGAAACATTTGCCATCAGTCCTGGCTCATCCGGGGGTCCCAGATGACTGGAGGTCAGTCAGTGGGATGCTCACCTACAAGAAGGGTAGGAAGGAGGATCTGGGCAACTACAGACCTGTCAGCCTGACCTCAGTGCTGGGGAATGTCATGGAGCAGATCATCCTGATTGCCATCCTCTGTCACATGTGCAATAACCAGGGGATCAGGCTCAGCCAGCATGGGTTTGTGAAAGGCAGGTCCTGCTTGACAAACCTTATCTCCTTCTGAGACAGGGTGATTCAGTGGATGAAAAGTGGCTGTGGGACGTAGAGTGGTCAGCAGGACCAGAGTAGTGATGATCCCCCTGTACTTGGTGTTGATGAGGCTGCACCACAAATCTTGTGTCCAGTTTTGAGCCCCTCCCTACAGGAAAGACATTGAGGAGTAAGTCCAGGGAAGGGCAACAAAATGGGAGCACAAGTCTAACAAGGAAAGCCAAGGGAGATGGAGTTATTTACCTGTGAGAAAAGGAGGCTCAGGAGAGACCTTATTACTACCAGAAAGTAGGTTGTTGTAAGGTGGAGGTCAGTCTCTTCTACCAAATAAAAAGAGATCTGACAAGAGGAAATGGCCTTAAATTGGGCTAGGGAAAGTTTAGATTGGATATTAAGAAAAATTTCTTCACCAAAAGTGTTGTGAAGCAGTACAACAGGCTTCCTGAGGAAGTGGTGCAGTCACCACCCCTGAGGGCATTTAAAAGACATGTAGATGTGGTGACAGTTCTGGGCTAATGGCTGGATTTGATGCTCTTGGAGATCTTTTCCAACTTAAACTACTCTATGGTTCTACAAATTCTGCTCTGGCCTCAGATCCAGATCTCTCTTAGTTGTGGACAGGAACCAACAGCAGACCCTTACCCTCCAGAGGTCAGAGGTGAGATGTCCTGTACACACTTAAATCCCCAGCAGAACTGAAAGCATCATACCAAGGTGCTCCATAGATCAAAAATGGTGGGTTTGGCTTCAGCTGATGTGGCCAGTGGCTTGGACTGGGTGGTCCCCAAGCACTTTCTGATCCATCAGTGGAATTTGGCAAATGTCTAATGAAGTTATATTTGCTTCTAAAGTGTTATTAGAATGCACTGGTAAATAAATATGTACCTCTCTAGAGCTTTTCTATTTGTATATATATTTTAGGAAATATATCTATACCCTTCTCTCTATATATGTTTATTTCAATTACTAAAATACTCACTGTGATCATAATTGATAACTATTTTATTACCACTCCAGATAATAGAATGAAATATATCAGTGGTTCTGTGGTTTGTATATATTGAATGTGGATGACATCAGTGGTTTTGAATAAGTCTCCTGCAGTTACCATAGAAACAGGATTTCCTCAAGTAGCGCAGCAAAGTGGCGTGATGTTGAGTGGGGAGTTCTAACATTTAATTTTTAAATTAAACTGTACAGATAACCAGTAGGGAATGGCACAACCTCCAATTTAAAATTAAAATGATGATGAGCTCTGTTTTTTCTGCTTTGAATGTCACTTCAGTAATACCTGACCTAGAAGTTAGCAAGATATTATGGCTTTTCAGTCTGCAAAGATGCAGGCTGACAAATATTTTTTCATGCTTGCAAAGCAACCTATAGATAGATACCTGTGAAAAAGAGACCAGCTTCCCACACAGCAGTGCACTAGCATTGCACATTTTGATGTGGACTTATTTCCCTAAAAAATAATGTTTAATGTGTTAGTAACCAAAGTATTTTCAATTAACAATAAAATATTGCCTGTAGATCAATATGAAATATTTCTAGAACCTGATGTCAAGGCATATTTCATATGAATGACAATGACTTTTAGGGCAAATGGGGGCTGCTTAGTGGATCACCATGGTAACTGTGGTGATAGTATATGCTTGACTACAGTATTAGTTTTCTACAATCTGATCTATGGCCTGGTTTGAAAAATCATTGCATAATCATTTGTTCCTTTAATGAGGAAATAAAACTGATTGGTTTTGCAACCTTCTTCTCCAGCACAGCACCAGAGAAATTACAGGGTTCTTCATCTGCATTCAAAATCTCAAGGAATTGAAAAGCAAACATCACAGCAGAGTTTTTCTTTCTCCTCAGTGCTTCTAGAGAGTCTCTGCTCCTTTAATCATATTAGTATCAGATGTGATTAGCATGAGGACCAATCTGGAGAGAATTACAACATACATAATGACTTTTTTCTTTTCCTTCATATCTGTCCATTTTTCCCCTGTAATGAGAACTCTTGACCATTGAATTCAGGACTTGATCCTTAAGTTCTCATTCTGTCCAGTAGCTGTAATAGGCATTGTCCATGCTTGTTTACTTCTGGGACTTTATTACATCCTCCACATGAAGTCTGCATAAGGGGACAACCCATAATTTGCTGTACCAGAAGAAAGGCAGGTATTGAGTTATGACCAAACTATGTTTTGACATTCTTCCTCTATGACACAAATAATAGAAAAAACAGTTTCTCAGGTATAGACTCATATTTGAATGCAAAATCACCTCTAAACCACCAAAAAACATCAGGGTATCAATAGCCATGAAATGAAATTTCAGTCCTGCTGGAACAGTTTAGTGTTTATAAAAAACATAGTGGGTGGAAGACTAACTGTATGTTAAATAGGAAAGTCTAAGCTGCAAACACTGCATTATGTGGATACTGTCTTTCACTCAGCTACTCTGCTCAAGAAGAGCTTGCTAGTTCAAAGATTAATCCAACCATGAGGAGGCACCCTTTAATTAAAAAGTTTCATGAACCATATTGGTTTTTTCTGTGAACCTTCCTGTGGTGAGGAAAAAACATTTCCTCCAAGACCCCCCATCTGATTTTTGCATAATTGCATATCCCCCTTTAAAAGCATATGCTTGCAATCAATCATTCCTCTCATTTGAAATCCCTAAGGAAATAGCTAGTTGCTGTCACTTATGAGCAACTTGGCTTTACAATATATCACACAACTTAAGCTCGTTCCTGCCTCAGGGAAGTAAATAACTCTGACAGTCTGTGGGGTGGGGGTGGCCAGGGAGCAGCTCTGTGAGATGTATTGGTGCCCTGGAGCATCATGAGCTGTGCAGGAACCAGCAGAAATGAGGCAGCAAGATGCTCCTCATATCCACCCACAGAGGGGTGGGATTATCCCTATCTACACTCAAGAGACCACGGAGTGATTCGGTGTCTGGGTTTGGGCCCTCTGCAATATAAGATGGGGGCAAACTGGTGAGGGGTCACCAAGGGCTCCAAGCCAGATGGGGCTGGCTCAGCCAGGGGCTCAGATGGCTCCAGGGGGGCTGGCAGCAGACAGAAACCCAACTAGAGGCAACGGAGATAAGAAAATTTCCTTAGTTCTCTGAGGGTGAAGCACTTGCAAGAAATCATCCAAAGGGCCTTGTCTGGAGCTCAAGGGTCCCTTTCAGTTTGTTCTTTCTACTTCTGTAGGGCAATCCTGTTCTTGAATTTCTTCCCATGTGGATCTTAGCTATGCAATAGTATTTTGATCAGCTCTAAGAATAGTTGTATGTTTGGTAAATGTAAGGAAAACAACTTTATAAAAGATTTCACATCTTTCTCAGGTGTTTTCACAGATCTGAGTTACATAAAGTTGTTCCTTTAAGGAATGAAGCTCAATTCACCCTATTACATGGGAAAGGAAAGTACATAAAATTCAGGTTTCCACAATAAATGAAAATATAGGACACAAACAGAAGTGTTCTCCTTTTAGTTCTTCAAGAGCATTTCTCTTGAATCAGAATTTTATTTCACTGCCATACTATTTTTTCCTAGAGGGATAACAATACCTGCCATGCACTTTAGTAATAGTTGTTAAAAGAAATTGTATTAGTGCAGCCAGAATGCTGTTCTAGCAATATTTGCTTCTTAAAATCTTCTCTAAAATATCTCTCTTGCACTGTACTGAGGGCTGCAAATCCCACTCAGAGAGAAGGACAGGTGGCAGCTGTCATTAGAAATTAGGATCAGGTGAAGTCAGTGCAAGCTTCTTATTCACACTGCTATGTTCCTGTTCCTATCTTGCATATCCCATGACAAGTTTCAGCTGGGCTGTCTGCTGACTTCACTTTATTCATGAATTACACCTGACAAAGCTCCCATTTACCTCCACATAAATCTTTCTGCTCTTTTTTTTAATTTTTTTTATTTTTTTTTTATTTTTTTTGAGGTTTGGAACAACTTTTACAGCTTCCCATATAACCAGGGAGGAAAAATATATATTATGGTGAATTCAGTCCAGGGAAAACACTCCTTAGTGCAAGTTTTAGTACAGGCCTATTACAGCTGAGCCTGCTAATCCAGTTGAGACCTCATAGTGAGCTTGTCATCAATAGTGATTCAGAGAGAAGAAAGACCCAGTAAGGGTAAGCCAGATGTGTGTGTCTTGTAGAGGTCAGCAAAGCCCAGGGTGGATCAGCAAGGGTGGAGGGGAAAAGATGCCCTGGAAAACAGGGAGAGTCTGTTTTGTTGCAAGGGCATTTCTGCCAGTCCCCTTTGAAGGCCATCAAAAGATCCCCAGTAGCCTCTGGAGCAGCACAGGCAGTATATAAATGAGGGTAAGGAGGACAAAGGAGTGAGTGACTATCTGAACTACTGACCCTTTGGCCATTGTACATATTTTGAGGCATTTCAAGAATTTCTTTGACTGATAATGAATGGAGTTATGAACTGTGTGCTGGCTAAAGTGGCTGAACATAGCACTGTGAGTTGTAGGAAATGTAATAAGTCATAAATAAAAATGTTGCAAGACTTTTGAGAAAATTTAAGGATAATTGAGAATTAGCTCTGCAGTTTTTGATGGCCTAATGTGTTTTAACAGTATTCTTGGCAGACTGAAATAGCTAATTATCTTTAGAACTCCTAGAAATATTAATTGTGCCTTCTGATTGTCTGAAATAATTCAATTTTATAAATTATATAAAAAAATCCAAGGAATGGTAGTGCAAATCTCAGTTCTTGGGCAAGCAACAAAGAAACTACTCTTATTGATGTATCAATAATCAGTGTTTTGTGCTGCTGCAGTTTAAAATGTCAAATGTGTATGAATGTCTCCATTTATATTGCAGAGCTTATCTATTTTAATCCTTCCAAACAAGTTTAAAATAAGTTTTTGATCATTCTAAATAGTTCTCTATTTCATTATTCTTCTGTGCCATTCAATTGCCCTTTCTTTAACTAAAAAATGTAGGGCTGTATTTGGTCACCTCCAGTGTTCACATGATCCTCTCATACTAATTTCTTTGCTGTAGATAAAGGCAGAGATGACTGTAATTTCCACTCCATGGGTAAAACTTTTTATGTGGAAAATTTTTAAAGGACTAAATTTCTCTTTGAAGAAATATTATTCATAGGTTTTTTAGTTATTACCATTAAACCATGGGTTTTTTTAATGTTTGAGACAGAAAAAGTAAATACCTTTTTTTGGCTTGACCTATTAGAAAGTGTTTCAAGTCTCATAAAAACTACTGAAGTAGGTTAATTTTTAATTATTTATATCATGCATATCATGTTGTACCTTATAACTTCTTTGCTTTAATGTATTTTAATAGATTGAAATATCTTCTGGCACTGAAAGCTCCTGTAATATATGTCCCATCCAGGCTAAAGTCTTTCCATCTCATGTCTGAAGACATTTCCCTCCTCATTTTCCTTTCTACAGATAATATATTTAGGGTTCATGTGACTTATTTTGCATCAGGAGACAACTCTTTTACAAGTTCTTCATTCAAAGATTGTATTTTAATAAACTGTACCTAAGATTGCAGAAGAATTTTCATTGCAAGTGTCCTCCTTCAGGTAACTATGGCTAGTACTGAAAAAAACAAGATTCAGGAATAATCAGATATGAAATGTCTTCTTAATTTCTGACAAAAAATATCCTAGGAAATGGCCCATCCAATAGAAGACTCTTACAGTTGATAGTGATGGCTTAGGTACTTCTTGAAAATATTGTATTAGGAAAATTTTAGAATTAAGATTGTTCAGTAAGGAAGAAAACCAAGAAGATGAGCCATTTAGACAATCAGATCAGATTAAATTCAAAATATGTATTTTTTTTTTATGATGGACCTATGACAGCTGAAGCCCCAAACCAATAAAAATATGTTTAGTGGAAAATCTTAGAAGGAGGGGAACGACTGCATGGTGGCTGACTCCTAAATTGAAGAGGAGGTGAAAGTCAATCTGCAATTCTTAGAAATTAGGATCAGGTGAAGTCAGTGCAAGCTTCTTATTCACACTGCTATGTTCCTGTTCCTATCTTGCATATCCCATGACAAGTTTCAGCTGGGCTGTCTGCTGACTTCACTTTATTCATGAATTACACCTGACAAAGCTCCCATTTACCTCCACATAAATCTTTCTGCTCTTTTTTTAATTTTTTTTTTATTTTTTTTAGGTGAATAATTCAATCTGCAATTCTTTTTTAATTTGTGAAAAGAATACAGCTTCGGGACTGCTTTCAACACACATTGGTGGTTGTGATTTTTTTGGTTGTTTGGTTTGTTTTTGTTTTTTTGTTTTTTTTTTTTTTGCAGAGTCAGAACCAGACTACCCAACCGACCTCTTTAAAAATTCTGGACATCTATTTTTCTCTCATCTCCTGAGCAAATCTCTGGGGACATGTTTTTCACATCAAACCCTGTATGAAATTCCGCATACAAGATGTGATGGAGGATGACAGATGTCCATGTGGACAATGATAATGAAATGTGATTTTGTCATGGGCAGTAAAAACCTGGACATCAATTGCAGTGCCAAAATAGATGCTGGTGTGCAGTAGATAATGCAAACAGATAAGCAGCTGAAATGCAATATGGTAGCAAAGAAGGGCAGTAAAACTTCGGTTTATGTAGGCAGAAGGATCTTATAATGGATTTGGGAACACTAAGTCTTTCTGGGCAGAGTATTTATTCAGTCTGATCATTGAATATCTAGTCTAAACTAATAATTCCTTCTCTCTCTTCCAAAGAGAGAATATATGCTTTATGAGTGCCTAAATCCTGCAATCTCAGATACCTATCTGTCTGAAATAGCCTACTGAAATATCAGTATTTCAAAACTAGTGAAGACCAGAAAATTGGTGTACCTCATACTATTATCTGTCTAAAAGTCTAAAATTAAAATTAAATCCATTTGTTCCTTTTTGCATCTCCAGCATCAGGCCTGAAATAGTTAGCTTTGCACTGTGACCCTGACTTCACGTCTACATTTTGGAGAAGTCACTTTGTTTGTATATATAAATGGATATAAGCACTCATGTTTGGGTATTTAGCATCTGAAAGTGTGACAATTTGTTATCTGTGTTCTTTTTAAACTACCTAAACAGGGACTATGATTATGATCATGAATACATGGGTATCCCTTGCTTCTTCAGTGAATCTGTTTTCCACAGAGAGCTGTCAAGGTGGCCACTGAAGAATTTTGGTTGAAGACAGTATTTTATTTACACAATTATTCTGTTGCTATTGAGTTTTCTCACAAACATTTTTTTCCCAGATGTTGTCTTGCATGTAGATTTAGAGAAAATGAATACCAAGGCTGGGATCCTGGATAACACAGAAATTAATCCTGGTCTTTTATTCTGAAGGATATTCCAGGTATTTTTTTTTCAACTTCCTTATTTTTTCTTTAAAGCATGTGAAGTTTTCCAGTTTTTATTCTCCATTGTGTATCAAAGGCTGACTAATAAATAGAATTATTTCCTTATATATATATGTATGGCATATTAAATAATAATTTTTTTTAAAGCCCTCCGATTATACTTCTGAGCATTAGAAAAATGTCTTTACTATTCCCAGACTAATGTAAGGCTAGTAGTTATGATCTTAAGCTTAGATATCTTATCAATGAACATCTAAGTAGGTGTTGGGAGTGTGTTCAATGAGCAAAGTGGAGGTAAGATGTGGGTGGAGTCTGTCAACAATCAGCCTTAGATGTTGTCTTAATTATGTGTAATAGCTCAGGGAAAAATGACACCAGTACTAAAATGAGAAGAGCCCATAATAAGCAGAAAAAATATCACTTAATATTCCAATTTGTAATAAAACCAATAATTTTTTATTGTCAGAAAGATGCATGCTCATGTCATCCAAATTTGCTCTAAAAGCTCTACTATCATCTTAAAATGTGCATGGTGGATCCCCACATATTTCATCAGAAATACTCAAGTCCAGTGACAGCGTAGATCACATGTTTGTCACTGAACTGGTACTCAGGGCTCTTCGCTACCTTCAGCCTTCCAGCTATCTCAGATGAGCTGGAACCAATTCCAGCAAAAGGAATGATGATAATGATTCAACAGAGTGCATAGATAGGACTGCAGCAATGAACTGCAGCTGACCCATGGATAAATGCAACTGTTGTACCCAATTTTCTCACGTCAGAAGAAAAATTGCTAACTGATTGATTACTAACTAGCTAAAAATGACTGACTGATTGAAAACATAGCCTGGTATCAGGACTGAATTTTAGCACAGTGACACAAAAGGGCTGTGGCTGGAACTGTAACTTCAGGAACTGTTGGGACAAAGTAATACAGTCAGTACAGATATATTTCAGCATTATTTTTTCAGCTGGCCCCGTAAGTCTTCTGATTTTGCACATGTGGCAGCTTGACCAGATGCAACCACACTACTGTACACAATTATGCCTCTGTTATTTTCAAAATTACATTGAGTTATCATTACATCACTTCTTCTGTAAATTCAATGTAGATATGCCTACAGATTGTTTATGACCCGTGTCATCGTATAGATTTTATGTGACAAAACACAGCCTGGACCTACATAGTTTTCTGCAGAATAATTACCAGTTGGCATACCAGAACGAATGGTGGGAGGCCATCAAACAACTCATCCAAGCCTTCTACCCATCTGTCCACTTGCTGTTTATGGAACATGTAGTTTTTATATTTAATGATTAAACAGTTTCCCATATACAACATTTTCAGTTTTCCCAGTAAATGCTTGCATGCAGCACTCAGTGTTCATTTAATGTTAATTTCCCAATGTGTAACTTTGCATCTGAATCCAACTGGTTAAAATAAAAATAAGAAATACAATGTAAAACATTTATTTGTTACTTCATTTTCTCCTAATTTTCATCTGCATGGTCCTTCCCTAAAAGCATCTGTCTTTTATATATATACATAGAGAGAGGTTTTTTTAAATTAGGGAAAAGCTTGGGTTGAATATTTTTAAGACAATCTTGTTTTGTCTGCATTGATAATAATGTAGCTAAAGAAAACTAAGTTTATTGTTACTTTCTAGTACATTTTTTTGAGAAATTTATTTAATTAGTAACAGGTGACTTAAGAATTAACCACTGAGAAATAAAAATGTATTTAAATTGTTAGACATGTGGTAGTTGAATGTATTAAAATAGAGTAACATGTATCAGTGTCTGTATCTTTCTCAGTATATTTGACATTAAATATTTTATGATTTGCACTTGTATTTTCTCTCCTGCAAATACAGGATGCACAAATCCAGTGGATGCTACAAATGATATGAGTTAATTTGAAGTCAAAGTTTTGCTTTTTTGTTTTGTTTTGTTTGTTTTTTGGTTGGTTTGTTTGTTTTGTTTTGTTAAATTCAGTGAATTAATTCTCCTGTGCCTTGGAGATGGCTCTCTAGTGTAAAGGGTATCACCAAAACACCTGACGGTTGCCTCTGAGCCCATTGTGTCTGAAGCAGGCATGAAACCTCTCCACGAAGCTCACTTCCTCATAAAATCTGTTTAACAGCAGTATATGTAGGGCACTCTTTGCTCCAAAAGTCAAGCTGCCCGGGCAGAGATCTCCCCACCTGCCCTGTGGGAGGCTTCAGCTCCAGACACCGGCTCTGAGTGCCCAGTCTGCCACTGCACCTGATCTTTACCTGTGGGGTGTTGTCTTTTTTTTTTTCTTTTTCATATCATCCTTGTGCTCAAGGGAAACTGGAATGTTTCAGGTATGTCTTTTTTCTCTGTTTTCTTGCAGTGTCTGATCCTATATTTTCAAGAAGCTGAACTGAGATGTTAGACTCATGAAAAATTAAGCTGGGTGTAGCCGTAATAGATCATCCATTCCATTCCCTATTTCAAGGTAAGATGAGCTAATGAAAGTCTTTCCTTAGAGATGTCTCTCCAACTTGTCTTAAAAAATGTCAATCCATGTGAGTATTTGCCTACTTTTAGAAAGTGAGCTTTTTTTTTTCTTTCCAAAAATAAAACTTTAAATGTATACGTGCAATAGGTTATTCTTTCCATGGTGGACACAAGAAACGGTTTCTTCCCTTCTGATTTGTACCCTACTTTGTAGTCTTTGATACCAGTTGTCCTTCAGTCATCCTAGGAAAAACCCTTCTCTTTTCAGTTGTGTATTAGAGTATACTTTCTAGATTTTGGACCCTTCCTTTTCTCCATGGAGTCTCTTCTGTTCACTTCTGCCTTCCTTGAAGAGTGGTGCTCCAAACTGGGTGATGTATTTCAGAGAACTTCCTAATTCTGCATAGACTGGGACAAACTTTATACTTCTGATTAACTGTGTTTCCCAGACTTGAATGTACTAATTACTGTTTGGTCAGCTTTTACTAATTTCGTGTTTGTAGTTGATTATATTTGTTTTTACTGAATTCATTTTGCTTATATCCATGCAAAAGAAAATCTTTAGTAGAGTAGGCCCCAGAAACAGGAGCTGGCTGAGACTCTTACTCAAAATTCGAAAGGTATATTGCAATGATCTGGATTTTTCCATCACCAGCTCTTCCCAGAACGTCATTACTTTGTGTCTGCATCTGCATGGAGACTTGCTGGCTTATGAAAGCCCGGCTGAACTTAAGCTAAAGGTGAGAGATCAGCAGCTCATGCACAGTGGCACCAACCAGCCAGCTGTGACATGAAATACCTCCAAGCAAACTAAATGAGGGCATCATCTTTGTCTGCCGTGCTGCACTGAAGGTAATCAGGGTCTCTGAAGCAAAATGTTTGTCACAGGGGTAAAAGGGGCAGCAAAAGTTTCACCATTGCTTCTGAGGTCACAGGAGTCAAGTATTAGTCCTTTTCTTTTTTTTTTCTACATATACTTACCATAGACTGTGGTGAATTTTATATCTTTCCTGGAATGAAAAATGTATTTGTGTGCACACACGTGATTGCACACTCAAGAGAGCAGCACTATTATTAGGCAGCATTCCTATGTGGTTTACATCGGATAAAGATGGATTTGACATCATGCAGGCCTGTAAAATTAGCATGAAATGCATAAAATATGGATGCTTTATTTCTAATGATCTCAGTAATTGTAAGCTAATGGGAGACCATGAAAAGGGCAAAAAAAACCCCCAAAGTTTTCTGCTGGGTGGGAAAATAGGGCTACTTGGTGAAGCTTTCTGCAACAGTAAGTAGGAAAGAATTTTCACAGATAATTCTTTGGCTAAGATTTCCTGGCTGACTTACAGATAGAAGGTGACATATGCAGCTAGGATTTGCCTGTTAGTCTTAATAAGAAAGTAGAGCTCCTCCCAAGTTCCACATGGCACTGCTTCAAGCCTCTGGGAATTATGTCTAGCTCTACTATTTAGAGGAATCATACTGGCTGTGCACTTTAATATTTCTTTACATCTGACCAATTTTTGGAGATACTGTAATATTCAGTGAAACCAGAATCAAGTGCCTAATTTGAGCTTTATATTGAAATTTATAACAGAGACAAGTAATTCATGACTCAGGCATTCTTGATCAAATAAATCAGTAAAACAAAAAGTGGCTTGTCTCATTTTGTGAGCAAGCTCTTCTGGAGTTTAAAGGTTCTTTGTCTTTTCTGACACTTCAACAAGGCGAATCATTTAGTGAATTAAAGAACGCATGCATTTCCCTTGCAGATTACTTTTAAGTAATGAAGGTAGTGTTTGGGCAAAACAATCAGCTTTACTTAATGGTGCTTTGAAACGAAGTCTCTAAGAAGAAGCTGAGTGATTTCTGCATGACTGCATTCCATGTCATCATCTGGTATGAAAAATTCATTGTACTCTCACTTCCTTCCTCTCTAAGCAAACTCAATTTCCAACACCTGTGATTTGAATAAACTGTACACAGACTCCTATAAAAGAACTCAACTGTAAAAAGGTTATGGATTTTTAGAGCTGCATTTTGAAGTCTGATATACTCACATTATGCAAAGGGAGCATGTGAGGCCAGCAAGCTGTAGGAAAGAAATCTCTCTGTTCATGTAACACAAGTAACATAGGAAGTAGAAATTCTGCCTTGTGAGGCAAGGCAATGAACCAGAGAGCCAAAAAAAGTGGTCCTAGGCAGGGCTAGCATCTTTCCCCAGCTGGAAGGAAGGCTGGTTGAGATATGTGGTGACAGCTTTGCTGTTGTTCTTATCCCAGGCTGGCAGTAGCTAAGCAGTTGTGTACTCCAAGAGGGACCTATGGGTCACTCCTTTCAGGCACAAAGACAAAACACTTGAAGTGCTTGCTTGGTTTGACCTTGAGCTGCCTGGTGTCTGGGTATTCTGTCACTCTCATACTAACTCTCTTCTGCTGTCTTGTTCTTATCTCAGAAAAACTTTCCCTGATATATTTTTTGAGTGTGCATTAAACCACATATCATTAGACTAACTTTTACCAAGCTACCAGTATTGTACCTTTCATGATTTGGATTATTAGTCTTTTCAAGATTGGATATTTTAGATATCAGAGTGCCACAGTTTTGTGGAATGCCTGGTGTGCTGGTCTTTTTCATCACTGTATTGTGTCTGGCCATCTGATCACCTCTAAGTTCACTTTTTTGTTATTCTTTTCAATTTGGACAGTGATTTGTGGTAATGTTATGTATAGATCTTAGAGTGTTTTGAAAACTTGAAATAATTAACTCCCATAAGTGAGAAAAGAATTGATGGCTTGGTGTTACAGAACAATAATCTAAGCCTTTAATTATCAACTAATTAAAATTAATGTACCCTTAACACCAATAAAAGTGCTGACTGAATTTTGTTAAAAACCTAGTAATCTGAATTGTGTATTAATTATGGGGAGAGTGTGAAAGTGGTTTTAGTGATTTTAACAACCATACTGGCATTAAAAGTTTTTCTGCTTTCCAGCATTCTTCATTTTTCACACGCGTATTTTAAACAAGAATCTACAAAGTGTGCACAGAAATATTACTCTGTAGAACAGATTGCTTAAATCAATTAAATGAATTAATAAAATTAAACATGTCATTTCAATATTTGTTTTCTGCATTTTTGGTGCTGTCAGCATCAATAAATATTCATAATAGCAGTACTTGGTTCAGGAATATAAGTAAGTTGATATATGCTACCCATGCTATTGTAATTCCTACTATGAAAATTTGATTTCTTAAATCTCAGACTCGATTGTTTGGCATTTTTCTTCATTTAAGTAGTTTTTTTTTAATCTCATTGCTTGCATTCTGAAAATTTGAGATATTGTACATAGTTAACTTACCCATTGCACTTTAGGAAAAATGGCATATCTTTCTGATCTCCTTGTGTACCTGCCAACAATTATTCTTGCATATCCTGTGATTCCTTTGCTGCATAGATCCAGTGAAGTTTCAGAAACCAAATGTCTTGTGACCTCAGGATCTTGTCATGCTCAAAGCAGGCATGAAATAATACAATAATATATCTGAACTAATAGCAACAGGCTTGTATTCCCTTCAAATTTGAGTAGATGTTACTTATTTTAAGACAAGAATACTTGTGTGAAAAGAAGCAGCTCTCTTCTGTTCATGGACCAATCTTGTAGCTGGAACTCATGCTAGAATCAAGTGTTTATACACTGTTGCTTTGGAGGGAAGTAGTGTTTCAAAATGAAGAGGAAGAGAATTCTGGCAACAAGAAATCAGTCAGTCTTGCTTTGATAGCCATCAGGACACCAGAACAGACTGTAATAAATGCATTTATAACTACTTAGCAGATAAGGCAATAAATAAATCAATGAGCAATTCAACTAACTGGCCAATCAACCAGCAAGGTCTGATTTGGCAAGCATTTCACAAGACAGGATCGTGATTAAAAATGATCTTGACAAATGGGAGGAATAATTAGAAATCAACAGTGGGTCAAAGAACAAAGAGCAGTTAGTAGTACAAGATGAAGAAAAGTAAAACTTGTTTTGTCATGTTTTGATAAAAATCTATTAAAAAAGGTGAGGAAATTTATTAATCAAGATGTTGCTTGGGAAGCCTTGCTTGGCTACTGCTTCCTGGAACTGCTACCACTGCAGTTGGAAAAAAACTATGGACTAGTGGTGGGAATAAGAGCTTTGGGAAACAATTTGCAAGGAATAATTGAAGGAATTAGATTTTTTTTAATATTAGGAAATAGAAAAATAAATAAAAAGTGGGAGATGTGGTAACAGTCTTACACTGTAATGAAAGTCATAATGAATAGTGTACCAGATTGTATCTCTTCTGTTGATAGAACAAAAGGAAGTAACTGTCTACCAGAAAGAGATACCTTAGGTTACACCTGTAAGAGTTATGAAACTTCTTCAGAATGTTCTGGAGTTTCATTCCTAGACAAACATCTGTCAGGGATACTTAAGGTTTATTTCATCTTGTCAGAATGTGTTGGGATTTATTCCTGCAAATTTGGCACCTCTTTGTTCTCTATGTTGCTGAAGAAGTTGTCAGTTGCATGTGGAGAAGAGTACCAGCACCGTAATTCCATCAGGCCTTGTAGCTAGCGGGGGTCACTCTGAGAACTGGATGGACATGTCTGGTTTATTTCTATGAAGAAAGAGCAGGCTCAGAGTTTACCTTTATTTTTGTGTGAAATACCATATGCGGCTTTAAAAGGAAGTTAATTAATTCTGTTTTCACCTTATCATGTGGGATAACCAGATTCTCTTTTCTTAGTTCTTGTTCCTTTCCAAATTTCTCTGAATTACTCTAATTAAGTGGAATAAAGATAGATTTAGGCTGAAAGATCCTGAACAGAAGGAAAATGTAGTCTTATCCATCAGATAAAAAGACTGTGAACAGTATTGTTAAGTTGAAGTAAGTCTTCATTTATTTATGTGCCCAGAAAAAGCAAATGCAGATTGTCTTTTCAGAAGCATATACTTCCCTGTTGAGAGGGGAGAGCACATCTTGAACCTTTAATTCTGGTTCACAAAAGATTTTGACTATTTATCTTTAGCTGTCATTTTCAAAATCAAAGTTCTAACTCAACACGACAGAAGAACAAATGCTTCCATGTTTTTATCTGAGATTTCCTCACAGAAGCCTGTGTGTGCTTTCAATGTGTGCTGCATGAGGATATGCACGCTCATACTATGTATGACACGTTCTGAGTCTGTTGGATTTTCTGCCCTGACCAGAGGTACAGGTGCAGCAAATCCTGCCCATCTGCAACTGTAGGAACTAATTAGGTAAGCACTATCTGGTGGACCAAAAACTTACCCTAAGTTAACCTGATTTAACCTAACCTGAGATATATAACATTTGTTTCTTGGGGCAGAGCATCAGTAGTTTCCTTAAGTGATTGAATTTATGCAATAAGTCAGACACTTTTTTAGACATACACCATGTACTGATATCAGAGGCAGAGGCAATGGGTGTGCAGACAGATATCCTATATATTAGCATGTCTTATCACTGTTCTTTATGTAGTCATAGTTTTACCTTCTTAGGCCACTATAAATCCAGGCCTGTGGGTTATTTATGAGTCAAAGTTGGAACTAATTCTCTACTAAAGAGTAACAGCAAAACAGATGAGCAAGTATCATTTGAAATTGGTGTTCAAAGTGTGCTGGCTGCCTGAATGAGCTCACAGCCCTACAGTAGACTTGCTGCCTGGGAACACAAGTTCTTAAACAGAAAATAGAAAAGGCTTGGTCTTCAAACACATGTATGGTAGAAACTCACCAAACAACACCCAGTGGCATTCTTTGCACAAAATACCCCAAGCTTGTAAATTAGTCTACATGGAAATGAATAAAAATGTTTTCCCCTGCAGCTCTCCATAGCCAATATACATGAGCTGCACTACTGAGTGGTATTCTGCTGTGATGTGGTAAGATCACATTCAGAAGCCTTTGCTTGTGAACAGAGATGGATATTTCTGCCTACTGTAATTAGCAGTTTCCAGCATCCACTGTACTAAATTGTGATCTCCAACTATTTGAAAATATATACATATCATGGGCAAAAATCTTTCAACTTCCCTGTAACTTTGAGATGATTCTCAGTGTCTCAAACAGAAAATACTGAAAGAGACTTTGTTGTCATTAATTAACATAAATAGGTGCACATCTCTCCAGGATGAGAAGAGTTTTCCTTGTTTATTTGTCAAGTTGAAAACAATGGCTTGGGAGTTTGAGCAAAGAATAAGGGTTTTAAAAATAATGAGATAGATATCCTAGGTTGCTGAAGTGTGAGAATTTTTTGCATTAAAAAACCCTTGTCATTTCTTCTAACACACATGATAGAATGCACAGACAGTGCTTTAAATTCTTTTCCTTAGCATTCACAAATGTTCCTGAAAGAATTTAATCAAGTAATTTAACAGTACACAGCTTTCAAATGATGATTTTTGTATAAGACAGAATTCGATTAAGCTTTCCAAGTTTCATGCTGCAGAGTAGATTACATATTTCCAAATAGGAAGGCATGAAGATCCAACTGAAGCATAGACTGAAATGTATTAAAGAAAGAGGACTTAAGCCCCAGCTTTGTGTTTTGGATCAGTACGAGCAGGGTGAGGAGGACTTCCTCCTGTTTATTACAAGTGATGAAGAAATATTGGCAGTGCAAAATTGTTATGTGTAGGTCAGGCCAGCCAGCATCCCTGAACCTGTGCATGACTCTTTTATGGTAGAAATGTAGTTCTGAGAACACAGGCAAAGTAATATTTAATAAATTCATCCTCTGCACTCAGTTGGACTGAACTCTGGTGCATGAGTCTAAGGCAATAATTATGGCCTCTTGATGATTTCTGCCATTAGCTTGTGACAAAAAACA
Source organism: Lanius collurio (assembly GCA_020086605.1). Taxonomy (NCBI): domain Eukaryota; kingdom Metazoa; phylum Chordata; class Aves; order Passeriformes; family Laniidae; genus Lanius; species Lanius collurio. The sequence goes on from JACBWW010000001.1 coordinate 43,072,703, forward strand.
AGTACTGGGAAGATTCCCATGAATAAATGAAAGATAAGAAGAGAAGGAGACCAGTTAATGTAGCAGTTATAATAACATGGCCTGGTAATTGGGTGGCAAGATAAAAACGTGGAGGTGTGTTATTGAAAAATGGGACAGGAGAAAATAGAAATAAAATAGGAGATAATTATCTTAAAACAGAGACAGCATTTATTTAAAGGGTATGTTTAAGGGAAAATTATATAACGTATTTTTTTTCCAAGTCCACATTTGCTCCATTATTTGTCATACACCTGAATTTTAGAAGCTTCCATTTCTTTTTAAAATAACATCTTTCATACATTTCAATACATCTTTATGTTTGCAATGGAAATTAACACACACTTTGAAGCTTAGCCTTAGCATATTTAGCTTTAGATATCTGTTAATACTGCTTTGCATCAGTCCAAATATTTTAATATGAAGAAAATGTCAATTTTAATTGTTGCAGATCATTAAGTTTGAATGAGACTGAATAAACTACATATTTAAAAATATTGCACAAAATAATGTGAACTTTAAAAATAATATCTTGCTCTAGTGAGACTAATATGGCATATACAGATGCTTATGGAATCACTCTATACAGTAGTTGTACAAAACCAATATATACATATATCTGCTTTTTATATTTCTAATTTTCTACACATATATTTAATTTTTCTTCTAGAAAAAAATGCTGCAACTGTTAAGGTTGTTTGTGCTTTCATTAAAAAATCTGTATTTGTGTTAGAAATTTGTTTTAATTTAACCGTTACTAGACCCATTTTAATATTACCTTCATCATGTTCAGGCCAGATTTTTCAAGTACAAGATGGTATCAGAGAAATTCTTAGCTGAATTGTGAAAGAAAGAGAAGTGATATTCGGCCATGGAAGACTACTTAAAGTTTGATCTTTATCACCTTTAGTGGGAGATAAACTTCTTGGAGCAGAATTTAACATTTCCAGATTCTGAGGATGAGAAAATGTAGTATCACCCACATGACTGAAAGTTTTTCATAAATGAAGAAAGCTAATGAAAAATTTGTTACACAGATAAGGACCTAACTATGGTATTTTTCTGTACTTGGCATATGACGCAGGAAATTAATTGGATGTAAATATTTTTTAACATTTTCTATTCACTGTAAATGTTCCCTCCGTGGTAGTGGATATTAGAGGACTTCTCAAAGTCCTTCCCACAGATTTCCTTCTTCTAACTCTTCATGCTTCAAACAGTACTTGCAAAGAAAAGACTTGGAGGGATCTCCATCCATGGAAAGAACTATGGCAATCAAGTTAAAAGTGAGATAAAACAATTAAATTGAAGCATCACTTCCACTGGAGATAAAACAATTAAATTGAAGCATCACTTCCACTGGAGACACTGTCCTGGCGTGACAGGACATCTTCATGCTTTATATCCCAATCGTGGCTTCTGTTCCCGTGCCCTCAGTTTGTTTTGTCTTTAGCCTGTCCCCTCCTCTGGCTGCTGCTGCTGCTGCTTGGCCTTGCTTCTGCCTGCTAGCTGCTTGGCTTTGCTGCTGCTGCTTGCTTGCTGCCTGCTCGCTTTGCTAGCTTTGCTTTTTTTCTTATTTTCTCCTTTTCCCCCTGTTTTTGTTCTTCCCCTTCTTTCTCTCCTCCCCTCCCTGAAGACATCGGACCTGCTTCGGGCCAGGAGCTCCCCCGGAGTCTGCACTTGAGAGAAGCTTTGCACCCTCCTCGGCAGAGAGACTGCTCACCCTCTCCTGGACTGGTGAAAACATCCGTTGTCATCTCGGGCTGTTTTTTTTTCTCGTGCTGGGGAGTGTTGTTTTTTATTTTTGCTGTTTCTTAATAAACAAGCTTTTTCCACTTCTCCTCTGAGGAAATCCCTCCCGAACCCAGTGGTGGGGGAGGGGGGAAGTTGTGGGGGATTTTTCTCCTATAAGGGGCTCCTTTGGAGATTTTTCCACTTGATTTGTCCTAAACCAGGACAGACACCCAACACCATCCAGAAAGAAACTTTCCATCCCATTTGGGAGATCTGACTTAACTTCCCACAGGAACATTAGTTATAAGGGAAGCTAAGGAAATTACAGATCTCTCTGCCACATCTTAAGCTCAAATGGAGCCCAGTTTTTTGATTGTGTTTCATGACTTTGGTTGAAGCTTCTGGTCTACTTGAGCCACTGGCAAGTGAGGTTAGATGAAAATTGCCAGAGAGATCTGGGAAGATGTTCCATTAAAAACTTCCAAGTTTGTTGAATAATCTCACATTTTGCCACATCTTAAAGCCCTATCTTTTCTTCAAATCCCACCAACCAGCAAAACCAAACCCCAAATCAATGCATTTTATATAACAAGATTATTATAAAAACATTTTAGAAGTTTTCTTTCTTGAATACTCTTTTTGAGTGCAAAAACAAACTGGGGGACAGATCATATTTTAATTAGAGAACCCTTGAACTGGAAGCCACATTTCTGATTTTTACAGCAGGTGTGTAATTTAGAGCAATTTTTGAATAATATAAAAGGAAGCTTTTCTCTTTGAGCTTGACAGGTTTTGCTAAATGATTAGTTTTCTTCAGGCTGAATTCTGCTCTGAAAAGAAAATTCAATCAACAATCATGCTGCCTATTGCTACTTAGCAATTTTTTTTTTACTTCTTTCCATCTTTCTTCATTCATGTGAAAAACTAATGGAACAATTACATACTCATAACCCAAATAGGAATGATAATTTGTTGCATACAAAGTAAAAGACAAAAGTACAGCTTTCTTAAAATGAAGCAAGACCATTCACTTTAGACTAGATCAGGGAAGCAGTAAACACTGCAGATCTAGAGAAATTAGACATTAGATGCTTTATTGTTTTTGTTTCTAACTCTTGCAAGGTTGGATGCAGCTGTTAGCACTGGTGAGGGTGTATCTGGGCAGATGAGGCATCTCATCTTATATGACATAAATCTTTCATGACCACTAATATTATTTGGTAACTCCAAATTAAAAGGTTTTTTGCTTATTAAAGTAATTAATTTCAATTCCAGAAATGAAACGTGACAACAGAGATGATCTTTTAGTGTAACTGTTCATTCCTTTGCCTGAAACTAGTACTATTTTGAGACTATTTTTTTTCTGATCATCAAGGAAAAAGTGATAAAATATGAATTTAGTCTGAAGAACCATGAAATTTAAGTCCAAATATACTTTAAGTATTCGCAGGCTCAGATGATTTATGTTGGCCTGGTTTGTACCTGAGATGGCTCTTAGGACAGGATAGGATCTTCTCAGATTCATAGCCTTAACTTAGAGGGGGACAAAAACCTTTTGAGGTTTAATGTAGTGTAGAGCTATGGATGTAACAATAGTCTTAGAACTGAGAGCTTTTTTTCCTTTCAGCTTTTGTATTGATAAAGTACAAATCCTTGTGACAGATCTCTTCAGCAGATAAAAAAATAATCTTAAGGATATTCCAAAATGGCTTAAACAGATGAGAATAAAAGTTTATACCAAGTCTTCTTTTACCCAAATAATTTGTGGCATCTCTACACAGTTTACAAAAAAAAAAAAAAAGAATTGTCAAATAATTTAATGGGATTTTCTCTTGCAACTGCTCCTCCCCTAGTAGGTTTTGTGTCAGAGATTCTAAACACCTTCACATTTAAAAAAAAATTAAAGTGAAAATCCCTTGCTCTTGTCAGTAGAACTATCTTGAATGAGGATTGTGACAAACAAAAGCATACCTATACAGACAGTATCTAATGACAAAAGAAAATATAAATCTGGTAGATGAGATTTTTTCTTTTAATTTCAAGTGTTTTTTTCAGATTGCTTTAATGAAGAATACATTTCTTGGAGGCCTAGGGCACTGCCTAAACACATTGCTTGCTGAACATTTCCCATGCCTTTCAGATTTCTTACTCTGCTGCATATTGCCTTGGAAACCCTAAAAGAGTTTTTATATTGCCATGGAAACAAATCAATATAACTATATTTACATATTGTTTATAGACCACAAAGTGTAAAAGCCAAAACACTTGCCTGCATGGACAGAACATGATATATATTTGGAGGAGTTTGTTGTTTTTTTTTTAATTAAGAGAAATATTAGGTGATGCTGAAACAAGTGTTTGTTTTGTTCTGCTGCAGGGGATAAAGAAACCATTCCCACTTTCTGTCATGTGTTATTTTAATTCTCAGGTTTTGCAATCAATCTTTCAAGGATTGTGACACTAATCTAAGATTAACACTGACTTTGGTTTTGTAAGTGCTTTAACTGGTATTTTACCAAACCTAAATTATATGCTCCTCTAAATGGCAAGAATGTAGTTATGTTTTCCTATAAACACTGGAGAATTACTGTCTTAATCTGACAGTGAGAAGAGCATTTCAACCCATATTAAACCACAAACCCATACTGCTACTGTATTACCTTCCCAGAATTGTTACCAAAATATTTTAAACCCTTGTCTGACTTATGATAGGCTCACAAAACCTCTTCAGAGCTTTTTAAAGACCATATTCAAAGTAGAAAGCTTTAATTTCTGATTAAAACATGCAAAAAATGACTACATATTTTTTCTATTTTTCTGCAGAATTTTGCAGTAAGACATGGTGTTGGCTTATGTCAGATGTGCACTACAATGAAGTGGCATTTTGCTTTTGCACAATAGTTTGGGTTTTTTTTTATTAGTGGCCAAGAAGAATTTTGAACATTTGTAGAAAAATACACATGGACAATCATATCATTCCTGTTTCAAGAACCTCAGTAACATATGAATATCAAAGAAAAGCAGCAATATATGGCTTTATCATGAATATGTAATTTATCATATATTTTCATTGGATTAAAATTTACACCTCCTGAAAGGCTGCAAGTGTATAAAAAGTTTGAGTAGTCATAGGATTTAGAGTTATGGCTCCATTTCTGCCCTTGCATCTACACAGATAGGTCCTAGTTCCTCTGAGAAACTCTGCTGACTTGAAGAAACAAAGAAAGCAGTCAGTGGGACATGATATAAATTCCAGGGTCTGTTCACAGGAATTAAATGACATATGTAATACACCACAGTTTTTGCATTTCCTCAAGCTGAAACTCAATTTATATTAGCCTGCTTTAAACAAGCTGGTTTAAGAGAGAATATACAAGGCCAAGCCAGAGGTTAGTTCCAGCCTGACCTAAGGCAGGATATTTTCTAATCAAGCATTTTCCCAATATCAATCTATTTACTTGGAAACTTTCAGTTTTTGGTGGCACTCTTTTTTTTCTGGTTGCAGAAAAATGCTAATTTGAAAGTGTTTTGACCCCTTATAACTTGTAAAACTAAAGCCAAGAGTGGAAGATAAGAAGAATATTGATGAGTATGGACACAAGTATTTTATTACTAGGATTATTCTACTTTTTCCTGTAATAGCCAGAAACTAATATGAATTGCATCTGGTGGGAATCTGTCAGCTCTCAAAACATTTGAGGAAAGAAGCACATGTGGGCACATTCGAGATGCAGAGTCATTTCAGGAGTAAATAAAGTAGCAAATGGTGAAGCAGATGGTACTTCCTACCCCATTAGTCTTGATAGAGCCCACAAGAAAGAGGTGAGTGTATGTACCAGGCACACCTGTAAAGCATACCTGTCCCAGAATCACAGGAGGAATTATCCTCAAATTTGGGGAGACACGGAGCAAAAATCACTGAAAACCCTCTAGCAAGGCTGAGGAAATGGAATTCCGTTACAGAAGTCCATAACAAATTGTTAAGCTTCCTATTTCTTCACTTTGAGCTCTTACTCCCATTTTAAATCATTGAATTGCCCTTTTTAATTATTGTTTTCAGGAGCACCAGATTTGATCACCTATGGAAAGGCATAGTTTTTTGTCTCTGGTATTTTCTGGATCAAGGTTAAAGTAGATGTAATCCAGCTGACTAAAGAAAGATGAAAATAATCCTAGTCTCCCATTCTATAAGCATGTGCTCCTTTTCAAAAAAAATGAGTATCTCTATCGATGTTGCAGAACTGCTCACCTGGGCACTTTTCCAGATGGAGGACATTTGGTATTTATTCTGAATGCATACTCTTGGGAATGAATCCAAATTTATGCAACTTAAATCTAATTTGAAATAATAAATTAAAGTGATATTAGTTTAATAGTTATAATTAGATTCCACTATTTGGTTTTCTTGCTTGTTTTCATAGCATTTCCTTAGCCTTTCAGGTTTATCTTTTCTCTTATATTCTTGCTGCTCACTGTCAGAGGGAATGGAAAACCATTACTGAAATTATCCTTAACAGAGATCTTTGATATCAAATGTCATTTGTCAGTCACAAAAAGACAGGGGCATTTTATTTCCAGTGATCATTTAAACTAAAGCACAGCATTCCTGGAGATATAAGGCACATCCTCCCAGATACTGAAATTCCTCTAATCAGATGAACTTAATTCAGAGATGGTGATATGCTTAATGGTACTGGTTATTATCAAATAGACAAAAGGAGAGAAGACAACCATACTTTTAGGACCTGCCTTTTTATTTTTTTCCTGATCTCTTGATGGAATGTAACTTAACATTCACTGTTGCTTCATTTGATTTGTGTTCATTTGCTGTGTAGAGTGGTCAGTTATATCTCCATTTGTCATGTGATACTTTTCTTTCTCTGGGTCATTATATTCATTGGGTAGTTTTTTCTCTGATCTTTATTCATTTAGTTGTCTTGTGAAGTGTGATTTGATAGGGCTAAAAAGTCTTTGTTGATGTGTTTATCTTTGTTGGTTTTTAACTCTTATTTCTTTCTATCTAAGGATTAGGGGATAGTGAAACGTGTTCTGATACTTGCCTTCTCCTAGCACACAGGATTTCCTGACAGTGTTAACTTCCCTCCTTTAAATGCCTAGATAGGGGGAAGTTCAATTGCTCTGTCAGCTTGTAAAAGGTGTTATGAATGAGACAAAGATGTGATCCTGCCTACTGAGTTTGTCTAAAACTTGTGGATCTTCCCAGGCGGGGCTTTGGTTTGGTCTGAGCTTGGGCCCAGCCACACATGGAAAGTACATTGATGGATAACTCCTGTGTGTTACACATGTCAGTAAAAATGACCAGAATGTTAAAACTGCCAAAGGTCCTGCTGCCTAGAGGAGGTTAGAGTACTAATAAATCTTGCCAGTTGGTTTCCTCCAGGCAAGGTACAAATATTTCCACCTAAAAACAGAGAGCACAAGTCTTTATCATCACCTTGTTTAAGAGAGAACAAAATGTCAAATGACTGAGCAAATCCATGCAGCCTTCTCATTCGATTGCTATCAAAGGAGGAGTTTGAAACGTGGCTTTGACATGCATCCAAAGCAATTACTCCCTCCAGGGTTTATGTGGAAGGTGGCAATGCAGTGACAAATATATTCTTTATACTGGAAAGAATATTTTTCACCAACTCAACTCTTTGGCTTTCTGTGCAGTGGAAAGAAAAAACCCCAAGAAATCAGAACATGAAAACTTTGGTGAAAGCCTGACTACCCTGTACTCAGCTATCAAAATATCTGAAATGCAATTTTAACAGTTGATAGACAAAACTGTAAAAATTTGAGAAAATATTTAGAAATTAAAACTGCTCTTGTATCCAAAAGAACAGATGCTTCTTTCTGACAGAGGACAATCTTCACAGGGGTTATTTGAAAGCACTAATACAGTGACATGATGTGCAATCCCAAATGAGCTGGAATAACATAAAAAGATAATACAAGCAATAATATGAGAAAAGGGCTATATAAGAAGTAGTCATACTAGAAAATCAAAGCCAAAATAGTAAAAAAACAATGCTCTTTTACTGTATGTTAAACTTTCATTAGTTATAGTAGAAGTAAGATTTAAGAAGGATCTGTGATTTTCAAGATGACACTACATCTTTAAATAAAAAAAAAATCGTTTGCAATTACTTCCCTGTGCCTTGTTTTTACACTGACACTAATTTTTTTGCATTTGAACTATTGCTTCAGGTCAGAAGTGTGTCCTAATTGATGTGGCATGGCAGAGTAGGGCTCATTTTCAGCACAGCTTGCAGGAGAACTGAACGACTTTGATCACTATTAATAGGATTCCTACCCCCTATCTCTGCTCAGTGTGTGCTGAAGATTTGCCCCAATGTCAGGACATATTTGCAACACTAATAAAAGCCTTCGAGAAAAAAGCAATGTTTTGTGCAGTCTTGGAGGGCAAAGGTGGGGGTGGGTGAAAGAGGAAAGAAGCAATTTTCTGTTTGTAAAGGTCACATCTGATGTGTTTTTGAACTCTGTGGTGTTGTAGATAATCAGGTGAGACAACTGTCATGTCCACTGGTGATTCAGCCTGAACCTTGTCTGCTTGGGTTATAGGAACTGTGGGTCTGGCATGACCTCAATATAATGGAGGCCATATCAATGTCTATCAGTATCTGAAGGGAGGGTGTCAAGAAGGTGGAGCCAGGCTCTACTTTATGTCAAGCAACAGGACAAGAGGCAGTGGGCAGAAACTGATGCACAGGGAGTTCCACTTGAACACAAGGAAGAACTTCTTTACTGTGCAAGTGACTGAGCACTGGAACAGATTGCCCAGAGAGGCTGTGGAGTCTCCCTCACTGGGGATACTCAAGAATTGTCCTTACACAATGCTGTGCCCTGTGTTCTGGGATGACCCTGCTTGAGCAGGGAGGTTGAACTGGATGTCCCATTGTGATCCCTTCTGACCTGACCCATTCTGTGATTCTGTGATTTTTTTTTCACTAAAGACCAATGTAACTGCTATTTTATCTCTATATTCACCTCTTTTGACTGCTATTAAACAAAAACTAAAGTGTCCAGTAGAGTAACTCATCTGCTTTGTATTTTCATGTGGTTCACTGCCTTTCCCTCCATTTTCCCTCCCTTATCTTTCATGTTTGTTTATACAGATATTATAGTTTGAATGGCATGCTCTCTTCTTGTCTGATTTGCACTCTGGCATGGATAAGTAAAGCAAAGAACTGACCTCATCAGCAAACCAACTGTGTGATCACTCATGTTATCTCTGGTTGTCATTTCTATTCCTGTCCCCTACCAGACCCAGGGATGAGAAACAGTGGGGAAGAGCCAACACAGAAATTGGATGTTGACCATGAGAAGAGAGCTTTGGGCCTTGACAGTGTCTGAGGAAGGACTCAAGCTTTTATGTTTTTGTAAGGAAAGGTGCTGAACTGGCATATTTGGTGGAAAATAAAAAAGGACTGTGACACAGAAACATTCTTACAGCTCATCTTCCAGAGAAACTAACAGAGGGTGTCCAGAGACTTAATTTTAAGCTGAATATACCTTTTAATTAGTGAATTTGACCCCAAGTATGGGTCTTGTCATATAGCACTAAGAAATTTGCTGTACCTGAAACATTAATTGTGATTTGTGTGGAGTTTTTTTTCTTTTTTTTTTTTTTTCTGAATCACTGAAGCATCATTTTATGCTCTTTTCTGTCAGAAATGATTACATTTGTCATATATTAAATTTTGGAAAACTTCCATAATTTTTAGTTCATCATGCAAACTCATGACATGGCTGGACATCTATTATTGGCCTGAGGGTTATATCACACACTATTAGTTTAAAGAATGTGACTTAAGTCTACCTAATATGGGAAGGGTTAAACTCTGTAATTAACCCACTTCACTGCGTGAGTTACACCCCACATGAACATCCACTTGATACTGTGAAGTCCTTTTTCTCTTCCTCTTTAAAATTGCCACGATGGAGCCCTATTTCATGTCAGAATGGATGGTCCAAATGTTAGGGTTTCATTTGTTTACTCCAAGCTTTTTTCTCTTTTTATCTTGTTTTGGGGACACCTATAATCTGCGAATGCTTCTTACTTTCCAGTACTTTATGCAGGAACATTTAGCCTTCAAACCTCCACACCACTGTAGCCCAGGAAGTGCCAATGCCTTAAGCTCCTGTGTAAAAACAGTGAGCTTATTCCTGCATCAGCCTGTCTTGTGCTGCCTCAGAGAAGCTATTCTAGTCCCAGATTATTCCCCAGCCAGCACAGCTGAAAAAAAAAAGGTGGCAGTTGTTTCAGTGAGGTATTTTTACTGAAAAGATATAGATGTTTATGGATTACAGAAGAGATATATGTTTATAGGTACAGCAGCTCCAAATAATAGGAGCTTTTGTAAAAGTTGAACTACTTTATACCAGCAGGTGTGTTGCCATGCACTAGAAAAGCTTTTCAACATTTTTTTCAAATGAGTTTAGTTCTGCTCAGCTGTTGACTGAAAAGAGAAGCTGATATAGATCAAGAAAGGTTAAATAACCCAAAGCCAAAACACAACCCCTGCTCTCCAGATGTTGCCATCTGGTCTCCAACATTCTTGTTACTCATTCATTTCTCTTAAAATCCCTCCTCAAATCCCATCTCTTTCAACCTGACTGCAGCATTCCAAGTGGGACAGAGTAGGCAGCGTGGCTTTTGTTTTGCTTGGAAAACATTCACACTTTCATTTCTTTGAAGAAATGGCTGTGTTATGACTGACAGTTTGCAGATTTTTTGCTTACATTTGTTTGATAGTAGTCTCCAGTGCCTGCTGCAGCTGGGAGCAGAGGCTTGCTGCAGTCAGAGTCAGCCTGCAGGAACCCAGCAAGACTTTGGAGCACCTGCCTCAGTTACAGGAGGTAGCAGGATGGTTCTCCCCTGCACACCACCAGGTGCAAGCCCAAGGATCTTTGCATAGGGCTGCACCTCACCTTTATGGCCATGGCTGCTCACATTGCTGCATTGTGCAGACCTCTTGCTTTCAGGCAGGGGCTGAGTGGAGTGCCTTCTCTTCCACTTCTGGTTTCCTGGCTGGTCCTGACATGAAGCATTGCTCTAGTACTTCTCAGGTCTCAGAGATCTACCTAATCTCCAAGCTGAGAGAGGACCTGACACTGCTGCATGCCACAGAGCACCAGAACACTTTCCCTATACTCATTGAAAACTCCACTCCAACTTAATATGAATTGTTTAATTTGCTGTGTGTTTGTTTTTCTTTTTTTTTCCTCATATTTTTTTCAACTATTGTGTGGTTACACATGGTAAATGAAAACTGCTGTATGCAGAGAGTTCTATTTTGCTATCAGTTGAACTCAGGCAGCTTGGCTGGCTTTTGAAATAAGCCAGAAGTGGTGGCAGTGATTAGATTTCTTTTGGAAAATTTTCCTTTCCCATGTGTGCAGGGAAAGATGTTGGTAGGCAGTCATAAATTCACCATGTAACTCATCATTGCAAGTCAGTGCTTGCTGCCTCTGACTGCTCACAGCATTTTACCAAGGTGGTTCAGTATGATCATACCTGTATATGTCCCTGAAACCACTTTTCCTTTAGGACACAAATAACACATCAGAGTCAGCCCCATCTTTAAAGTCTTATATCTCCTGATCCTAAACATGAAGAACTTGAAATTCCAGTTTACAGATGAACATTCTTCAAGTGGGAGGAGCTGTGAAATGGGCACAAGCTGCAAATTCAGATGAGAGGCATGAGAGCCAACTTTTTCTCAGACACTTTAGTGAGTCCTTGAGGAGCTGTGTTGTAGTTTGTCAGTTGTTATACTAAAAATGCCCAACCACCAGGGATTTTTGTCAGCAATGTAGACAGTCTTCCCTCTTTTTTTTTTGGTGAAGGAAGGCAATGTTTATCTCTTGACTTTCTCTCCCCTTCCATTGCAGCAGAGGACACAACAATTCTGCAGCCCAGCTACTGCTCTATTTGCCTAGTACTAGGAGAGGGCATTAGCAGTGAAGAATAAAAATCTGCCTGTTTCCTGGCCTTCTGTGCCTGCATGTTCCAAATAGTTAAAGATCCATAAAGTAAAACTGGATCTTGTACTGCTTTGGGGGGAAACAACAGACTAGTGGAGATGTTTGAAGGTGATGGGATATCTCTCTGCCAGCAGAATGGAAGCAGAAGGATGGCTTTAGGGCCCATGTGAAACACATTGCACGAAGTAGAGAATTTTGTTTCCAGCAAAGGTATTTAATCATGTCTGAAATGCTTGTCTAAAGGTATCTGTAGTCCTGAGATTATCTCTATAAATTCCTGCAATAATAAAAGTGGCTCCTATCCAGAAATGTAGGCCCCTGTGATATAAATCACAAACCACTATGGAATAGCAGTTAATCTACCACCAAACCTGACTTGTTTCAAAAGAGGCAACACAGGCCATTCTGTCTTCACAGAGGCCCAAACAATTTCAAACTTGGCCCTTTGCATCGTTATTCAACAAGAGTGAGTAAAATTGTGTCTTACATAGCACTAAACCTTTCTATACTTTGATAGGAAAAGAGTCACCCTAGATTTTGTCTTGTACTACAATGTAATGGTTCTCTGTGACAACAGAACTTAGGTGTTACCAAGACATGAATTACTGCATGAGGAGAGGATCAAATATCTTAGTTAACATGAGCAGATGAATTTAATAAAATTCCAGCCCTTCAGAAAGTCAAAGGAGCATTTCAGTTTGATTCTCCAAAAGTATAACCTGGGTCCAAGATATTCACCTTGCCCATTGGTTTTAAAAAGTCAGGAGTCCCCCAGACCAGTTATGTGGGGCATTTTATCAGACTACAGGACTCCAGAAAAAAGCAGGAAGGGCTGAACTCCCATGAGTTTTTCCATCATGATTTGTTACAAGCTGCCAAGAATGATTTATTTCAAAAAGTGTGAAGTTTGCTTTTGGACTGAGAGATGTTGGTTTTCATAATGTCACCCTGGAAACTGTTGACAGAACTGGCAGAAAGTGATCCACTTATCCCACAAGATTCAGCAAAAAGCAGTGCAATACACAGTCTGTGCTATTCATTTACTGCTGGCGTTCAACAAGACTATATTCTAGGGGTTTTGAATACCAGTTGCCCTAATGTTGCAGCATTTAACAGTCAGGGTAGTAATCAATTATACAAATCTCATTAAAAACTGTAAATTATATGCAGATAAAATCACTTGTAATTGTTAACTGAAAAAAAAAATTCTACTAGAGATAATAAAGACTGATAAAGGCATTATGACATTTTACACTAAAACATCATAATTTATTACATTAAGATTGAAATGTTATTACAGGTTGTTAAATATTGAGCACAGCTATCAGCTGAATTTATAATAAGTGACTTTAATTTTTTGTTAGGTTAAAGATGGCTGATCTCAGGAAACAGAAACTGTAATTGAAACCTCTTCATTTATTTTTTTAATAACTTTCACAAATAAATGACAAAAACTCTTTTTGATGAAACAGTCATTTCAGCACATCCCTGGAGTGATAAATATGAGAGCGATCAGGAGTTAAGCACTTGAGCTGAGCTACCATTCTTGTTGCATCTAAGTCGTTCTTAAGTGGGTGACAGGAGAACTCTCTTAGTAACAGAAGTAGCCTAAATGTAATTGGCTTCAAATATTTTAAGACAACATGATTACCTGGGCACTCAAATGCATGGTGAAAGACCCCCATGGTATCTAGGAGGTATGACCCAGGAGTGCTTTTGCAGGCTCTAAACAATATCCTCTGCAAAGAAGGATTTAAAAACACCTTCCACACTGCTTCCCCTCACAATTCTAGACTTCAAGCAAGTCCTCCATATTTCTCTATTTTAGCACATCACTTTTGAAAATTGGAAAATGTTATCTCAGTTTTGGTTAATTAGAAAATCACTGAAAAATATGCCTAACTTGTTTGTATACTTTTCTTATCTACTAATAATTACTGAAACCAAATTAATCGAGTACTTTCCTTTTTTTTTTTTTCCTAATCAAAATCTGTAATTTTTACCACAGGTAACTCACAAACCTTATTTTTAGGGAAAACAAACCAAACCAAAACAACCCCAAACCATTTTTGAGGATGTCAAGTATTTTTTAGTAATACACTTCATCTGATAAAGAATCTACGTGTTTCAATTTGACAGTGGTTTTTGCAGGGGAGATTAGTGTTTCTCCACACGCACTGGAAATTAATTGGATGTTCACCTAGATTAGATGTTTCCATGCAGTGCACCACAATAATAAAAGCAACAGGGAAGGGTAACAGATCTCAAATTTTCTGCTTGTTGGAGCCTGAATTACAGCAGTGGTTAGATGCAGGCATGACAGTCAAATATCAGTGATTGTATGGCTACTTAAACTGCCACTCTGATAGGAGCCACGTCCTGTTTTGTTGTCTGGAAAGCATTAAAGAAATAAAAGCAGATATGAAGACGTTCTTCAGCATATGGCAATATTTTTTCTGCAAACCACATTCCAGGGTAGGTGCTCTCAATGTGAAAAGCATTTATATGATTCTTCTTACCACCAGCTCATCTGTCTTCTAACCCGCTGGGGAATTAAATGAAAAACCCCTGTTACAGGAAGGTTAAGGGTGATCTTTTGTAGTATAAAAGGCAGGAAATTCAGAGTTAAGAGTCTACTGTGGCTTCGTAATAAGTTCCTTCACTATGACACAAGGAAGGGCAGTGAGGTACCTACGCACAAGATAACTTTTAATCTTTAACTTAGGTGCCTTGCTTAAACACACTGCTGAGACAGGACCCATGTGATCCTCTTGATCTATTATTATCTTTGGAAAAACATAAGGATAATACCCTGGAATATGTTTCACAGGGACCTGCTGAGCACAAATTGTGAGAGTGCATTGCTATTAACCATAGGTTACAAAAGTCTGTTGGGTGTTGCTAGCTCTTGTCTGGTGATACTGATGATTGCTGTCACCTTCTAGACATCTGCTAAGACATAGTCACAAGAATGTGATTGACAGAGAAATCCCAGTGACTGGAAAGCAATTGGAAAATTTGATTTTTTTTTTTTAACAGGTGAGATTTGACTTTGAGAGACTTGTGGTTGGAAGTGGCCACATTTTATTGCAGGAATATAACAAATATCTGTGAACAACACCTCTTAACATTGGCACAAATGCAGTAAAGACTTGGAAGGTAGAAAAAACTTGCAAGAAATCTAGAAGTTTTCATCATCACTGAAGTGATGATGAAAAAAGTAGTTTCCAAATGGAAAAGTGACCAACAGGACTGTGGAAAAATGTATTTGAAATCTTCAGTGATACAGTATATCACTGAAGAACTGTAATTTCACCAAAACAAAACATTTTGTTTCACTAACAGTTCTACATATTTATGGTAAATGTTTAAAAGTTTTTTGGTTTTGTATTTGGTTTAAAGGGAAAATTCTGCTTTCAAATTCCCTTGTCTACCTCATTTATGAAGTGGGAAAAGCTAGAGAAAAGTGCAGTTACTGTTTGTTCCTCAGCACAGTCAATCAATATCCTGGGCACCATGGGCTGTATCCTTTAACAGATGACATTGATGAGATATGTCAGGTATGTCTTGGGTGAAATCCAGGTTATAAACCAGAAACGTGCACAAGTGCCTATTTCACTCATCACGGAAGAAAAACATCAATAGCAAAGCAATTTCTTTGTTAAAGTATCTAACTCTTCTCTAGCAAAGTATTGGATCTTATAAGATCTCAGATTCTGGTTTCTCCAGGACCTGCTCTGCATGAGTAGCTTGGTGTATTCCTGCCTGGTAATTATTTTTGTTTCTTACAGCAATGGAGGCACATGCTGCCCCAAGCAGCAAATCCCT
The DNA here is from genome assembly GCA_020086605.1 of Lanius collurio. NCBI lineage: Eukaryota > Metazoa > Chordata > Aves > Passeriformes > Laniidae > Lanius > Lanius collurio. Next base: position 43,088,297 of record JACBWW010000001.1, read on the forward strand.
TTGCTCCCCAGGGAAAGTACTTTCACAGATTTAGTTTCTCTCCAGAAACCAATGTGACCCCACGCCAAGGACAACAGCTGCCATTTTCTCTAGTGATCCTTCTTTATGGATGGAGAATATTTGAATCTTCAATTGCTGTGGGGTTTGATTTTTGAACACATTAAGGTACATTAATAAGAGAGCTGTCATTACAACAACAAAAATGAACTAGGAGACAGTCATTATAATCTTTCACTATAATAACATGTAAAAAATGTTTCTCTTTGCATGGTAACATTTATTTCACTCCAATCTTACTAGTATGGACTTGTAAAAGTTAAAAAGGTTCCACCCCTGCCCCCTAAAAAAAATTAAAAATGTAAAATGACCTATTTTTCCTAGAATATTTAGAAAGAAAACCAAAAAGTTTTCAATTTCATTTAAAAAAAAAAAAAAACAACAAAAAGAATATAAAACAAAAAAAAAAAAACAACAGAATTTTGAACCTAAATGGAAAACACCTTATTTTTAAGTTTTATTCCTTCAGAATTTAAAAAATTCTAATTATATTTTTTCAATGTATGCCAATCTGAGTGACATTTTAAAACATTCTGGTACTTCTGATGTATTATACACAAATAGGTGAAACAATAATATTACATTTCAAACCCAGTGATTTGAAAAAAAAAAAAATATTACCACTTTTAAGATGTAGGCTAATGAAATTATAAAAGTAATCAAAAAAATATTCAGAGAGAAAATAAATATACTTTTTAAAAAATAATGGTTTCTTGTGGAAGAAGCTTCAAAAAATTCCTGGAAAGTGTTATTTTTCCCCCAAACCTAGAAATCAACTAGGTTTTCAGTTAGAGAATAATTTAGAAGTGTGCTTAGATTTAGGAGTGATCAAGTCTTCAGAGAAAAGTCTATGCAGGCCTGTGACCATTCAGCTGTCAAACCAAAAAAAATATCCCTTTAAGACAAGAATATAATTTCCTCCACAATAAATTGATTTTTATTAATTTTTTTTTTCCAGACAAAGTTCAAGTGTCTATGGGGACAGGTTCCAAAGAGGGCTGAGAAGGAAAAGTTATTTGAACAATCCTGAAGTATACACTTTAGCTGAATTTCTTGCATTTGACATCTCTGTTGGGTAAGCCCTCGATAAACACTGAACATTTTGTCTCAGAGCGTGCAGTGTGCATGGTTACATGTTACATATGCTGATACAAAAACTTCTCAGACCCTGCGATATCAGAAGCTCACTCTCCTAGAAAACTCATTGATTTTTATCACTTGTTACTCATTATGACTGTTCATGACTCAAGGTTTTCAGATGATAGCCAATACAAGGCTGACAAAGAAAATACCTTTTCCATTTGTGTTGCTATTTCCCTCTTTTCTGAAACTCATGAAAACCCAAACTTCTGTTTTCTCTGGTTAGACATAAGGATAGAGTTGTTCTGTTAGCAGACCATTAGCAGTTCTCCTGTGCTTACTTTGCACTGTTATCTTAGGGCTTTGTCTCTAAGCTCCAATTTAATTAGTAGAGTCCGTCAGAGGTTATAAAGCAATGACTAGAAAACTAAAACTGCTGCAATCTCTGAAGCAATGAGATGACAGAGGTAGTTGAGAAGTGCAGAAAGGAGTTTCAGCTGATGTTGTGCTGCTGTGAAATGTTGTCCCCAAACAAGCCAGCCCCTGACCACCATTGCAAGGCAGTGCAATGTGTTCTCAGCTATGTTTCCCTAGCTGTAAACAGGGCAAAGCTTTCACCATGCACCATCCTCTATTTACTCGTCTTCACCACACATAGGAAGTATCTTAAACAAAACTCCATAGCACCTATAGAAGGAGATAACTCAGAGGCTCTGTGGAATATGAAAAGATGACTTTGCTAGTTAAAAGCGTTTTCCAACAAACTGAGGAGTCAGTGAGTCTCAGGGAACATTAATCTGGACACGGAGTTTAAATGCATAAAACCACACAGAACAATTATTTCAGTTGGAAGGGACCTATGATTATTCAAAAACCAACAGCCTGAACAGGGTGTGCCAAGAAAATGACCTGAATTCTGAGGGTACATGGACAATGCAAAGGCCAAGGGACAGCAGCAAGGCTTGCCTTTCTAAGGGCTGAAACCATCTAGAAGATCAGCAGCTGAAACATCTTTTAATTGTATGAGGGTTAGCAGACATAATCACCTTCTTGTTTAGAGGTTCCAATTAAAAACAAATTTTCTTCCTCACTAAAAAAAAAAAAAAAAAACCAAAAAAACCCAAAAAACCCCAAAAAATGAACAAACAAAACCCAAACAAACATTTAGTTTAGTGGGAAAGTGAACTGAATTATGATACACTTAACTGTGTCATGGTATGCCTTTCATGATCTCTAACACTAATAATCTTGGTTAACTGTTTGGAAAACAATTGGATGTGTCTGCTGATAACTGGCACCTAAGCATTGACTAAGTTGCAACAAAGCACTTAGAACTTGTTTAAGCATTTTAGTAGGCCTGCAATTAATCTTTATGAGGGTGCAAGAATAAGAAAAATTCAGTAGATTTTTTTGGTGTTTTTATCTTCATTAAGTGTCCTCAGCAGCTTTTAGACAGATCTTCTCCATGAAATATAAACTATGACTTTTGTAATTGGATTTTAATAGCCTTCTGATGAAAAGAAATCAGAAATCTCAAATATAAAAGGGTTTATAAAGGTTGTTTTCTAAAAGACTATTTCCTGATGTTGCAAAAGCTTCAGCATTGCATGGCAGATAACAGAGTGGAGAAAAATGAGCTTATCTTTCCACTTTCTTCCCTGCTAAATTGAGGGTTCAAGTCTGGATTAAAAAGAAATCTGAATCTGATAAGGCAGAGCAATTGTCTGGTGCATACCTAAGTCATCATCAAACACAAAGCTTTCTTCATTGACCTTGATATTCAGCAGAGTACAATAAACCTACTAGAAATTCTGTAGACTACTGAGCTGATTAACACATTTATACCAGCATTTATACTTTTGGATGCCATGAAGCTCTGGGAGTAAAATGCTGTGTTTGTGTGAATTAATTGATTTCACTTCTTTGTGAAAGAATACACAGCACAATTGAATCTTCTGGTTCTATTTCTTCCTTAACATAGTGCTTGCTTGATATGACTTTCAGTGCTTCATTGTCAAAATTATTTTCCAAGAAAGCATTGATTTTCATGGAATTCTTTTTCTTGGACCAAGCAGAGGAGCTTGTCAAAGAGACACTGCCTCATGTACTGAGCAAGTGTGGGATTGATGACTTGGTTATAAGACAGTCTATGAAATGGACTGGGTTGTCCAGAGCAGCAATAGCAATCTGATGCAGTGTTCTCTTGCAGTGCCCTCCATGTGATCATAGAATAGTTTGTGTTGGAAGGAACCTTAAAGGTCATCTAGTTCCAACCCCTGTGCAGTGACACTTTCCACTACACCAGGTTGTGCAAAGCCCATCCAACCAGGCCATCAATGCTTCCAGGGATGCAGCATCCTCAACTTCTCTGGGCAACCTGTTCCAGTGCCTCACCACCCTCACAGCAAAGAATTTCTTCCTAATATCTAATTTAAACCTACCTTGATAGATTTTTGAAGAAAGTATGAAATTACAGAACAAAGGAGAAAACTTTTTCCATCTTTCTTATAGGCTCCCTTCACGTACAAGGCTGTAAACATATCACCCCTAAACCTTCTGTTTTCCAGGTGGAACTCAACTCTCTTAGTCTTTCCTTGTAGGAGAGGAGCTCTGTCCTCCTAATCCTCTTTGCAGCCCTTCTCTGGACTTTTTTCAACCAGTCAATATCCTTCCTCTGCTGGGGACCACAAAGCTGGATGCAGCACTGCAGGTGGGGTCTTATGAGAAGAGCATAGAGGGGCAGAATCCCCTCCCCTGCCCTGCTGGCCAGACTGTTTATGATGCACCCCAGGACAGGAGTGGCTTTCTGGGATGTGAGTGCCCATTGCCAGCTCATGTACACCAAACTCTCTCCCACCAGCAGCCCAAAGTGCTTTTGGGAGGGCCACTCCTGATCTGTTCATCCCCCAGCCTGGACTGATACGAGAGTTGCCATGACACAGGTGCAGCACCTTGCATTTGGTCTTGTTAAATGTCATGAGATTTCCACGGGCCCACTTCTCTAGCTTGTCCAGGTCCCTCTGCATAGCATCCTGTCTTTCAGGAGTGTAAGGGCCCCAATAAGGATTTTAAAAGGGCTTATGGTTGTTCTTATACTCTAAGTTAGACATACAGGAGAAACATCAACAGGATATTCTCAAGAGGTGAAAACAAGAAGAAAAGACTTTACTAGCAACTTAAAAAAATCAGAGAACTTTGGCAAAAGGTTTAGTGCAACATTCAATCAACATAAAACATTTCTCAAAGCATTAACCTGCACCATTAAACATAGCAAACTCTAAGCCTATTTAGTTTTGTTATTCAAAAAATTAGAGAAGAGATAATTAGAAGAAAAAGAAAGACAAAAAAGATATAGAAAAGGTCACATAGAGATACCAAATCCAGGGTGCCAGGGGTGTTCAGCTGATAGAAGTTTCTAGAGGAGTGGGTCAAGACATAAGTGTGCCTCCTGTTTAACCTTAAATACCCCTTGGCCTTCCTGTGCCTACTCCCCAGGTGGGACCTCCAGTCATTTGGACAATTAGGAGTTGAGTTAGGGGCTGAAGGGCAGGTGTGGAGCATTGCCTCTGACATGGCAGTGTTTGGCAGCAGGGCCGGGCCAGGCTCTCGAAGTGGGGTGTGCAGAGAAGGGCACTGTCTCACCAAGGAAGACCCAACCTGCCCCTTCCTGCCCCACATGCGCTCAGGTCTTGAGACATCAATCTCTCCAGTCTTTCACAGAGGTGTGTCAGCTGCACCACACAGCTTGGTGTCATCAGCAAATGGGATAGGGGTGCACTCAATCCCTTCATCCATATAATTTATGAAGGTATTAATTAATGCTGGTCCCAATACAGGCCCCTGAGAGACACCACTTGTCACTGATGTCCATCACGACTCTGAGCCATTGACCACTATCCTATGGATACTGCCATCCAAGCATTTTCTTTTAGGATGTGACCCAGAACACATAGTGGAGCCGTGAGCATCACCCTGTCAGTTTAGACAGGTAGCACTGTTAAAGCAGACAGACAGCAGTTAACAGGGGATGGATTTAAAGAGGTGTAGGTTTTAATTCTACATGGAGGCTTTTCAGTGACCCAGCCTGCTCTCTCCAGCAATTCTCTTCATTTAAATCTGTGTTCTTATGGGCAGAGGCATTTTCTTTCTCAATGCCAGTATCTTTCAGTGTTCCCATTGCACACAAAAATGCAAGCTTTGACACAAAGTGAATCTTTAGTTGATGTGACTTCCTCCATTGTCTTGTTTCCATGACCTATTGCTGCGTGCTTAGCAGTGAGCTGCAGCAGAGAGTGTATGTGTTTATGTGCCCACAGGTTCATATGGACAGTAATTTCTTATCTATTTTATGTGAGGAGAAGAAAGATTTACTTCAAATGTTTCACCTGGTAGAGTTTTTAATAGGATAGAGAAATTGGTGTTTTGAGTGTCTTAAGCAGAATTCTCGTGATATCAGCAGTCGTGCCCTCGGTAGAGCTATTATATTTTTATAATATATGGAAGTCCGTTACTATATGAAAGGTTGCTTATGACCAAGGAATGTACTGTAATGTTGCAACTGAATGGGGAAAGTTCTGATGTCACTTCAGGGACTGAGTTTATTTGTTAAAAAAACCCAAAAACCCCTCCCAAAAAACCTTACATAACAACATGTCACCTCAGACGTCCATGACTCCCTGTTCCATTTATTGTGTTCCCATGGGCATAGGCTAAACTAGACAAGCTCACAGGTATTTTCTCTTGCACACATTTATGCAGAGGAAGAGTGAGGAATGCATAAGGAACAGACAGCATTTTAGCTTCTGCCCACTTTCTGTGTTTAAACTGGGAATGTATGCAGTCCAGTTACCATATACTAGCTATTTAACTCCATAAAAAGCTAAAGTGACAAGCTGAGTGTGATTTATTGCTCAGTATGCATGTTTTCAATACAGTAAATAATGTAGTGACTTGAGGGTTTTAAAAATATGATTGCACGTTTGGATGGTCAATAGGGATATCTTCCAGGTGTCTTGGATAAAGACTGGCTCAAATCACCCTCTAAGGATATTTTGTTTTGAAAATGTTTATACTCTGCTGCTAAATACTGATGCTAAAATGTATCTCCTTTTTTTTTAGGTGATTTCTTACTTGTGAGAAATGGGTGGTTATTATAGATAAAGGTTGTCAAATTTTCATTCTCTATGTGAATGACATTATTAGATGTTTAGCAAAATACTTTGCTCATTTTTTTCCCTGAATATTTAGAGGAAAAAATGGTTTCTATTATATATTAATGCATGTCTACTAAGTGATATAAAAACTATCCTTGTCAGAAAAAAACTCTAGTAGAATTATTCTGCTTTTGTGTCCATTTATTGTGTAGGTAAAAATGTCTAATGATACATCCAGCTAAAAAAATATGCAACTAGAGTGGAATATTTTTAACATTTAAGGCTATGTAATGTGCTAACACCTATGATTGGCAAAAGGACTTCAACTCCAAATCTCCTTTCTACCTTATGACATGGTTTAGGAACTGGAGATTTTAAAGTCATTTTTTTTACTCTTTGATGGCTCTGATAATGTATCACTTTATTGCATCACACATGAAATCACACAGAAGATTGCTCTAACACTGAGGCATCTCTGGAATCTTGCTCAGTGCTCTGCTAAAAAAGCTACTAGCCTTGCTGTCTGGGAGACTTATTTTTGCATGAAATGACTATCTGTTCACTCTTAGAGTTACTATATGTGAAAGCTATCAGTTCATTTTGAATCCATCTGTCTCTGTAGGTGATAACTTTTGCCAGTTTATTCTATTTGTGGTGATAGAAGCCATCTGTCTCTCTCTGCTTTGCACATGCTCAAATTAGTTCTTGCATATTAAGGAAACCTTTTCCCCTTTGCTGTTGATGTGCAGTTGCCATTTTGATAGTAATTATAACACTTTCCCTTAAGAGTCTCCTTTGAACTCTGCCTGTTTTGAAAATATCTGCTTTAATGGGCTGCTTATTCCAAGCTAGAAGCATGATTGAAATGTTTCATATTTCTCTAAGCTGTGAGTATTAAATAGTTGATAGTTGGGAACAAATTCCTAAGCTGCAATTTAATCACGAACTTCTTGAGCTGCCATTTGTATTGGCCCAAAAGCTGAGGCACAGCTTTTTATTTAATCAGGCTACATATTCTTTCCAGAACAATTCTTTCCATATTCTTTCCAGAACAATTGCAATCTTTCTCCTTTTCATGAGGCCCTTGTCCCAGAGGCTTTCCTCGTTAATGGTTGAGATGCAGTACTCATGAGAAAAATCTGCCATAGCTTGGCCTTTGGAAAGGAGGAAACATATATATATATATTTTGTTGGCTTTCCTGTGTAGGATTCTCTGCCTCACTTGGCCTCTTGTTGACAAGAGCCTTGCTTTGTGCACAGCGAGCTCACTCCCACCCTTCTGCAGCTCAGACCTGGTGCATCCCATAAGGGTGGAGTGCTCCAAGCTGTAACAATATGAGGTTGCTGGCACTCTGCAGGTCACTGTTTTCTTTGGAGGCAGATGGTTACTGTACTTTCCAATACAGCAATGGAGTCTCTCACTGAACAGCATGACCCTGGCTGCTGGGACTTCCAAAATACTGTCAAAAGTATTTTTTGTTGCTGCTGAAGCTGCACAAAGATACAAGTCATTGCGGTGTAAATGCAATGAAATAACATCAGGACAGATATCAGTGGTTACTCACACCTCAAAAATTTCTGAGCTCAAAACTGGCAAATTTTGAACACCTAATTTGACACAATTCAGTATGCTTTTTCTGATTTCTTATAACGCCCTGAAGAGTTTCCTGAGAGATTTCTGATATTTATGACATCAAAATTTATTTTAAAAAGTCCTTATATTATTCTACCTAGAATCCAAACTTTCTAAGAAATGAAAATTTGGAAAAACTTTTTAAAGACAATTTCTTTTTGTTTTGTGTATTTATCTTGTTTTGTTTTATGTGCAAGAACTTCAGCCTTTGATTGAACGAGACATCATAGCTGTGCATCCCAAAAAAGTTAGCATTCTTGTATATCTTTCATATAAAAAGAGGTAATTTATATGTAGAAAATTGGAACAAGTTTTATTTGTTTTGGAATAGAGCAACCTACATTTGCAACACTGGAATAAAACTTACTGCAGTGGGCTGTGGAAATAAGCGAAACCTATCCAGTGGTATTCATGAAAACTCTTGCCAGGGAGCTTCAGGTATTTGGTGTGGGCTGTGAATTAACCAAAGCACACACAGCCACCTTAATTTGCTGATAGGAAAGTGGGTGATGTGGGCAATTCACTCTTGAGAGCTGTAGAAGGAGCTTTTGCCTCTGTGAAAGATGTGTCCTAATCCTGCTGACACTGGGAAACAGGGAGGAGGTTTGGAAATAGATCTTGTCAGGAATCCCCATGCACTCAGGGCTGTAACAAAAATATGATGCCAGCACAGATATTAATCTGAAACATCACAACAAGGTAACAAAATAAGGACATGAGTCTGAGATACACGGAATTTAAATTTGATCTCCACAGAATATGACACCCCTGTGTTTTCATCTGTAAAACTCATGAGTCTTTAGGATCAGCACAAAGTCCTTCAAAGCATATGTTTCATGTCTGCTAAATAAAGAGTCAGCAGTTGATACATCATAGGAATCTTTGCTCAGATGTGCATGTGCCAAGGTTACCTTAGCAGGCTCAAACAGTAATCTTTTACCTAATTCTAATAATACAGAGACACACAGGTATAAATATTACCCTGTATTGTGTTTTGACCTATTAAAAAAAAAAAAAAAAAAAAAAAAAAAAGAGAGAGAGAGTCCTACATTCCTAATTTTTATATGACTGCCTGGATGAAACCTTGGAACACATGGAATGCATTACCCTGGTCTAGGTTGCTCGAGGGCATGAATGGTTCTTAAAAGGATAGTATTGGTTGGACTACATTGTCTCTAGCTCAGCAGAAATATTGGCTGCAATCTGTAAATGCCCCTTGTGACTGGGATAAATTTGCAAACCAAGGCACCCACTCTGAAAAAAAAAGTTTGTGTTGGGGAACCTGCTTATTTTGGGATGTGCAATGCTGGCTGAACAATATTCCTAGATAGACCAACTGGAAAAAGAAAAAGCTTTCTCTGCTAGAGGGAAAAAGGAGTCAATGAAGTATGGAATAGATCATCAGGTGTTGCTTGATAACTTAACCTGTCATGGTAAGGCTGTACCAACAAAAACTATGATTAACCACACCCTTGGTTTCACATAACTTAAAGTCCTTGGGTATCTGAAAGATCATTCTTAGTTCCTGGTACATAAAAGGAAATAGATGATTTCTTAAAGGAGTATTCCATGCACAGCAGGATACTTCTTCAACCAAATACACTTTCTTGCAAAAAGAGTATAACAGTCTTTTTAAGCCTCCTGGGAGTGGAAAGGTGGAAGGTCATTTCTCATGGCTGTCTAATGCTGAAGTCAGAAATGGAGACCCTTGTCTTACTCAGGTGAGTACACACATTCCATACCTTTTCATACACTTTCCAGTGGCACATGCAGTGCTTAGCTGTTGTCATACGTAGATTGTCTAGTATTCTTTATCTGCTACTGCAGAAGAAGTTCACTTGGTGCCTGCCTTTTTTCACAGTTTTCTCTGGAATATGACTGGTCATCATTGGTGAGGAAAGTTTAGAGCACCAGTCAGTGAGGGGAAGCAATTATGTGAATAGGGAAACAGGACTCTCTCTTATCCACCACAAAGGTGTGGTTGGAGGGAGGTACATCTGCTGACCTTCATCTGTGTAATGTGAGTGGGAAGGAGCAAAAATATACTATTTATATTCACAAATCCAGTAGCTTTCCAATGGATGCCAGCTCAGATCAACACTTGACATAAGGCAAAGAATTTTCTCTACCCCGAAATTCAAAACAAGCAGCAGTTAGAGGATAGGTCTGGCTGAGTCCTCCAGTCTCCTGACATACCAGGTAGGTTCAGCTCCTGCTTGGCTGGGGTTAAACACTGACACCATGCTAATCCTTTCCAGCCACACTCAGGCCTGTGTTTTGCCTCTAGGAGAGAATTATGCTGGTTCTTCAGCAGGTGCCTCTGCTGCCTCTGGGAAAATAAACAACATCCCACTGTGGTCTGCAGATGTTTGCCTCCCCTGCCTCCCCAAGGCATCCTACCTTGAAGATGTTGGGACAGACTACAACTTTCTGCAATACTTTGTCAGATGCCTCAGCCTCCTCCATGGGAACATTCTTCTGGCATGCAAGATGATGTGTTATTAATAAGTTTGCCTTTGTCCCAATTATCTAAAAATATTTAGATAACGTTACAGAGGTTTGCATGGTTTGGCAACACATTTGGCTGAAACAAAAAGTATCTGCTAGTGAGAGCTAAGTCCTGGGAATGACTTTTCCATTGGATTCAATTAGTGCAATCCCATAGAATATTTTATAAGAACACTGTTATAGAAGTACAGTATTTGAATTCTAAAAATCCTTTGAAATTGGGGTCAGTTTGTGGCATTCTGCTTCTGCCCATGGTTAGTCAAACATATTACCATACTCCCTGGGAACAGCCTAGGTGGAAAATTCATACCTAAAAGATACAATTTCCCTTTAAAAATCACTCTCAAGGAAGGTTATGCTGTGGTAGGTCACTGTATTGTGTCACATATATTAGTCTGCACCTATTCCTTTGTGGAGTCTGGTTTTGATGACTGAGAGAAGTCCTGGATAAAAATAGGAAGGCATGGGATATAATAGGAGGGAGAAATACCTGTATCCATCAAGAATGCATCAGTCCTTACTGCACTTTTGTATATTACACAGCACCATCTGCCCATGTTTTGTTTAAAATTTCCTAGACATACATAGAAAAGTTTACTTTGCAACTCACGTGTTATGTTAAGTGACTGTAAGTTTATTCAAAATGCTTCAGTTATGATGTGTTGTGCCATGGATCTCAACATGTGTTGTTGCAATTTGTCAGAACTATTGCCAGATGTCCAGAAAGCTCTGTTGGATGTCCGAGTATGAGGGAAGGGGAGAATGGCGGAGTGGGATTTGGTCATTCTTCTATTCCCAGTGTACTGGCTGTCATGGGAGATTGCAAAACACAAAGAGAAGGGAATGTCATGTCATTTCGTGCTGTAAAGTTTTTTACAGCACCACTTTGCATCATCCTCTTACAGGCCTTACTACATCTGAAAAGATATTACCTGGAAATCCTAGAACATCAATACTCTTAACAGCACAGAGCTGATAGCAGCAATATTTTAAAACAAGCAAAACTTGGGGCCTCAGCCCGGTGGCCTTGGGAATGCCAGAAGCACACAGCTTTGATAAAATAATGGATGCCATATGTTGTTTCTTAGAAATGTCATGCAGTTTGAGTAGGAGAATAATTTTCTAGTCAAAGAAAGCTCATGGGGAGTAGAAAAGTCAACAAAAAACTCCTTAAATAAACACTAACAACCCCTTACCACCAAGCCCTGGACGTATTTTGCATTGTATTGAAAATTACTTGCAAAAGACATTATATGGTGACCAAACTCTGTAACCTCCTCATCTGATTCTGACAGCAAAAATCTCTCTTTCTGCTTTTTATATGCCATTTCTGCAGAGGTCATGGATTAACATATTATCTGGGTCATCACAACTGATACTAGTTTGCAAATGATTGGAGTACAGTTTCAGCATTGATTTAAACTGCCAAATAATATTTTCAATATTCAGTTCAAAAATATGAACTGGATGTAGAAACCATCTATTGTTTTTTTTGCATTTTTATCATAAAGTGCTTTTCAGGTAAAAATATTTTATGAAAAGAAAACCACGAGCGGTATAGTGCCAATAGATTGTGGGATTACGGACATTTTGTATCAGCATTTTTTTGTCCTTCTTAACACCAATGTGATCAGTGCTATCTAAACAGTGCAGAAAATAACTGCCTTGGATGTTATACTAAGGACAGGCAAAGGAAAAAAAAAATCACTGTTCTTTTCCTATAATCTAGAAAACATTTCTAAGCTCTTTGGAATGAATATGACCTGGAAATGTCCTTTTTTTTTTTCTCCACAAAACTCCTCATATCTTTTGGTATTTTTGCACATCCATGGGAAATCTTTCTTGTAGGTAACTGCTTGAAAATGCTTCAGAGACAAAATGATGTTTTCTGTGGTTGAGGAACTTCTTATTCAGATAGCAATGTCCCTGCTGATTTAGGAGATGTAGTAACAAAATCCTAAAAGCTCTCTTCAGTCAAATGGATAGTGATTTTGATCAGGATTCCTCAGAAATCAGGGATTAGTTTGTAGGTAAATAAGACCACTATTCAGGATGCAGAAGGCAGTGGAGATAAAAAAAGTGATAGCAGCAGGTACCATAGGACTTTCTTTAATAGCTCTTTTCTCTTTACTATTGAATTTATTGTTTGGCAGTTTGTGTGTGTCTATGATACAATTTTTTTTTTCCATTTTGTATTTCTGCAGCTGAATACAAAACCTCCCTGCAAATTACTTACAAATAAGATAAAAGATTTTACAATTCTTTAGTAGAGCATAACAGGAAACGCTTGCCTGTTTCTTTAATCAAAAAACTTGTACAAAAAAAAATATCCTATGCAAGAGAGTATAGAGATAGATGTAGAAGAAAATAGTTTTTATGCGTAGGGATGGCAGCAAATGTCATATTAAGGCCATAGTTGGCTTGATTTTCACACATTAGTTTGCCCATTATGTGTATATATAGGAACATATGGGAGAGGTAGTGCTTGGGGCAGATGGGTCATGTTCCTCTGGGACACTAGGCATGCAGAGTGCTCGCTTTCAGATCATCTAAGGCTGCAGCAGACATCATGGATGTCTTTGAAAATGTTTGTCTCCTCTGGTGTATTTGCCCATGTGATTCTATTATGTAAGAGATTATATCTTCAAGCTGTCTGCAGCTGGGCCATTCTTATTTGATAGCCTCGATAATAAATGGCATATGCATTTTTAATATAGGTCTACTGTAGTGATGGCATATAGTTTTTTCACACCTCTTGGGAGCTGTGTCTCTACACATCTCTTCCTCAACTGTGTTTTGAAGACTGTAGTTCTAAATTACTATTTTCATACTAAAGATAAACTAGGTACCTTTACAGTTAGCAAGTTAGTATATTTTTTTTCCTTATGTATCAGGGAAAGCTTCTGAACAGCTGGTAAGAAGTGAGTATAATATTACAAAAGGGTATTTTTTTTTTTCAAGTTTATGTGTCCTAGTGAGGCAGGAAAGGTGGAAAACATGCCTGTTAGCATGTTTCATCCACGATATTTTAGAGAAAAAAGTCTTAATGCCTAAGCCACCAACAGGTGAAATTTGCTTAACAGTCCCTCTTATGCGCTGTCTGGGTGAGTTCCTTGATAGAATCATTACATTTGTTACAAAGGGTAGAAGAGGGTCTCAGATCATATATGGGTCAAACAAATTTTTCAATTTAAATATGTTTAATATATCAATATTTTTATATTTCTAAAAATATTTATATAATATAGCAATTTATTTAATATAGCCATAAAGCCTCATATAAATTAGGAGAAATCCAGCATGTTCTAGCTCCTGGAGAATAAAATTGACTTTATACACTCTTACATGTTGTTGGCCATCACTCTTGAAAAGTCTGTTCTGAAAATAGGTGGTGCAAACTAGAAGAAAACATATTGTATTTCATTGCTGAATGGCCACTGGTTAATGGCTGACTGCTGCTTCTGCCCTGCTAATTCGCTCATTAAGTCTTGTGACAAGTTTCTGACAGGACTTCTGTGTACTGGACTTTGGAAAGCATTCCAGACTCAGCCTTTATTTGATCACAGCTGTGATCTCACCATATTCCAACCATGCATGCATTTTATAGACCATAAGTGACAACAGAATATAGTCACAATTGCATGAAAATTCAGGCTGGAAGGGACGTCTGGAAGTTTATCAATTTTTATGATGCCTCTAAAATTTAGAGTAAGAGCAAAATGATAAAAAGCTAAGAGCAAAGTCTTGGCAGGTAAATGCGTTAATGATTCCTTCACTGAAAAAAGTTTGTTGCTTAGTTGATTTATTATTTGATTTGAAAATTATTGTGGCTGTTGATCTCTAGTAGAATTTGACCACCAAGTGGCTTTATCCAGGTTCATAGAGGGTTATAGAATAATAGAAGCAGGAAAGGATCCCAAGAGGCTTTGCACAGTCAGATCTGGAAAATATCCAAGGACAGAGGTTGGACAACCTCTCTGGGCAGCCTGTTCCAGTACCTACTGTCCTCATGAGAAAAATGACTTTTCTGATATCTAGTCTGATAGTTTCACTTCAGCTCATGCTATTTGTTCCTCACCCTATTGCCATGCTCAGCTGAAGATCCTGGCTCCTTCTCAGCTGCCTTCCTGTAGGGACTTGAGACTACCTTTGGATTTGTACAGATCCACCTTTCTCCAGAATGAGCCAGGCTGGATCTCTCAGTCTCTCCCAGCAGGGCAACTGCCCCAGCCCAAATCAGCTTGGGGGTCCCTCTCAGCTCCTGCCAATTCATGAATGTCCACTCTATACTGAAGGGCACCAAGCTTCATGCTGGGGTTGAAAGTACTGAGTGGAGGGTATTAGTTCTGGTACTAAATAATTTTTATGCTTGTGTTCTTCATCTAGAGGTTGTATTTTTTTTTTATTTTTATTTTTTAATTTAAGGAAACAGTTTTGCATCTACTGTGAACTCCAGTGTTTCAATAATAAGCCATGTGTATATTGACATTCTCATTAAATATGTACAAATGGCACTTCTGAATAATGGAAACCACATCATGTGATTTTTCTGGTTGAAACTTGTTAAAATGTTCTAATAATTAGTGTTTCATGACCTTATCTTTTTTTAAAGAATGAAAAAGATACACTGCCTCTTTTTTACTTGCTCTATTCAGTGATTAGCTAGCCAAAAATGTCTACTGACTGCATACACCAGTTATTAGATAAGAATTTGAAGATATTCTGCAGGATTTATTTGTGAAGCTTATTTTGCTTCATTTAATTTTAGAGACATACTCTACTTCCATTTAAACAGACTCAAATGCCAAATATCTGATTATCCTAATGGATAACTAATTATATATTAATTGAAATCTTATTTCTGCCAGTAGAAGAAAACTCTAGTAGATTTGCTTTTCTATCAAGAATATTATTTTCTAATACTTATTACCATCAGAAGACATTATCTTTTTGTTTAATTCCTTTTTATTACATGTAACTTCCGCTATGAAACTGAGCAGTCAGGCATGAATTAACTGAGGTAAAGTAAGAACTGATCTGATGTCGCTGTAGGACACGAAAGCACACACGTGTTCACACAGCTGAAGGTGAGAGTGAAAAGAGGAAGTTTATTTTCTGACTCCACTATTTATAGTTTTACAAAAGAGACAGGGGATTGGAGAGTGGAAGAGCCACCTTTCCAATGACACTGGACAGATTACCAATCCATCACGCTTTCTCCACCTCTATGAAGGAATGCAAAACAACTGAGTGTTTACAGAACAAATCGTGGGAAGCGTGTAACTAGAATGTAAACATCAGAAGGCTAAAAGATTTCTAAAAAACAGGGCGACAATCTGTAGTCCAGTTGAAAGTCATATGCTATTGAGCCATGGTTGCTTTAGATCTTGGAAATTTCTATTATCTTAGATGCTGAAAAACCCCCAAACAAAGAATCAATTAAAATTAAAATAATTTAGTGTTCATGAAAGCTGCCAGGTTTACAGTTCTGTCAAATTAAATCTTTCTTTTTTCAAAGGGGAGATGGTCATAACATGCAAAATAATGATAGAAACACACAGCATCTGCTAATATGCTTCATCCTCACCTCAAGGAGGAAGAAAAAAATTCTGTTAACATGCCATATTATATACTGTCCATATTATATACTGGGAAAAGCAGCTAATTTTGTTGGCAATTTGTATAATCCACTAAGAGGTTCATTAACCAGAAGTGAGAAAATAATTGATTTTTTTTGTTTCAGTGGCAAAAAAAGGAGAAAAATGTTTGGTTGTAATAGAAATAAAACCATTTTATTTATATTCATCAGTCATTTTTTTTTAACCTCAGAAAAATAAAAAGAAATATATGTTTTCTTTTGAAACTGGTAATAAATGACAGAGAAATGAAGACCCACATTCATAATGTCTATGAATTCTGCACTACTTTTATAATTAGCCAATTCACTTATGGAGAGACATAAGTTCAGATTTTCCTCTGCAAAAAGTGAGTGAGGTCCTGTGTCCAGGAAAGTTTTCCACTTCCTTCTGTGGCTCATGGAGTAAGTAGGTTGGAATTCAATTTCCCATGATGTTTCAGTGATTTTATCCTTTAGAGTCACTGACTGTAACACATGGCAGTAGCCCACAGAAGGAGACACAGAGCAACAAAACTCAATGTTCTCTGAACTATGGCACTGACATTGACAGTATCTAGCAGGAGAAAATAACCTGAGAAAAGTACTCTGCAGCCAGAGTTAAACCCTGAGTTTGGGCTCAGAGACTCTGGCTGATACAGCTACAGTGCTCTTGGCTAAATAAATCTGTCTATGTTGGCAGTATGTGTGAATGCAGCCCTTTATTTGTTCAGCTCTTCTTATAAGTGAATAGAAATAAAATATTTCTGAATTAGTTTATCTCAGATGGACTAGAGTTTCACCATTTTCCTTTTGGCTCCTACAGCTAGGTTAAACTGTATAATTTTGGTATCTGTGAGAAGTACTTTTACACACACACACACACACACACATACAAAACTTTTGGGAAAAACTACCATGCTGTTTCTTCTATACCATTAATGCAATACAGTCTTAATTTGTGGCGAAGAAGAGAATATGAGAAATATTTTAAGTCATGTGCCTTATATACTTCTTTTTTTTGAGATTTGTAAGCACAGAATGAAAACACAGACTTCCCAGCCTCCAATTCTGCTTGTCAAAAGAAGTATACAGAGACACTCTGAGTTCATGTACATAAGCACTGCAAGAAGAGGTTAAACTCACCTGAATGGAAAGTGCTACTCACTTCTGGAATTGCATCCTACTTTGAACATTTAGACTCAAATGCCAGAATTTAAAAATTACAAGTATGAATGAGTCGGGTCAGTGTTTACTTCAGGAGTATAAGTGATTTCAAACCATGGGCTCCATGCTGCAGAAATCAATGACTCTCTAGAGAGTAACATAGTTGCTCTTTTCAGAAAAATCCAGTATATTTGGGGAAACCTGCATCTGATTTGTTCATCAGTGCAGGAATGCTCCACTTCATTGCAAATTTATTTCATCAAAGTATATTTTTTCCACATTATGTAAAATGTCCATACTGTTTCATGACAGAACATCTCTGAATAGCACATTTGAAAGTCTGCTCATAAATATTACTCACATCTTTAAGTTTATATATTATGTTTGTATATATAAAATTTGGCACCTAGAAGCTAATCAAGGGTCTTGACACAAAGACTTTAATAGCCTTTGGGGAAAATTTTTGATAAATATCTCTTACATGATTCCTACAATGGATATGAACTCAATTCATGCACCTAATTTTCACAAGTATCATTTGGATAACTTTTCTAACAAATTAACCTCTAAAATGACATGCTAAAAGTACAGATAATAATTTTGTTTATTTTTCTCCAATAGTTGTAGAAACTCAGTTTGCAGGAAAATCCTAGATATCTAGATAAGCCATTTAGCAGTGATCTGAGCACAAACAGCAAATGATAATTTACATCCTAACTTCTGAGCTCTTCCAACCTGTTTTTAACTCTTCAATTTTTCACCTGAAAACCTTTCTTAAAACTGAATTTCTGGAAGGATGTGGATAGGTAAGGTTATATGATGATTGTAACTTTTACAGTGCTCCAGCTATATCCTCAAATCGTGCCTGGCATTCCAAGTCTTTTCATATTGCCAAAATCATGTCAAGAGAATTTTTCTGGGAGCAGATACACACAACACAGCTGTGCATAAGCTTTACTTATGGTCTGACCCAGCTCAGGAGGAGAATCTGTGTGGAGTGTCCATAGGGAGCCCAGCTTATGCAGTTGGCAACTTGCCCTCTGTCTTGAGAGTTTTTGAGTTCCATTCCTGGCACAAAATCTTGCATAATCAGATGAAAACAACATAGACACAATCTTGTCCTGTCCCCAGTGCTGTGAGAATCACAGATTTCTTGATTACTCAGTGCTCTTATGCAAAAAAGCCTCCAAGTACAAGTCTTGTTATAGTTCAGTTGCCCAAACCAAACAGCCTTAGAAATTTGTCTTAGGATGTTTTAAAGAGGAGGAAATATTGTGATGTTTGTGTTGTTCATTATTTAAATATCAATCTATATTTATAGTCTCTAAGTGAGAGAAGCTGAGAAGACAGGATGACGTGTGTGGTGTTACTGAAACCATATTGTTCCCTTCCCACTTTCCCTCCCTCTTATAAACAAGCATTGGAGCTGGCGCCAATTTTGTAATTTCAAAAGTTTCAAGACTGGAACTAATTTATATTTCTCAGAATGTTAAGTGGTATTGAAAAAGCACACACCAGAGAGCCAAAAAGTCTTGAAGATGGGAGGTAGAACACAATACGAGTCTTAGAAACAAACTGCAAACATCGTCCCTTTCCAAGTGGGAGTGGACAGATTTCCAGTGCTTTTTACATGGGGGACTTTGACAGTGCGTCACCTCAACTATTCAGAGTGCCTTGTGCTGTCATTTGGGAGGTGACATGAGTTACACTATTAGCAGAGCCTCAAAGTGACTAAAGCATTGTGGTAATGGATATAGATCCCAGCTGCAGTCAGGATCAAATGGAAGATAAATGGGCTTCTGTTATGCTTAGCCCATTTTCCAGGAAGCACACTCCACTCAAGTTTGACGTGCACTTTGATGAGAGGGAGGTTTTGTTTCTTCTTCACAATATGCTGGTACATACCATATGTCTGTCTCAGACTCCCAGAGAGAAGAAAAGATCCAGTACAGTGCTTCCAGGCAGACTGGACCTGATGTCCCAAGGGGGATTTACAATGTACTAGCTTTGCTCCTTCTGGAGGATTAATAACAAAGTACTGTCTTCTATAAAAATGCTTTTGTGGGCACATGCAAAGAGACAAATGCAATGTTAACATTAATAACTTGTAGAAAAAAAATCTATTACTTCTTAGGGGCAGAGGTGATTTGTTAATTTTATATGTAAAGTTGAAAAAATGATCAAAAATAGTCCCCTCTTTATCTTTAGTGAGAAGCTGAAAAATAAAATGAATAAAAGATTCTTTTGGAACAAGGATTCTGTTTTGCCTTGTTACATTGTCTATCCATAACAACCTTGTGCCATATTTAAATTCAGTTTTCTGAGTAATAGGTAATCTTTCCAACAAAGAGTACAAGTCAGCAAATCAAGCTTTGATTTTCCCAATTTAGCCTCTGCATAATTTAAAGATTAATGAAATAATTTATCCTAAGACTTTACCTCTAAGAAAAGGTTTTCTGGTTTGAAAGGAATACAAAACATTACTAGAAATATTGAAAAATTTCTATCTGCTCTAAAGCATAAACAGAATCCCCACAGGCTGATAAAAAGAAGGTGCTTCTTGCCTGCCATACAAATGGAGAGTTCAGTTCATAAAGCTGTTGTGCATAATTTACATGGATGTTCCATAAAATCTGCTCGGGAGTAACACATAGGAAAAATTAATTACTTGTTTTTAATATTCATTAAGCATTTTTTCCCTCTGAGTATGTGTTGCAACTTCAACAGTACATTTCTCAAACTGCATGAACCCGAGACCGACAGCTAGGCGAGGATTATGTATCACTGCAGAAGAGTAGTAAAGGCATATTGCTCACAGGTCAGCTCAGCTTCTGTCTCTGGGCTTACATGTGGCAGAGAGGACAAGGCAGCTGCAACCAGTTCACTCTCATCATCCACCCTGGTGTATGGGAAAGGAGAGCATTCCTTTGCTGCGTCTTTTAAGGAAAGGAATATGATAATTTTTCCCTACAGGTTGAAATCCTTCCCATCTTTTCAGAAGGGACCATTTCAAGTCAGTGGTGCTAAAAAGTTTTGCAAAAATTATGTTTTAATCCAGTGATCCCAAAAGTATCACTCCTTCTTCTTGATTTCCCTTTACAGAACATGTGGCTTTGTTTAGAATAATGAAACAGCCCACCCAGACATGGGGCATATGCTGACTTGTAGTTTGCAAACATAGCATTTACAGGAGACTTTATTTTTAATCCCTACTCTCTGAACAAACAGGAAATATGCACCTTAGATAACACTGTTTTCTTTCCTTCAGACCTTATCTTTTTGAAAGCTCATGGAAGCTTTGGGCATTTCTGTGGCTGGCTATTAATTCGTGATAGATTTGTATGCAGTGACGTTGAGAAGAACAGGAGGAAAACGTGGGTTAGATTTAGAACTGTAAAGACATCAAAGTTTTTGCTTTGCAAACACATAAAATTTTTTTTATTCCTGATTCAGGACATAAAGTTTAAAACTGAAATACTTTTATAGATAAATTGCCATAGGTTGAATCATTTCAGCATTATGGAAATAAATAATTTCAAGGATTTTGAAAATTTGATGTCCTCTCCCTGCCTTGCAAGACTTGATTCTGTATCCAGTGATCCTATGGTGGTTCCATGATTCCCAGTGGGTGCTGCCTTTCTTACTTACTCAGCAAAAACAATTTTGCATCACAGGATTTGCCCTCCATTGATGGAGTCTGTTCCACAGGGCAGAGTGGAGGGAACCTGAATTAGAGTTGTCACTGTGCAGTGTGACTTTCGAAGGTTACCATGTGGACATAGAAGAGGCAGAAGAACTGATAAAAGACAATACCTGGCAGTCCTTCAGTGAACACTGCCCTAAGCACCGACTGAATAAGGCAGGATGCTGTAAAAATTTGCAACTGTATAAACAAAGACTAAAACATAAATGCTTGTAGTCAAGGCATCCAAATTAAGGCAACCTCTGTCATTCCCTGACTTGAGGAAAAGGGTTTACTACATTAGCATTTTTCAAATAATCTTTATTTTTTATACCAGTTCTTCTTGCCTTTGGAGAGAATAATATATTAGAAGGATTTATTTTGTTTAATCCTTTTCTAGTAAAAGTTAATTTATTTCTACAAAGTTCATTAAGGAATTCTTCCTTCAAAGACTGTATTCTTTAAATCCTTCTTTAACCTCTTTGCAAATTTTAAATGTAATTACTTTTGTATTAATACCTAAAGATATTTAAAAATAATTAATTCACCATCCGTCACCTGCTGAGAAGAGTGAGACCTTTTCCTT
This sequence comes from Lanius collurio, assembly GCA_020086605.1. NCBI lineage: Eukaryota > Metazoa > Chordata > Aves > Passeriformes > Laniidae > Lanius > Lanius collurio. The sequence goes on from JACBWW010000001.1 coordinate 43,109,777, forward strand.
GATCCCACTGAGCTCATATAGCTATTGCTTCTGCAAGAGGTACTATTATTTATGATGTTTATAATTTATTTTTTGTGTAATTGTAGTGCTTTTAAGATAAAATGAAATGAATTAAATATGAAATTACTCTACATCATTCTGATTCAAAGAGACTGGGTTTATAGAGTAAGAAATATAATGAGATTTGTGAAACATTGATGACAACTTGCAATATTATACAGAATATCTGTCTGCATGATATTACTTGGCTTGTAGTAGTCATTCTTAACTTTAGGACAGAAGTTAGCCTTTGGATTTTTGCATGATTTGAATGGAGGTTTAATCTGCTTTAGAAAATAAGTTTATTAATAATCACACTTGTGAATGGTGCTGTTCTCTATTTCTGATATATTAGTTTGCAAAGTTCTAGAGATTTCAGAGAGAGCTCTGTTTTATTCTCAATATAGAATCTGTGAAAATTTCAAATTAAAACAAATTTGGGGAGATTTTGATGCCATCTTTAGTTTCAATCGTACACAGCTTAATTCTCCAGATAGCCCTGAATCAGTTGGTCCTCATTTGCTGAAAAACTGGTTGCTTGTACTTCTGGTGGTGAATTACCTTGTCCACTGCTTAATTTTGTGGTGAGCTTGCCTTTTTATGTCTTGGAATATCTTAAACCATTTACAAACAGCCTAAATATTCCTTGACTGTGCAGCCCCACTTAAGCCAGTGTCAGTGACAGCTACTCACCAGAAGCAGAAGTTGAGAAGAGAAATACAGCTCAAACCTCCTTTATGATGTTAAATCATTTATTCCCTCTGTCCTGGGGAGGACAGAGCACTCGACCTGGGCAGAGTCGGCGAGGTAAGAGGGTGGGGCTTTGTGTCCTGCTGGTTTTATCACAGACAGGGGGAAAGGGGATACCAGGGGCAGGGTTGGGATAAACAACCAACCAGATCAGAGCCTGGGCTGCTTGAACATCAGACAGACCCGACTCAGTCACATGGCAGGGACCCGGCCGGGGTGGGGCCCAGGGGGGTCCACTGCAACAATTCCCCAGTTTTTCTTCTTTTAAGCTGAGTGTGACTCTGAGCAGCATACATGCACTTTTGTCTAAGTCCAACCTTTCTAAACAGAATGAGAGAGCTTAGTGATTTGCTCAAGTTTCTTAGAAGTCCCCAGCAGCAACACATCTAATAAATTCCACTTTCCAGCAAATGTGCACAACCACTTTCCTTCTGGGATATAGGCAGGAGATTTCTTTTCCCTTTCATCTCTGCTAGCTAATCCTGTCTGGTAATAGAAGTGACCTGCACTTCCAACTGAAAACAGGTGCAAAGGAATGAGAAGTATGCATGACTGGTAGGTGCTTTTTACAAGTGTTCCAACCTTTCAGAGGCCTCCTTCAACGTGACCTTGATGTGCTTCAGCCAAGTGCTGAAAGCTCAATGCCTTCAAATCAAAACAATAAGCACTGTCATTTGGAGCCTACAAGGCATTTGGGTTGTTTGGAATTTTTAGTGGAATATGAGAGACTGGAAAGTTCAGAAACAGGTTCAGTTCTAACAGGCTTGTAAAAATATGAGGAACTCTATTTACTAAGTCAGTCTCCTGTGAAGGTGAGGGGAGTATAGAAGTCTTTTATGTTGATCACCCATTTTTTTTGTTTCCAGTCATGCTAGAGAAAAAGAATTGCAAGTCCCATAATTACTTATTTCTGGACATGACAAGAACCAGAAAAAATAGTAATAATGAGAAAGAAACTTTCATAATGCTTTTGAAATATGCTGTGCAGATGTCTTGATGTTAAAACAGCACTGTTGCAACAACAGTGCTCAGGAACAGTGCCTCAGTTGTACTCTCAGGTCTTAATTCCTTGCCAGCATCTTCCTTGACCCCAGAGAGCTGGAATTTAAAGTTGTTCTATATTGGATGACATACACTTCCTCTTTTGAAGGAGTGCGGATCTTCTGTCACGATCTATCACTTTATTGTAGAAGAGATTTGAATCCTAATATGTGAGTCACACTCTCCTATTCTACTGAACAGAAAATGCCAACAACTATTTTCTTGTTCAACTTTTTCAGAGCAGCTAGGAAACAAAATACAAACCAAGCTAATGGTGTACTTCAACTTGCCTTTGAACAGCAGGTATAATTTATTTAGTCCTTCTTAGACTCCCAGGTGTATGACATTACCTGCTTTCTGGGAGGAAACTTCTTCTTAATCTCACAGTATTTTTGAAAATACCCGTGGCAAACTGCTGCAGCTTCAGCTGTGAAACTCTATCAGAACAGATTATAAGAATCATAGAACCTTTTTCCAGGTTGGAAAGGACCTTGAAAGATGAACTGATTTAACCTTTTGGGGGAAAGGGAGACTAGGTGACATTACTAGGCACTCTGAACAAATGCATCTCAAAAACTTCCAGAGACGGAGTCTCTATCAGATCCCTAGAAAAGTTGCTCTGGTGAGTGATTATTCTTGAAACTGTAAAAAATGTCTCTCTTATGTGAAGATGAAACTTCTCCCAGTGAAATTTGTACCCACTGTCCCTTCTCCATATAGCTCCTTGTGAAAAGATCCTCTGTCCTCTTTGTACCTGCCCTCTAACTCCTTCAGTCTTTCTCATAGGGCAGGTTCTCCAACATTCTACTCATCAGATCTCAGTTAAAAAAATAGATAAAACAAGCCCAAAGTGTTTGCCTCCTTGTTGCATAATACTAAAATACCACGAGCCCAAATTAGAAGTATATGGGAAAAAAATACACAAAAGATCCAGAGAATACTTTAATTCAATATAATTGCATTAAATATAAAATACATGCATTGAAAGATCCATGGGTCTGCCCCTTATATTTTATTTAGCTACAAATTTTCAACATTTGGACCACTACCAGGTTAAAGCAGCAAAGTCAATACATATAGCAAACATTTCACCAAGTCCCATAGTGACTGGGGTATAAAATCTGATTCACGTAACTAATGCTCATTTTATGAAGTCAGGTGGATTCGTCAAGGGAGCTGCTGCTATTTCACCCCTGTAGGCCATCCAGCTTTCCTGCTTTGACAAGGAGATGTTACTAACCAAGCAAAGTGAGGAAGGGAGTGGTTAGGAGAAGGAACCATCTGAAATTTCTGAAGGGCAACTTCACAGTAATCCTACGACTGAATTTCTTCTGGTGTGTTTAATGGTGTTGTTTTGGAATTGTTTTCTATTAAAAAAACCCCCATTAATTCAGCTAGTGTAATCCCATTAGTCCAAAATGTTTCTGAGGCTGGAGATGTCAGAAATATGCTTCAAGTGTGTTTCAGCTTGAGAAGCAGCTGGAACACATGAGCAAATGCATCTGAACATGGAGGCACCCTCTGATTTCAATTTAAGATGATGTACTGCTCCATTAAAGGACCTATTCAGAGGCATCCTGAGCTTTCGGTTTGGGAACTGTAGCTCTGAAACTGGATGAGCAATCCATAGCAGATTTTAGTGAACACTGCATCCAAGACAAAATATCGGGAGCTAAGTACATATGGCAGCTCCCAAGAACATGTCAGACAGGCAGATGCTGTGTGAAAGGGAGATAGATTCTTCAGCTTGGCAGCTGGGGATTGTGGTTGTTCATCAGATGAAGAAGCATGAGGAAGAAGTATAAGAAACATTATGTGATCTTACCTCTAATGCACCCATTTTGCAAAAGCTCCAGACAAACACTCCCATGCAAACACATTTAATAGTATCCAAAGCTAGGGAACTAAATGTGAATCTAAGAGACTAAATCTATAATCTAATTTTCCAAAGTCACCCGCACGCTCAGCTGGATGTCTGTATTTATTTACCCCCCACAACCCATCTGTTTCTGAGTAGTCAGCACCTCTCTGTGCGGAAAGGTCTAGGGATATGTGTGTTCTGCAGGGCTGTCTGTTGGCAAAATATTAAGTCAGGAAACACCACAATTATTTGACACAGTAATAAGCATGGGAAACGAAGACAAGATGAAAATGTGATCAATCTAGTCATGAACTGGACGGTAGCCACCAGAGTTAATCACAGTGTGGGGAGCTGGGAAGGAGGAGGAAATGCCTGTGATCAAAAGTGGTAAGGAATGAGGAGGAATGCTTTAAAGCTGTGATGAATTAATTTGTAGAACTCACTGATACCAACTCTTACCTTGTAGAAAGTATAAGGCAATCAGTCCCAACACTCCATGGCAAGAGCTGAATGGTAGGTGAGGTCTGTTGTAATGCTAGGTTTGGTTTAGCAAGCTGCAGCTTTCCCTGAGAGCTCAGCAGAGCTGCTTAGGGCAGTGTGACCATTTCACCCTCCCGCAGTCCATTTCGGACGGCTCCGCAGTTTAGCTCCCATAGCCATCAGCTCTACAGCACAGTGATGGCAAAGGAGGCCAGAAGGGTCTCCCCATGAGGGTTTCAGAGGACCTTTAATAGTTACATCCTGTCCCAGCCCTCCCCAGAGGCAGAGAGACCTCGTGGTCTTGGCTCAGGGGTGTTTTTGTCAGGGGGTCAGGGTGGTACATGGGCAGGGTTGGGGTACAGGAACCAACAGGGAGGAACTGAGGGAGTGGCCAGGGCTGGGGACAGGGGACAGTGGAGGGGGAACGATATAGGACAGGAAAAGCAGTGGGTAGATGTGTCACCATAGTCTGTGGGGAAGCTTCCACCCTGATGTAGTTCTGAGCTTTGTATGCATTGTGGAACATTTTGAGCCTCACTCTCAACAAACCAAAGAATATCACCTGAGGACACCAGGTTACATGACCCTTGTGATGTCCTTATGTCTTTCATTACAGGTAAATCTGTACTCTCTGGAGCTTATATTTGTTTAATGTTTTGAATAATATTTTTTTTCTTCCCCCTACCTGCATCCCAGACACAAAGCCAGGTGCATTTCTACAGAGAAGAAACAAACCTAAAGGTGTTTGCTAGCTCTCTTTGCTGGCTTCTGCTAGCATTTTTCAGGCACAAAGCAGAAATTTCCTATGCAAACCTGCCACTGAGGCAGTCTTTGGGGTCTGTGAACTTCTTACACAAACCTCAGCAGTGTCTGGTGGCAAGTGCATGCACAGCCAGTGCAGGTACTACCTTCCAACACTGCTCAGGCCTCCTCCCTTTCCATCAACCAATCTTTGTGATTTCAGGCTTACTAGCAAAAAATTTAGCAGTTTGTAATCTAGTGGCAGCTGTCCCTGCCCATTGCAGAAGTGTTAGAATTAAATAATTTTTAAGGTCCTTTTCCAGCCAAGCCACTCTGTGATCATTTTATGACCTTCACTTTCTGAAGCTGGTTAAAGAAGAATCATATATATGTATTTTCCTAGTTATTAGACATCCCGTGAAGCTAGTGCTCCATGCTTAAATTATGGATGGTGCACTGCTACTAAATAAGGTGCTAACCTTTCAAATGCTGTCTGTGCAAGCTGACCTTGCTAAAAACATTCTTTCTGTCCTCCTTTATTTGAAGAATAGCTTGAGGCTTTCAAACATCAATATTTCAGGAATAATATGTATACTGGTTCAGAGATAACCAAGTAGCTTTAAAGCAGTTGCAGGCTCAGCCTGAGATGAACATTTTTCAGTTCATCAGGTGGAAGGCAGTGATGTCTCAGCTAATAAACATGTTTCTCTGTTTCACATAATTAGAAAGAACAGAGACAGCAGAGGCCACTGGCTTCACCAAGATATTTCCTCCATCAGGGAGCAGTTTTTATAAGTTTTGTGAAAAATCAAGAATCTTTGCATGGTCCCAGGGACATTTGCTTGTGCGAATGGACCTTATTCAATTAAAAATAATGGCATGAGCTATTAGCAACCAGTACCCAGTATTGAGTAATCCTTGATAGAGAAAAATACCTTTCTTGCAGTCATTCTGTAGCTCAAGGAGTTTTGGACTGAAAGAGGTGATAGAGTCTGATATATGTAAAACTGAGTTGGGTTAGCAACCCCTAGGTTCAGTGTCACAAGTACATCACCCACCATAGGCTGAGCTATGATATCACTATAAATCTTTACTTTCTGTGAAAAAAACCAAGTATCAGGTGTAACAGATTAAAGAAAAAAGCATCCTGCACTGGTATCTTAGGAACTGCACTAGCTAATTAGCAATAGGTCTGTCATTACAGAGCTTTATGGCCTGCCTTTATCTAAACAAGTGTTTGAAAGGGATTTGAGCTTGTATTTTAAAACCTGTAGATAATCTTATGCTTCCTGTTCCTCTATTGCTGGAAGGCAGATCTTTTAAACAATGAAATATAACTTAATATATCCCTATGGCACTGCTGATGGATGTACAGACATAACATGACAGATCAAGAAGATAGCAGTTGTGTTTCTCCAATCCTTCTTTCTCTTCCTCAGTCATATTGCTTCCAGTTATGATCCTGCTTAGGTCAGGATTTCTTCTACTTTGGCCATGACTTTTTTCAGTGTGAATGTGGATCACATTGTGATTGATTTGGTCTAGAAAAGCAGTATTATTTAGAATTTTATTCTTTAATGTAATACATTAGGATCAGAGTGCCCTTCCTTTGCAGAAATCAATTGCTGTGATAAAACCATTTTTTTTACCCTGTCTTAGGAAAAACCTTTAAAAATGTCAAGGGTGGCTCTAGACAGGTAATTACCAGACAAGTAATTTTCTGAAGAGATATCAGTGGCCTCAACCCACAAAGAACTTTTACTGTAAAACAACAAAAACATCTTCAAACTTCAGGGAATGAACAAATGCCCATTACTAAGTCCATTTCAGTAGAAGAGAGGATTATTTGATTGAATGTGATGGTGAAGACCAAAGCAAAGTATTCCTTAAAAGTGTTTATTGTTTCCCATCAAGCCCTCTGATCCTTTGCATCCAAATTATTCAAGTTCCAGTTTTAGACGTTTCAAGACAGACTCTGATCTTAGTCACATTGCTGTAAATAGGATGTAACAAGAATGTCCTTCCCCTGCAACATCTGTGTTATTAAAATCTGACTTCTTCACAAAGATTGCATTCAGAAAACTGGAAATGCAAGCGTGATTTCATCCACTATGCATTTCTCTTTGCTGACAACTTTGTTCCTCACACACTTCATCCTGTAAACAAGGACATTGTTCAGTAAACAGGCATGACTTCTCTTTTGGACACCTCCCCAAGCAGACTGACATATCCTCTCAGCAAACTGTGACAGCAAACAGGAGCCTCCTTCAGATACTGTCTGTGATATGATTAAATGTCTGTTTCTTTTGATCTTGGCACTGGTGGCCTTAATCACAGATATCCCACCTTGCGTGGCCAAAGAATTACCACTGATGTCTTCCTAATAGAGCAGTTAGGTATTTGGTTCAAATTTATTGGCTTATAATGAACAGATTTGCCTTAGTTCTTGAGGATTTAGAGGATTTTCCTTTTGCTTTATTCCCTGATATTACATTTTCCTTAGCCAGAGTCACATTTTATGCTACTTAAATGACACACTTCAATTTAACAGCCTAAGTACCATTATTATGTCTTTGCATGCCAACAACTGATACAAAATGCTTCTTAGAATTTTCTCTCTTTTTTGTATTAGCTGGGTTTCTTCTGCATGACCTTGATAGAAAGGAGCTTACTCCCTGCCAGCAGAAAACAGGTTATTGCAATTGCCATAAAATACTATGGTAGTGCAGAAGGGTTAGACAAATTCACTCTTTAAAAAGATAGAATTTTTGTTGTGGTTCTGGAGAAGTAATATAACTAATTTTGTGCTACTATTGTGGTATAAATTTGTATCCATTCAACCCGAATTACTGCTAAATTTTAATCATAAACAAACAAGACCACTATTTCAGCTGTCACTGGGAAATACAGGCTGACTTGCAGCACTGTGCCTCAGGACTGCCTACACAAAAAGGATTTAAGTGTTAAGGCTGCTGGCAGTGTTTGTGGTACCTAAATTATGTACTGCTGTCTGGGGTGCATGGATATTACTACATAGTGTGGGTTGCCAGCATGATCTCTGGCACTGCTTTATGGAAACCCAGGCAGGCACACCCCCTCTGATAGCCATCGTTGCCAGGGGGCTTTAAATGGGAGGAGCTGACATGAGCAGGTTTGTGGGTGGGGCTGGGGGCTGGAAGTGAGATGGACTACAGCTCCCCAGTGGTGTGAAGACTGGGGAATTTACAGGCTACTGTGGAAGGGAATGTTGCCTGATGTGACCACCTAAAAAGCGGAGACTAAACAGGAGTAAGGGAATAAAGGTAGGTATTTATTTGAAGAGCCTTTAAAGGTACACCCTGGGCAGGCCAAGAGCTACACCCAAGATGGACCCTGAATCCTGAGGTCTTTACACTTTTGTGTTATGTTCATTTGCATATCAGGGTTAATTTTCCAGTTAAAGCTTCAGTTAATGATGTCATTTCTCTAAGATTACCCCCCTTCTAAAGATGTTGGTTTACACTTTTTGGCCCTAGGAAAATCTGGTTATCCTTGGAGATCAGGCTTTGAGAGGTTTGTTTTGTCTAACCAGAATGAGAGAACAGCAGCTAACAGGCTACAAGAAACTTCAGAGTTACACACTAGGCACTACAGGATTTGGAAAAATATAAAAGTTAAAACCAGGGCATCCAGAAAGGTTTTGTATCTAGGGAAGGTTAATATAAAAGGCACTTCCCAAGGGTCTACACCCTAAATACAGCACAAGTCCTTTTGTTGATGTAACCAAATACTTCCATGTCAAGTTGCATCATCAAAAGCTGTCAAGAGGAAAATGAGAGAGTCATAACTTCTTCCATGCTGATTCAGGACATGATTTTCTATCCATGCTCTAAGACTACCCCTACTGATACTCAACTTTACTCTCCTGTATTCAATTGATCCCTTTAAAATTACACTGGCAAAAATCCTGGTATAGCCCAGAGTGGGACCTGGCCCTCTGTTGCTGGAAAAATATAAAAAGAGGTATCTCTCAGCAAAGAGATAATGAGAAGATTTTGCTGTGTTGGTTTTCCTTGGCTTGGGATAGTTCTGTCATCTCATTGAATGGATGGGAGAAAAGTGGTATTCAGGAGAGACAGGATCTGATTGATGTGCCACTGTTGCAGAGCCATGTTTAGAGCAAGCTCCAGTTGTTACAAATGTTAGCATCTCTAAATAGGGGAATATATTTAGATTGTTTGTGCTAGTAGGTGTTTTTAATGGGAGTTTATGTTATTGTTTCTTCTTATTTTAGTAGTGACTCTCACAGTCCTGGTTAATTCTTAGTCAGAAAATTTCCTTTCAGAGTGTCACTTCAGGCTAAAATAAAATCCATTTTCCAAACAGAGCTTGCCTCTTTTTTTTTTTTTTTAACAGCAGAATAGGTACAATGGGCTATTCAACTGAATTCTATTGACTCCATAGATTCAAATCTTAATGTTCCTTTTTTATGAGCTTCTCCTTTTCATTTTAGTATTGTTCTGCTTTTCCTTTTTTGTACTGTGCATATCCTATTTTGTTCCACTGAAATAATTTTGTAAGAAATCCTTCATCAGGATGATGCTGTCTATTCAGTCATCACAGGCAGAGTTTTGTTCTGTGAGCTTTGGCTAGCTTACATCCACACTCCTACACTTCCAGTGATTACTACTATTGCCAGCTGGGATACTTATTGGTGAATTCAGAGCTGATTAACTGAATAAGACTGTTATTGCTCCGATTAACCTCCATGTTTCAAGAGATTTCATTTTTTTATCATTAAGGAAACAAGAAGTGGAGGTAGAGACTTTCTTTAGCCAAATTTCTCCATCCTTCTCCCCACAGGGGAAAAAAAAAGTCAATTCAGTAAACAAAGAGTAGTCATTACTGGACATCTGTGGCTAATAACTGGGACACAACAGAAATTTGAGGGCTGGATTCTTAACAGCACGTTGTGTGTTTTACTTGCATATACAAAGCTCCTTCCCAGCAGACTGTGAAAAGAAAACTTCCTTTAGCTGGTTCAGCTAAAATTTGCTGGTTTTCTACATGGTGAACAAATGTGTTTAATAATTAATGTAACCATGAAGTTACTGTGCTTAAATGCCAGCTTTCAAAATCAATGTACTTTGCTTCACAGAAGTGCTTTACTTTTGTAATTTACAAGGTAGGACTGCGACTGACCTCTGTGGGAATGCAGAGAAAATGATGTTTCTGTGAGTTTACCCCTTTCACCCTCTGTATAGGAAGAAGTAAACAATTGCAGTCCTTGTCTTCTAGCACAATGCTGACAAACAAGCTCTGGAGAAACTTGGTCAGAAGCACAAGAGGTTAACACAACCACTTCATCCCTTTGTTGGTTATTTCTACTCACACAGCTTGGTCAGCAGAAGGGAACGTGCATCCACACCAAAATTCTCCTGGGAAGGAGAGCACACACGCTCCTGAACACCTCTGTGTAGATTCAGGGTCCTGTTCAGGGGGCCTCGATAGATCAGCTGCATGAAACTCAGTTCAGCCTCACAAGCTCTTCCTGAGGTCGTTGTGAATGTTGGTGCTTGAGGTGGCAGGGTGACAACCAGCTGTGTGTCTGGAAGCAAAATAAAACACAAATCTCTGCATTTTATGGTGGAGTGACATCCCGGAACCACTGAGCACCTTCTTTATTTTAAAACGTTAACATTTCAGTTAAGTAGTAACAAAGGTTTGCAGGGTTTCTTGATGATGGTAGTGATAAAAATAGCTACTGATGTCACAGTAAGCTCTCAGTCTTTGTTTGATTTATATTGCCTTCCCTTAAGGGGAAAAGACATTGATCAGAAGCATATAAGAGCTTCTGAAATAAAAGCTTTGTTTGCTATAGGAGTATGTTGGTGTTAAAGTGTATTCATACAGCTGGCCTGGAACAGACTATTACTGATTCAAAAGAAATGCTTAGTTTCAATATCAGTTTTTGTTCTGATTACAAATGAAATTAAAAAGAACAATCTTATGACTAATTTAGCTTATTTTGGTGTCAGCTTATGTCTGCTTTGTTCTGGACCATTTTTGCACCTTGGGTCATGAACCAAAGTGCTTTGAATGTCAAGCTCCAGAAAACCTTCCTCCAAGGGCTTGCTGCTGGGACAAAGACCTTATGCCTCTTGGTTCTCCTTAAGCTCTCTCCCAGCAAAACTCATCTGCTTGTGGTTCATTGGCTTTTAACAAAACTGAGATGCCTCCATAGAACATTTCAGTCTTTTAGCTGAAACTGCTCTGTTGAAACACTTCCAAACACCTTATTTATTGGCAAATGCACTGTTTAATAGTACACTGCTGTTTCACCTCTGACTGTAGCCAAGAATTTAAACCCCATCAACTGAAAGTGCTTGCATTTATATGTCAGAAACTCAAACTTCACCAAAACTCTCCACCTAATACTTAGATGCAAGTAGCTTATGCCTTGTTCTTAATGAATTAGAACAAGGTGTAAGCTGTTAGTTAGAATGAGTTAGTTAGAGTCTTGTACTCTGTAGCTGATACTCTGCAAGTGTTGTCACTTAGACACAGTTCATATATGAAGTCAATATCCAAAACTCTCTATTTTCAGTGGCAACTACTTAAATGCAGGACCTAGATTGATAAACTGGACCAAAATAACAACAACAAAGCTACACTATATTATTAATTATATCATTTGTAGCTATTTTTAAAATGCAATATTGTGATTGTCAAACAGGTGTGAAAAGGCAATTTCTGTCTTCTTTTCTGTAAAGTAGGTAAGGAGTTCAAATATGTGTTTCAGAAGCTGGAGTTCCTCGGATTCAAGTCTCTTGTTCATGTGATTGATTCAAAACAGTCAGGTGATATCCATGTTTTTGGATTCTTTCTGACAGCTTCAGGTCTTACTGGACAGCTTTGAGAAAAGTAGATGATCAATTTCTTTTTTGAGACTCTGTCACCATGAAAAGCTATTTAGAGTTAGAATGAGGAGAGGAGGGAAAATGACTTCCCAGACAGATGGGTGAGGTAAATGGGACCTTCTCTTGTAGCTTCTATTAACAAATGAATTTTTGCTTTGAGGTGGTGTTGCAACTCTCTTTTCATTTTTTTTAAGCTATAAGGACCCAGTTCTTGGATGATTCCTGCAGCAAATACACTACCTGTTTTATAACATTAATATGATAGGCTCAGATATTCTATTGACTCACCTTAAGGGTGTAAGTGCACACTGAGGTTATATTCTCTTTCACCCACTGTGTTTGCTTAAAATTTCTCCCTTCAGGCACACCCTCCTTTCAAGACACCTTCTCTGTCAGAATCACAAAAACTCTTCAATGAAGTCTTCTGTGGTTGGGCATTGTGTCTCTGACATATCTGTACACTGTGATACCATAAATGAGCATAAAGTCTGTGGGCATTATATGTATGGAGGGGAAAGACCATTTATGCCATTTTGTGGGACAAAGCATGCCTGCTACAAAAATGGAGAAAACATGCCTTGAGACACAACACTGCAAAGTGAATTGTGATAGCAAAGGATTTCAATGCAGTCAGAGATCTTACAGCTTTCCAAAGGGTTTATTTAACTTTCCTATTAGTGCAGTAGCCTGTGGTGATATCATCAGTCAAAACATGATTCTTCTCCTTTTCTGCTACATCTCCCTGCCTTTCACACCACCTCCCCTGCTCTGGTCCAAATGGCTCAGAGAGGCAGCATCAACGCACGTGGTCAACGAAGTACTAAAAGGCTGTTTCTCAGCACCATAATATTAAAACCTCAGGGATGTGAGGAAAGGAAAGTCGACTGCTGTTGTCAGTGATACAGACTGGGGGTCCCTGCTGGCCTGTGCCCTGCTGTCAGCCCTGTCCCCTCGAGAGAGCGCTGGGCCGATCAAGCAGGGCCATCCATCATTTACAAGTGGGCTGTAATGACTTGCTGTGCCTCTCACAAAGGCAGAGAAAGAGGCAATAGGCAGTTTAAATTTCACCAAAGCTGGGATGGTGTCAGGAGAGGTTTAATCAGACAGCAGACTCTCCTGATTGCATATTCCAGTGTCAGCTCCCAGGCACAGACAAGCTGATATTCTGGGCTCTCCCTGAGGTTAGTCTGGAGTCAGTCAAAATATAAAATATGAATAGCAGTAATCTCTTCCTTGCCAGATCAGAAGCATTTAAAATTGAATGCCCTGCTTGGCAGTTCTTTCAACATGGTCTTGTTTTCTGAGAAGTCATTTATTTCTGTATTCTGCTCCTGTAAATATGTAATTAATGCTGTTGCTGTGTTTAGGATTCAGCAGGGTGTGTGAATCTCTGTGATAGGAAACTAACAAAAGCACAAGGGCTAAATCCTGATTTCAAGTGGATGGTAACACAGTGACCCAACACAAAGCAGAGCCTCTTTGGAAACCAAAACCCCAGGAGACATCATCTTAAATGAAATGTTAGACTTTGTCTTAAATGAAATGTTAGTGTCTGTGTGAAGCAGACTGTCTCCGCTGAGGCATGAAACAGTTCCCTCATGGAAAATCATTCACTGACATCTTTAAGGGACTGGGCTTTAAAATTTCTATCCCTTTATAACTGAAAGTACCATTCTGCAGAGTATTCACAGAGGGCTGGTAAGAAATTAAGTTACAATTGTATTTACCCTTATTATAAAATTAAAATTATATTGTTTCCTATATCTACTTGGCCTCACTGTATATCACTTGCTGCAGGAGTCCCATTGCAGTGAAACAGAGTCACATTGGGTTTGGTCTCAGTATGTGCAGCAAGAAGATTACTGAGTTAGATAACTCCAGAGATAACTTTTCCCACATTTGCACTACTTCCTGAGATCTGTTCTGGTCCAAAGTGATGTGTCAGAAAGAAATGTGACATTTTTTTTCCCACCTATGTGACAACCTGAAATAATTTTATTTACTTCTGCGAGAGTCCATGTGTTACACTTCACTGTGTAAGCAGAATGCTGACACTGGGACAACCTCGTGGTATTTCCAAACTTTGTGGACTTGAAAATAACTCAGTGCACAGGAATGCATTTAGAGAGATAATATGTTGTCCAGTTGGAGGTACTTAAATGTAGGCACAGTGAACATCTGCAAAATGTAGTTATAATATTGCAATACCTTACTGAACAGCTGTGGCAGAATAAAATTGCAGAATTTATAGACTGTATTTTGGGGATGCGATATATATATATATATATACACACACACTCATATATATATATATATATATGGAGCCTTGGATATACTCAACAGAGAATGCTCCCATGAATAGAAATTACATCCAAACACTCAGGAATAAAATAAATATTTTATAATGCCTTTACCTTGAGTGCATAGGAGTGGGTACAGCCAGCATGATCAGAGGCTGCAGGGTTCTGCAAGAATGTTGTAGCCTTCCTTTTGTTTTGCATTGTGCCATGGGGGTGCATTCTCTACACTGAAGGACAGATGCAGTAAAAATACACATTCATAATATCTGTGTAATTTTTCAGAAAATGCCCTGCAAAACTGGGCAACATGGTGTGGTGAATCTAATTAAAACAGTGTGGATGATGATTGATGGTATGAGACTTCAGAGGAAATACCATTGTTCAATAGGAGTTCTTGCAGCTGAATATTGCATACAATAATTAGTTAGTAACTTCCAGGTGAAAATCTTTCTTTGTTGGGAAAGGCTGTTTGGTGGGAACTGCTAGGAGCACTCAATAGAAAGGTTTGGCTTTGCTAGCCTTGGAATGAAACATTGTGATTCAAACATTTTGCAATCAGAAATTGCTGCTCTTAACTTCCCCTTTTGCATTTTGGAACATCAAAAATGTTCCATATTTACTCTTACTCTAGATTCTAGGCATTGGTTGCCAAATTATTTCCTTCCAAAATGTTATTAATCTTCTTTCAGGCTTCTCTTAAAGGAAGACAGGATGGATTGAACTAAAGCTGACAAAATGTTAGCGGATGCTTTCATTATCAGATGTCTGGCAAACAAAATGGGTGATGAAAATCAGTATTGATATGGTCAGAGGTGCATGTGAAGAAAACAGTGTAGTTCTGGATACTTAATAATTGGCTTTTTCCAGCTGGAAGAAGGAATAAGTAGTTACTGTGGACAGCTTTGTGCCAATGCCAGCTCCATACCCAGTGCCAGCTAGAGAGGTTACAGAAAGGTGGAAACAGCTAGGGAAGGAAAAAAGAACCAAACCAAAACAGGAAATAGTTTTGTACGTTCATAAAAATTGACACCTGCTCTGTGCCCCAAAATGTTGGCTCTGTGATTTTCCCCTCAGAGAATCTGAAATGGAATGGGGAAAAGTACAGGGAAAGGTGGCTTCTGTAAGGGGACACAGAAATACACTAATATTTTTCAGTATGGAAAAAAATTATCAAAGCAATCATGGCAGCAAAACCCCAAATTTTAAACTGGAAATGATATTTAATGCTTTTCATAACAGAGCAACTAATAGAACCAAATTAAATAAGACAAAAGGTCTGAGACAGACAAGGGTACTTTTCTCTGTCAAATTTTCAAGACAGCATAAATGTACTGTCGGTGGACTAGGTACCATTATTATAACTTTTTCTATATTTGCTGTTATACTTTTTTTAGGAACTTTGGAATTACAATAAAGTTACTGTATGATGCAATAAGACATTTAATCAATTCAGCAGTTCAACTTGAAATTAAATTTACCCTGTGAAAACATACTTTCCAAAATGAAGCTGAAGAAATGAAGTTGAACTAGCCTTTAACCAATTTCAAAGAAGCTCAGTCTGAATGTGTTGCTGCAGTGCTCCCTTGGACTCTTAAACTGTGTTCACAGTGAATGGCCTGAAATTGCAAAAATTGATTCAGTTCAATTCACATGCTCAGAAAATTTATTCAGTCAGAACACTTCTCCGTGCTGTTTCCTTTAATGAAGGGTTTGGATCTGAAATATAGTTGTTAAAGAATGAAATAAGTTTTCATTGAATTTTTGAATACAAACAAGAAAATTGCTCTTTTTTGCTATAAACACTTGACTTTATATTGTCTAGTTAATACATTGGATGCACTTGCCTTCCCTGGAAGAAATTCAGTGCACCTCTCTATCTTGTCCTTAAACTTTGCATGAGTTTTTATCAACACAGAAAAGTTAGTGTGAGATTTGGGTTCCTTTATGAGTTTTATATCACTTTACTTTCCTACATGACTATTTGTAGCAAATATGAGGCTACTTCCCCATTGCAGAGTAGAAATGAGGTGCTTTGCACTTAGCAAAGACTATTATATGCTTATGTATCAGTCTGTAAAGGAGTCTTGTGTAGACTCCAGATCTTCCCTGAACACTAAATTTCTTAGATATTGCAAACCTTAAAGCAAGGAAAAGAGACACAAGATGACACTATATTAAATGAAAATAACTAATCAAAAATACTGCTTAGAGAATGCATGAACTACTGCACTTAAATCAGAAATAAAACTCTTTATAAGTCCTGACACTACATTATGAAGTGAAAAGAAAATTAACCAGGCAGTTCATAGTTTTTGTTTCCCAAACACCTATTGTAAGCATGGGTTATTATTTTCTATTTAAGCCAAGCAGCTATTTGATTGTCCTGACAAACAATCATAAAATAAGGACTCTCAAATTGTCTTATAAGCCTGATTTATTCAGTCAAAATCTCCTGTAACAGAACTGTATTTTGCATTCCTTTATTCTGCATTGTAGCCTGTGCTGAGAAAAGCATGGGTAGAGGACTTAAATAGTCCAGGGAATAGAAACCAGATATCTTATTCCTAATGGAAGAAATGCAGATGTACACCTGGAGCTGCTGTCTATAACACACTAAAGGGGAAATACTAAGTTTCAATACTATTTTGGAGATCAGTTATATTTTGTGTGCAAAAAAGACACTGGGTGAAACCCTGTCTTTGAAATCAGAACCCAGGATTTCTCTTCTGCTCCATTCTGTGTATTAATCTACCACTAGGCTATGGCTCCAGGACATCTCCTCCTTCCTCTCTCTCTGGGTTCCTAAACCTTGAGCTCCTTTTTGCTCAGTTACATAGCTTTCATTGGAGTGGTGGAGAAACTACCATACAGCTGGGTATCAAACAGTAGCTCAAGGGGGATAGAAGATAGAAGTCTACCAAAAGTCCTTCAGCCTCTGGAAAGCTGGCATCCCAGCTTCCTCCCAACTTCCAGGCATGTAGTTCAGGTACTGAGCTCTGTGCAAAATGTGTCTTTTCATGATTCTTTAAAGCAAAGCCAATCCAAACAAAGTGAGTTTCAACAGGTCTTTTTGGAGCTTTTAAGTTTGGGTTGTGGCCAATGCCCCATTAAGAAGAAATCGTGATTCTCTTTAGGTCTCCTGTAACTGAAAAGTGTCAACTTTAGGTGCCCTTTGGGTTAGGCTGTGAGTGAGAGAAGGTGTGTGATCTATGCTGATGTTTAGATTGCAGTAGTGATAAGACCAGAACATGCATATTTAAAGTTTCCAGAATTTTTATTTAAAATAAAGTCCTAGATGAAAAAGAAAGTGAGCATTTTTTCATTTGGTTTTAAATTTCAGTATAAATATGTAGGTATTTCTCAAAACTAGAGAGACACATAAATTATATGGGAGATATGGAAGTGATAAGGAGATGTGAAATCTCTGCAATCATGCAGAAAAGCAATACTTTAGTTGTCTGATATTAAATAAGTAGAAAATTAGTCAAGAAACAATTTTAAAGGTGAGTTATATTGAAGTACAAAACAATCCTCCTAAAAAAATTAGTGGAAGAACCTTCCTTTGGGAATTTTAAAAGCAATCTGGAGAAATGGTAGAAATGGTAGAAATATCGTCTTACTGACTTAAAATGGTGGGCAGACTTGGTGACCTACTTAAAAGATGAGAAATGACAGGATGTGCATTATGGTCTTGCAATGAAATGCTTTGGTGCCTTTAAAGGTAAGGCAGAGTACACAAAGCTGTCACCACTAGATTTTACAACCCTTAGATATCCTCAAATCTTGTTTCTAAAATATTAATTTCCAAAGGTAAACCATCAATTATTAGAAAGAAAATATTCCCCACATGAAGCAATGACTTTTTTTTTTTTTAATGCACTGTAAGATTGCATCAAGGGAAATTGTCTAGACATGGTTTATTTGACTAATACTCAATGACAATAAGAATTAACGAGTTAGCCAAAATGTGGTGGAATGCAAACATTTAATATTTAAGGCTGAAACTGAAATGTATGTAGGAGGAAGGGCTGCTTGGGAGACGGGCCTTACAACTGCATTCAGTCTTCCCGCTACTTTTCTCCCTGACACTGTTGTTGTTCCCTGAATACAGAAAACATTGAAGAAATAGTATAGAGATGATGGGGCTGTTTAGTGACTGACATCTTGCACTCTTAAGAGTTTCAGGAGTGGATTTTTTTTCCTTTTTCAAGTGTCTCCCCACCTCCCCCCGCCTTCAGCTTCCCACCCAGATGTCTCTCTGCTAGCTACCTGAAACAGAATGCAGGTGAATGTCAGAGGTTCTCATCAAGAGATTTGCAATATGAAAATACCTGTGCACCACTACTTCAAGCAAGGAGAGTGGGTAACATTTCCTTGTGGCATCCTCACTGTGCTTGGGGACATGGTTCAGTGATGCACATGGTACTGCCAGTTGATACTTGGACTCTATAATCTTAGAGGTCTTTTCCAAGCTTAGCAATTCTATGATTCTAAGTACATTTCTAAGTGTTTTTTCAATGATTATTTCCAGAAGTGAGCTTAGTCCTTGACTTAGGAAAATAAAGTGAAAAGCTAATGATAACGCTTGGTATAAATTAAATGCTTATTTTTACTCCTTACCAGCCATGACCAACTGCTTTGTTGCCAGTTCACCATTTCCAGTTGTGGGCCCTGAGTATCTGTGGTTCCCCATGGGCTTTTCCTCTCCCTGAACACAAATGAAATTTGAAGTACATACCACTTTAATTGCTTGCCAACTTGAAATTCTGTGTCCCAAAGGACAGCCTCACACAGGCCCACTTGTAGGAACAGATCTGACAAATCACCTGTATTTCTGAAAGGTTTAGGGCTAATTACATTTTTGTTTACTTTGTTACTTAAGTAGATTTAATATCCCTGGAGACTTCATGGCACCTTGTATTTTTTTTAAAGGGTGACTTTCAAAACTTTGTTATACATATTAATTGCAGTATTTTCATTCCTGACAAAACATTTGCAATTACAAGGAAATTTGTTTTAGTTTTCTAAAAATATTTCTGCACTGAGAAGGGATAGGAACTATACTAGGATTTTTACAGGATTTAATACTCTTTGTGCTGAACAGGCAACTATTCAAGTTCATTTGGCATTTGACATGTGAGAAAGAGAAACTTAGAAGGTAGCTAATGTTCTTCAAAAGCAGAATTATTCAGATTCCATTTCCACCTTAATCCATCATAGACTTGTTTCAAAAAAAACACCTCAAAACCCATACTGGCAATTTTTGTTTTAAAGTTTTTAAAATCTTCTATGAACCCATATGCTTCTTTATCTAGGTAGTTGTGCCTGACCGAAGCAGATCTGTGGAATATCTAAGCAGAGCATTGAAATTTCATCATTATTTGTTCAGTCATGCTGCATTTGTATTTCTTCCACACAGAGAGAAAGGGTGGTATATGCAGTCAATCCCCATCACATTCTGCTGATGTTAATTCTCCTGCATATTCCATTTCCAATGTCAGCACAGACTCCACTGTGTCACTTGAAACCCAACTTTTTCTTAAAATGTGTTAAATTTCCTCCTATGACCTCACCACACATCCACTTAAATACCTTATCCAAAATTTAATTGAGATTACAATCTGGTGACTTCATTATAAACTTGACTTCTCTTTCAACAGGTCTGTTGGATCCAGTGTGGGTAGAAGCTGCATTTTCATCATTCATTTGACTGGGTGATGATAATTTTAATTATTTCCTTTAGTACTGTTTTGCTGCAAGCCTATACGCATATCACACAAGTACAATAGCTGCCATTTCTTTCCAGCTGTCCTTAAAGCATATATTGCTCTCATTACCTAACCATTCCTTGTAGTTAGGTAAACAATTATATTCTCTTGTAGATTTAAGTATCCTCTGAATGCGCTATGTAACATATTTAGAAATATTGGATACCCTAATAAGCAAGATACTTTTGAAATTGTTTGTATGGGAATTCTCAGAATTGGGAATCAAAGAACTATATTTCTCCCAACAAATATTAATTTGTGGAAAGGCTGTAAACACAGAGGTTACCCAAGAGAAAGGACAGGAGGAAAATGCAGAGATTCCTTGTCACAATATGGAGAAACCAAACATGTCTTAGTATTCAATAACAAGATTAGGATTTAGTAAATCTAAAAATCTATTAATATTCTGAAACAATTAGTTCCAATTATGTCTACTAAAGAAACCCAATAATGATTTGCCTGTGTTAATTAACTGCCTAAGATATAATTATCAAAATATATATTTATATAAAAATACAAGGTTTTGGTAAAGGCTCCACTTTGACATTTGAATAATGAAGTTCTTCTCTTTGCAGGGCTTAGTCATTAGCATATTCCATTCAGTTTTGGGGCAAAAGACGATTTTGTCTGAGCATGCCCAAAGAATATTAGTATTTCCAGAGCAGAAGAAGTCAAGCAATAGTTTGGGGACAGAATTTTGAAGCTACCTCTTATTGGAAGTTATCTATAAGAAGTCCTGGGAGAGTAGAAGGAGGAGCTGGACTTGCATTTCAACTCACCCCAAAAAACAGGTTGGAGCATGAAAAAGAGGAGAAGCCAGCAGATAAGGAAAGGACATAGGATTGCATAGAATGATACTGGCAAGGCCACAGAGCACCTCATAATCTTGCCAGTTGCACACTGCAGAGGAAGAGGAAACTTTGAAGTTTTTCTAAGTAATAGGTATGTACATGCTTCTATCTCTTTCTAGAGAGTTTCAGTGGTATTTTTTGCATTTGATAAATACACTTTCTATTTCCTCTTAACCTTGCTGACACTAAAGGAGATCTCATTATGACAAGAAAATTCATAGGTCTTTTATTCCTTGAAGAAGAAATTCTTAAAAGTACCATAATGACCTGTCTCCTGAACTGGACTGTATCATCTCATGTTGATCAGCTTTTGAATGATATTTCATGGAATATCTAAAGTACAACAGGATGTGCCTCTGTACAGAATGGTTTGGGAGTTGTCAATTCAGCTATTTGCTGACTATAAATGTTTTGAGGACTAACATTATTTAGGAAATTTTCCATTTCAGTACAACAGGGGTAACTGTGCCTCAAACTTATGGAACCAAAGGAAGTATGCAGCCAAATTAATCTAGGAAATCTAATGTCGCCAAGTCTCCTATGTATGGGGAAGAGATTTACACAAGGCAAAGGAATATCCCAGTTGCAGAGTAGATCACATCATACACAAATCACCTTTGCGGGTCTCAGTTTCCACTTGCTATGACAAGATTTCTTCAAAATATATAGGATGCCATGGAGACTGAGATAAAGCCCTTAATCCTTGCTTTGCCAGTGCTGACAGAACAGATCTCTATACATACATGGGGTATTTACGTGCAGGAAATGGGAGTGAGGTGCACAAAGGGATAAAATGTTGCATATCTGTAGCAGTCCAACTTCTCCTTATAATAATGTAACAGGATATTAATTTGCTGAACTGGCTTTAATTCAACTTCAAAAATATGAGCTTTAGGACATGCTTATCATGAAGCATGTAACCTTACCAAAAAATACAAAACCAGTGAGTGGTTTATGCCTGGAATAGAAGAAAGTTAGTTTAGAAAAGATTTATAGCCTACAGATTAACTTCACAAATGTAAAATAGTGTGAGCCTTTTACTTTCTATGCACTTATATTAAAATGCTGAGACAACCATGAGAATTTTCTTGGACAGGGTTCCATTTAATTTTTCTTTTCTTCTACTTCTCGTTCCATATGGTTCTAGTGCCATATGCTTCTGATGTTCTTACTGAACATGATCAATTTTTGTGTTAGAATTGTACCATCAACTTGTACTTGGCTGTTTTTGGATGGTATAGATCACAGATTACTGGTCTATGTCTTTACAGCAGGAATGGTTCAGAGAGGTGTGTTAGCTAAACTGTGGTGTCTCATGGACTGCTGTCAGTACAATCTGGTGCCAGTCCTGACTGGTGACCTTTGGAAATATTGTGCTATTACTCTGAGGCCATAGACATGTTTCAGTTGCAGCGGGTGCTAACTGGCTTGCACTAAATCAAGAGGATGAAGGGATATTTTCCTTTACAAGTTTCCCACCCAGTAGAGTTTGCCCCAGACTAATTCCAGGCAGAATTAGAATCCACCCTTGTTCTCTTCCTCTGGGTGTCAGAAGGGTCCTGTACTGGGGCCAGCCCTTTTAAGGAGAGGTGGTGGTGTTACTGGCAGCCCCAGTAAGGGGCTCACCAAGCATTAGCAATGCATTAACATTGCACCAAGTGAGCCAAGCAGGCCCAGACTGACTTCTGATGAAGCCAAGGGTATGTCTGTGTCCTGAGTGCCTAAGGGGACTCTGTGCTACTCTGTCACTCAGGGCTGTGCATAATTCAGGATAACTGAGCCCCCAGAGTCAGAACATCTGACTGAATTAACCAGTTTCTGTTGCCTAATTATTCACTTTAGTAATATTCTGAATTGCATTGCTGCATGTTCCTGACAAATCTGCAAAAATAGGCAACAAATGGCAGATGAAGGACATTTATATTTTAGTGCAGTGACTGTATTTGTGACTGTAAATTAAGGATAAGACATTAAAAAGAAGAAAAAAAGGAAGACTTTTCATTGACTTCAAAGTGTTTGTTACTTCTCTTACTGTCCTCCTTGTAAGCAAGATATTTGAGTTACTCTCTCCAGAGAGATAAATTGATGCTAATGATGAAAGACAAAATAAAGTAGTTATGTTTTCAACACATGTTAACTTAGAGATGGTCTCTTAAGGGCTAACACATTACTTGCAATTTTACTTTAAAATTACTTTGGAATTGACTACTACTAATCTGCTTCATTTGTAGGTTATGTATACTAAAGAGATGATACAAATCGTTGTTTCTATTGATAAACACCCAATTGCAAATAAAATTCAAGCTCCAAGCTGAAGAGACTCCTTTTTAGACAGCACTCCAATTAATCCAGAAGGAGTTGATTCCCAAAGCATCCTCTGCAGTCACAAAATAGTATCTACTTTCTTTGGAATTTACTGGTCAGGGCAATTAATCTCTTAGAAACATCTGCTTTGACTCGGAGCACATACCTCTCATGAATAAGTTAGAGAAGCATTTCTCTGGCTTTATGTTATTAAGCCTCAGTTTAAAGTCAACAAAAAGTTACCCACTGATTTATAAGACTTTGGATTAGGTTTTCGGCTGCTGTGCTAAACAGCAGGGAAAACTATACCTCATCAGTCCTGTACTGTGTCTGGAATAGAATCATGCTAACTGTAGGTAGGGCTCATACTGCTTTCTACATCTTGATAATCCAGGGCAAGGGGAGGCTTAGGTGCATTGCACAATGGAAAACAATGGATAAAACAAGTCCATCAGGGTCTGTTGTGGATGATACAGAAATACTGCCGCAAGGAACCATGTCTCTGTGCTGGGCTGGCATGACTCAGGCTATTCTCTAACACTCTTGATTGTCAGCTTAAGCTTGAGCACAGATAAAATTTGGATCCAGCACAGTCCTTTACTCAAAGCTCTGTGGGAAAGTAGGTATTGTAGTCCTGGGTCTGTTCCAGCCCCGGAAAGCAGTAAAGCTGTATTCATGGTGTTCTTCATGTATTAATAAACACCCTGCTGGACGTAAGGCTTTGTATCCCTGGCATAGAGGATCAAAGAGCACATTACCTGCTCAGAGAGAAAAGAGAAGTTTCCAAACACAAATATGTGTATGTAATGGACAGGGCATGTTAACTTGGAGTTATATATGGAATTTTTAGACTACAAACTCCCTGGGATGCTTATTGACTTCTTTATTGTTAGCAGAAAAAGAAGGCTGGCAAAAAAAAAAAAAAAAGGAAAATTGTGATTTCATCACATATTGGAAAAATCTCCTGTAACATCTTCAAGATTTTAATAGGCTTTTGCATTACTTTTCTTCCATTTTGAAAATGGTTAGAATTTTGGTGTTTGACAATATCACTTTGAATATTTAACTGCATTTCTGTAAGAAGACATGAACCAAGATGTTGGGGAATAACAGGGAAAGAAAATAAACCACAGACAGACAGAAAAATTGAGGAGTGTAAATTATAGTTGATGATATTTGGGTCAGTTCAAGTTAGGCTAAGGGATGAACAGATAGAGAGTGGCCCTTCTTAGAAGGACTTGGGGGTGCTGGTGGATGAGAGGCTGGACATGAGCTTGCCATGAGCACTCACAGCCCAGAAATCCAACCGTATCCTGGGCTGCATTCAGAGCGGCATGGGCTGTAGAGCGAGGGAGGAGATTCTGTCCCTCTGCTCTGCTTTCCTGAGGTCCCACCTGGAGCACTGCAAACTGCTCTGGGGTCCCCAGCACAGGAAGGACATGGACCTGTTGGAAGAAATCCAAAGAGGGTCACCAATATGTTTAGAGGGATGGAGTACCTCTCCTGTGTGGAAAGGCTGAGAAAATTAAGTTTGTTCAGCCTGGATTTGGTGTGACCTTTTTGCTTCCTTTCAGTACCTGAATAAAGCCTATAAGAGAGATGGAGAGGGACTCTTTACAAGAGCATGTAGTGACAAGAGAAGAAGGAATGGTTTCAAATTGAAAGAGAGTAGGTTTAGATTAGACCTTAGGAAGAAATTCTTTAATATGAGGCACTGGAACATGTTGCCCAGAGAAGTTATGGATTCCTGGCAGAGTCAAGGCCAGGCTGGATGGGGCTCTGAGCAACCAGGTCCAGTGGAAGGTGTCCCTGCCCATGGCAGGAGGTTGGAACTGAGCGATCTTTAAGATCCCTTCCAACCCCAGTCTTTTTATGATTTTATGGTTTAATCATGTTGATCTATTGAACTACAGCCACTTGGATTCAATTAAAATAATTCTGAGATTATTTGTACTGATACTGTGCTAATAGTTTATTTTAAAAGGGTGGCTGCAGGAAAACCATTCTACTGTTATTCTCTACTTTGTATAAATATGTTTGAAACAAATGCACAAATATCAAAGGACCTGGGAAAGACAGAGTCACAAATTTTCTGTGAGTCTCTTGAATCTGCTTGATAATCCAAAATTCCAGGAACCTTTCAGGATTAAGATCACCATGGGTACAATAGGAAGAAACAATATTTGAATATCTTCGTATATTTGATTCAAGGTTGGATGCTAATCCATTCCAATCTAATATTGATGACAAAATTTGCCTTCTCGGAATAACTGCAGTGTAGACTGGTGTGGTTCCATTCCTTTTATAGACCTTCACATCTTTATCTGGAGCCCTGGCTCAGCTACAGAGACTTATGCACATGACTGACCTTTCAACATTAATATCCTCCTGAAGCCCATAGTGTGGCACTTGGATAAAGAAAGACATGCTATGCATCTACAGCGTCGTGCTCAATTCCCACCATGGTTTCATTTTCAACAGGTTACCCATCCATCGGTCTCTGGTAAAAACTCCTGCACATTGCAATGCTTGTGTTCAGGGAAGAGGGTGTCACAAACTGCTGTGTATCTCAGGGGATTACATCCTTTCTAAGGAAACAGAAAAGTGTCTTGAACAGCAGCCAAGAAGTTGCCCGGTGCAAACTGAAACCAAAATTGCCTTTCTGAGATGAAGTAAGCACTGAAGGGCTGAGAAGGAACATTTGCTTTGATCCAAACACACTGGCAGCTAGTTTGGTATTTTTATTTTGGATTGTGGGTCCAAGGCATAATCCTGTTTTCATTGGCAGTAAAGATCTTAATGAGCATAGATAATTCTTGGCTGGATTACGCTACCAAAATCTCAGCAGTCTGCCAGTTAACTCAAGCAGCTGCGCTTTCTCCAAAAGAGAATTACCTGAAAATAGATTGAAAACACTGAACTCTTCCAAGTTG
Source organism: Lanius collurio (assembly GCA_020086605.1). NCBI lineage: Eukaryota > Metazoa > Chordata > Aves > Passeriformes > Laniidae > Lanius > Lanius collurio. The sequence continues at coordinate 43,135,744 of JACBWW010000001.1, forward strand.
ATTTCTAATAAAAGAAATTAGATCGTTTAAGTCTTGTTTTGCTCTGTGATACTGCATTCTATTACACTCTCTATAATTCCCCAGAAACATAGCAAATCATGTACAACTTGTAATAAAATGGAAGACTGCAAGCAATATTAGAAATTGTTCAGAGGGCAGTGAAAATATAATATTTGTTTATTTTAAGCTTTGAAAATACAAAGCCAGACAATATAAACCACAGATAGTTTTCTTACCTGTTTCACTCTAGCCTGGACAGCTTCAAAACTTCAAAAACTTGGGTGAAAAGACAAAAAGTAGCTAATTTGAGCCAGCTTGTGTATATTCACATGAAGAGGAATTGCTGGCAATGAATGTCCAAAGAGTTAGAGACACTAAGAATGTGGATGGTGTTTTGGGTCACTTGCCTGGGTTTAGGTATGAGAAATCCAAGTAAGAGCTTTCTTGTTCACCTTGAAAACCAATTCACTAACAGGCTGAGTCACATGGAGTGATAAATCAATAAATCATCATCATCATGGCATTATAACTATTTATATTTGTAAATATTTGCAACATGACAAAATGCATAAATACCTCAACAAAGACAGAAATAACAAATCCACCATTTCTTCAGGAAAAAAATCAAGCCACAATTTTTTCTGTTTGATAACACTTGCTTTGGCTGCAAAAGTTTAAGTTGTGGTTGTTCTGACTTCCTGCTAGAGAATTTCTTTGCTTTGCTGGATGCCCAGGACTTTGTGGTTTGCATGAACTCATTTCTCCTTTAATGTATCAGGTAGCTAGGGAAGAGTAAAAGAAAGGGTTGAAGTTACTTATCTTGGTTATCCTATACATCATGAAGTATTTTGATATTCTAATCCGTATTGATGGCATGAATCAACCTTTTCTTTTATCTTTGTCAGAGATTTTTTAGTTTTGAAATACCTACTTTAACACATCAGGTGTTCAGGAGGACCTAGGCTTAGGTTAAATACTTCATATGAAANTTTAACACATCAGGTGTTCAGGAGGACCTAGGCTTAGGTTAAATACTTCATATGCAAAACACTACCTGAATAATCTTCTTCCAATTTCCAGCTTGGTGTAATTTTTTACCAAAATGTCAGTAGTTCATCTTTTCTTCTGTTTTAAACAACAACACAGTGAATGACCAGAACCTGCTCTTTATATTGATTAGTAAACAGTTTTACATTTATCAGCTGTAGACAGCCATTTGAAAGATATGAGATAAGGAATCCTAAAATTGTCAGTGTGAATGTTTCACCATTCTTGCAGTCTTTATGCCAGACCTTTGCTCCTGCACAAAGGGTTTGCTGTGTAGTTACTAAGCACAAATCTGAGCTCCAATGAAAGGTAAAATTAGCAGCAAAACACATGAAGCTCAGTACACCAAAATTAAAAAAAGAAAAAGGTAAAAAAAGATACCAGACTAGTTAATGCATGATTAACGTCACTATCCAAGTATTACCTATGTTTGTGTTTTTTGCGTACCCCGTGTGGCTGCAAAGATGTAAAAGGGGTCTCTCTACATCAGGAGACACAACTGCTTACCCTATCCAGCAACCCTAACTGAGAATAGTAGCACAAAAGGAGAGATTGATCCTAATGGGAAAGTGCAGGATTTTTGAGGTGACCTGACTCAGGAGGTGAAAGAAACACAGTTATTTGCATAGATATGCTGCCAGGGAATTCCCTGAAGTGTAGAGACCTGGAGAACTCCTTGCAAAGGCTGGTGCTATAAGCTGTGGAGCAGATCTTATCTCCCTTTACTTCTCCCACTTTCCACCTCGTTTCAAATATGCTTTGATCTCCACCCCTGCTGTAACTGTGAGCAGGAATTTATTCTTAGTTACTAGCACAGAGGCAAGAAAAGAATGTTTACCCTAACTCATTTAAGTTTAATGAGATGACACAAATGAATTCCTTAATCTAGCTAGAGATTTATCCATGAAGTCTTTTCTTTCTTTAAAAGAAAAGAAAAAGGAAACGGAAATAATGCCAGTCTGATAGAAGGAAGTTGTGCTCTTACTTTGATTGAAAAGAAAGACTCCAACTTGAAGTAGCAGTATTGGCTTTGCCCAGGCATCCTAAGAAAATGCAGAAATGTAGGGATAAAATTTCTAATGCACCTGGAATCAGCTCTCTCATGTCTGTGTCATTCAAAACCATATGAAGTAATGCTGGTGTTTTGATTCATTCATGTAAAAATATCATGTAACTGACTTGTGGTGAGGAGGAAGCAGTGCTGTTTTCCCAGTTATGTGATTTGCAGAAGGGAGGCATTGTTTCTGATTTTTTGTTGTTGTTTGTGTCTGTATAAGTTGTATATTCCTTGCTGATAATTAAACTTATGTTAGTAGAAACCCTTTAAAGAAGATGCATTTGTGTTACTCAAGTATAAAAAAGCTTGCAGAAATACTGTACTCTGCAAGTTAACTGTAATTTTCAGGGGGCTTTCAAAATATTTACACATAAAAATGTTTAGAGAGAAAATTTCCCACCAGTCATTGCAGCTATTGCATATTGTATGAATAAAAAGGTACATTTACTGATTTTGTTTTTCTTTTCCAGCTCTGTAATCTGCAGTGAACCATGAACTGCCTCTGGTGGTTTAATCTTCCCTCTTCCATTATAATATGCTCTGCAAAGGGCAGAATACAAATAACATGATAAGAAACAGTTACTCATAATTTTACTCCATTTTCCCCCCTTCCTATTCAGAATAATAAAGTGGAGGCTACGAGCTTGTGTATCTTATTTCTAAGTTTGTAGTAAAAGATGGTACAGAGATGTGGGACAGGGATCTGTCCATTTAGGTAGTTTAAATTACAGCTTAATGGGTTAACTCCACACTAATCTAATTTTATATTCTTTATCGTCAGCTCTGTATTACTGATCCTAGTCCCACATGGATTCTCTTGACATTCAATATTGAGAAAGTGCTTCTCTGCTTTATCTTTTAGGGACTAAATAACATTCATAACCTCTCCGTAAGAAGCTGACCTCACTGGCTGCTGATTCCCCCTCCCCACACAACCCTCGGACACTGAGAGGCATAAAGGCATGAAAAGTGATATCCCAGCTGCAGCGTGGGAGTGTTTGCTGGGTGGTGTCAGACTCTTCCAGACAGCCGTGGAAATCCCCTTCACTCTGCATCCCTTAAACAGACTAAAAGTACTGGTGAAGAAACTTTGAAGAATATCATGTAAACCTGTCCTGGCATAGGGTTATAAGACTTGACCTAGGGAATATCCTTCAGGGACCAGTGTCTGAGTCAGTATATTATAAATGGTGATCTTGGATCTAGCCCTTCTTCTCCCACTTCCTTAGAAGTGACCCAGGTGGGAGTATCCCCTATCCCTTATTACCATTGCTAATTGCTATTAAGCACTTTTTAAAATGAGTTGAGAAGATTTGAATGCTTTTATTCCACTAAAATCAATCAATCAATAATTAGGGTTTTTTTTGTTTAAAACCGTGGAACAGAGAGAGCATAAAATTGATGCAAGGTCCTGTGTTCCTGGGAGATACCTAGCAAGGAGTAAAGACAGTGACAAACAAAAGACAGTGGCATCCTCCCATCCCAGTGTTTGCTTCTCCAGAGAGTACTGGCTTTGTCACTGCTTGGGTCTGGGCACAGACAGTGTTTCATGCTCTTGAAAGTTTTAGGAAGTGGACGACCAGTTCTGCAGTGCAGTGCTCAGGTGTAGGATAGGGCCTCAGCTGACACCACAGGCAGCACAAGCAATAATAAGTGATTGAACTGTCTGTTAGGTTACATTTGTTTTGTAATATTTATTATGGTATAAGTCTAATGTAATATTGTGAAAATATGAGAATCATTGAAGTCAGAGGGATTATATTAAGAGTGCAGTGTTTGCTGCATGAGTTTTATATTGGTTGTATTGGTTAGGTATACCCTCATTCATTCACTTTAGAGGCTTTCTGAGATTCATTAACCTTTCAGAGGGAGTTTTATGCTAAATGTTCATTTTGTCTCAGAGGTTAATTTAATTTGCTATTCTCCACTGCAAACAAAGCAATAGTTCAATTTGAACAAAACCTTAGGTCATCCTGCAGTGAATCACTTACAGGAGGTTAAAAGAAAGTGGTGTAAGATAGAAAAGGAATTATAGCAAAATGAAAATGCCTTGAAAACTTCAAGAGAGGAACCAATTAGTAAGCAAGTCAGCATGAGAGAGGTAAAAGCACTGAGAGTGATCCATCTAGTTGTTGAGCTAGTTTTACACCAACACTGCAAATCAAGAGATGGAGCTATGTTAGCGTAGCTGGTATCCTGAGCCAGCAGCTTCAGTGCAATGTAATGATACACCTTAGTCTTGAGACTATTTTCCATGAAACTTGGAAGTAGTATTCCAATCATATAATCATTTCCACAAAACATGGACCCATAAAGTCTGAATAATTTAGAGAGTTTCTTGACAAAAAGCCAATGAAAAAGCTCTTTGGGTTTTCAGTTTTCATGGACAACCATTAATTTAACAGAACAGAGTCTAGGATAATATGGCCTTCCTAAATAATAGTGTTGGGTTTGGTTTTTTTTTGTACCAGGAAATAGCAAAATAGTGGATTTTATATTCAGCTAGCATAAGCTCCATATTAGTTCGAAGTTACGCACATACATCAAAAGGATTTAATTTTTGTAGGTATCTCAAAAAATCTCTCAATAAATGCCAAAAATTTAGAGTTAGGCTTAAACTTCAAAACAATTTAAAAAGTATTTGGTATGGAAATATGAGTTTGAATCAAGTTGCACCCTTGCAGTTCTCCCCCCCAAACTCTACCCTGAAGTCAGACCATAATTTAAACACACATTTAACCATAAATTCCTAATAGATTCCATAATTTGAACTGGACTTACCTAATTTTTAACCCAGCTCCCATTAGAAAGAGGGTGTGTATGGTAACACTCTGCCACTATGTTTGTCATGCCATTTATTTCTGAATCTGCTGGCCAGTTTTAAGTCAAGACAACTAAACGGCTGACCTATCTGTGTTCCCATCAATTTTATGGAATGAGGAATTAACCAGAGGAGGGAAAGCTTATAAAATCCCCTATAAGTACTGTAGCTGAAGGCAAGGCTATAGCATCAGTTTGTGCACTATTAGACACTAGGAAAGTTGCATAGGAGATAGACTTTTGTGATACCCCCTGTCATGAAGGGAGCATCAGCTGGACATCACAGGATACATGACATTGCCCAAATCCACACAAAGCCACAGTTTTTTACTTCTGTATCCATCTTTCTTGGTGGTGCCTCTTCAGAGCCTACAATGCAGATTTGCTCTAAGTGAACTGCTAAGTAAGTTAGTCTTCCCATCAACTGGTGTGGAGGTGCCTCTCCCTGAAATACTGGAGGAAGGGACCCTGCAGGGTACAGGTCTGTCCCTGCCCCTGCTCCCATGTCAGGTGTGCCCCATACCTGTTCCTGATTGTGTGGTTTGGGTGCCCGGCGCCCGGGAAGAGAGGGGGTCCCGATGACTGGGGGCTGCCTGGGAACTCCAGCCATGCTGCTGGAGGAATAAATCTCAGAACATCTACAGAAAAATTGCTTCATCTTTCCTTCCAAATCCATTGCTGTCTCATATATGTTGTAAGGATTCCCCTCACTTCAACAAATGGTGGAGAATGTGGGCATTCAATCCCTGAAAACGATTTCTAAAGGTCCGGAGTACAATGATGTGAATTATGCATAACTGAACTCTCTTATTGTCTTATTTTTGGCTGTACTTTCTGACCAGATGGAGAAATCAGAGGAGTTGTGGCTATCTGAGCCACAGAGAAAAATGTACTGGGAAGTGAAAGAAATTCTAGCGAAACAAAATGCAAAACTTGACCCAGGACATTTAGAACACTTCTTTAACTGGCTTTTCAAGAATTTTTTTTATGTCACTCGAGACTTAATTTTTGATGTTGGTTTTCCTGTAACTAGAGGGGACAATTTTTGGAAAGAAATCAATGAGTTGATAATGATCCAGTCAAGAAGTGGAATGGTAGTAGAATTGATATTAGCATCTTTTGCAATTGAAGATGCTCTCATAAAGCATATACTCGGTCCCAGTAACACAGAGGTGCCTGCGGTGGAGGTGCCCAGCCCCTCTAAAAGCACAGGCCGTAGAGCAGATCCCATCCCTGTATCAGAGTGCACTCCCGAGCGACAGCGGGTGGGAGAGCGACGACAAAGATGCTGGATGCGAGAGTGGATTCCTAGGGGTCTCTGAGGTATTCTTACAGTGAATAAAGAAGGAGAGCTAATAGAAATAGCTGGTAAAAAATGCAACAAACGAGCTGCGAGAGCAGAGGCATGAGCAGTGAGGGTGGCAGTGAGAGTGGCAGAGGTGCGACCCGGTGATGGCCGCCCTGCGCTGTGTGGCGAGTGATGGTCCGAGCCCAAGCCTGAGCCCTGCTCCGAGAAAGGCAGTGGTGATTGTGGCAGTCGCTATGGCGACCGCGGTGAGCCACGCCGAGCAGAGCTGGAGCGGCGTGGGGGCGGCGAGAAGGGAACCGCGCTAGCGCCCAGCAGCAACACGTCTGTAGCCAACAGCAGCAGCAGTGGAGGCAGCCCCGGCGGTACAAAGCAGCGCACACGTGCTGGAACAGAATGCCTTACAGGGCACAGCCATGTATATGTGTGAAAGCCCGGAAAGCGTGGAGCAGTCACGTGGAACTCCAGAGGAGAAGTGAGCACAGCGCCAAACGGCGGTGCAAAGGTGGCCAAAGGCAGAGCAGCTGGCAGGGTCAGCGTGCACCACCACAGCCAGACCGAACCCGCGTGGCCTCACACGCGATCCTGAGGAGTCAAGACCCCGTGACAGGAACGCACTGGCGGCCCAGGCCCTGGTGGTCCCAGCTGAGGCAGCTCTGACGCGAGAGCAAGCAAAACTGAAAGTGAAAGCAAGAACAAAGGAACTCGGAAAAATGAAAAAGTTATTGCAGCTCGGGTTTTTGGAACTGTAAAATGGTATATTATAAAGAAAAATTACGGTTTCTTGTTGAAAAACGATACTGGAGAAAGTATTTTTGTCCATAAATCTGCTATTGTGAAATATAACCCCAAAAGTGATGTTCTAAACTTAGAAGAAGGAGAAAGAGTAGAATTTAAAATTGTGCAAGGAAGGAAGGGCCCTCAAGCAGCATGTGTTACAGGCCCTGGAGGTGTCCCTGTCAAAGGCAGTAAATATGCTGGACAGTATCCTCATAATCCCTATCCTTTTCCCTATCCCACCTTCACCATTTATCCCATGCCCCTTTATCCCCCATCTATGCCCAGCCCAAATTTCCCTTTCTGGTTCCCCTCACAAAACCAGTCTTTTTCATTTGCCATGAATCCCTTTGCAATGCCGATGGGGGATGAAAAGGAGGGAGGGAAGAAATTAACTGTCATTTTCTAAGATTCCAACTGGTACAAAAAGGAAAATCCCTTCCTCTGAAGCATGCTCAAGTCCTTTCTCCCTTCTGATGCTCCAAAGAGAATCTGTTTGGACATTTGAGGACTCAAGATAGTGGCTTCCTTTCCTTTGGAATTGTTTTGTTGTTTATCCAACTGTTTCCAATGTTATTTTATTTAATAAGAAAAGGTGAGATGTGGCGGTGCCTCTCCCTGAAATCCCCGGGGGAGGGACCCTGCAGGGTATGGGTCTGTCCCTGTCCCTGTCCCCATGTCACATGTGCCCCATACCTGTTCCTGATTGGGTGGTTGGGGGGCCCGGGAGAAGAACGCAGGGTCCCATGACTGGGGGCTGCCTGGAACTCCAGCCATGTGGCTGGAGGAATAAAATAATCCCTGAAAATCTAAAGAAATATCGCTTCATCTTTCCTTCCAAGTTCATCACTGTCTTATACTTGCTGTAAGAATTCCCTGCACTACAACAAACTGGAATATTTCTGTGCACGATTCTGGAGTAGGATTGTTTAGTCTTCTTTGGCTCCAGGAAGAGGAATGCTGTGGCAACAGGCTTGGTGTCCTTTCTGGGAAGGAGCACAATGGGACTGTCCCTCCAAGTGCAGCAAGCAGCAGGCAACTGGCCCCATTTGGTACCTTGGTTGGGGACAGCAGTTCCTGGGTATTGCCTTCTGGACAGTAGAGAAGTATGTCAGTGATCTTGTTTCTGGTTTCCTTACCTTCTTCCCAGTGGAGAAATTTCTCTGTCCATTTTTCTACTGAGGCCTAGGAAGTGTTTCCTGGCTGAGCTGTCTGCTTTCCCCTTTGCACAAGAATACTTTGTGCTATGCAATACATTTTTAAAACATTACAGAGATTAGACTGTGAATTCTGGACCCAAATATCTATCCCTTTTTCAAATGAGTGACACCTCACTTGCTGCTTCTATAGCCCTCACAGTATCACTGGTAAATGCCAGTAGCACCACTGGCATCACAGACCTGAGCATGGAAACTGCTGGAGCATAAATGCATAGAACTTCACACATGAAATAAAGGCCAAGTGGCAATGATTTCGTGTTTACCTAATTTTTCATCCACTGTGTGAAAGCTACTTGCAAAAGCTAATGACAACTCTAAATATCCTAGTGAAACATCACCGCTATTGCTGAGAACTGCCAAATTTTTTCTAACCTGTTACTTTTGCGTTAAATTCATGAAAGGACTATAGGTTCCTTCAGTACTATCTGCATCTGTTCAGCACTTCTCAGCAAAAGAAAAAAAAACCTAAGATATAATTAACTAAATTCCAACTAAACAATTAAACCCTTAATATTATTATCTGACAAAAATAATCCTGGTAGAGTAATCAGTAGGGGTGTTTGTTTTTTGCTGACCTGTGATATGTTAACAAATGAAGTATGAAAGAGTTGTTATTCGGCATAAGAGATTCATAAAATGAAACTAAATATCTCTTTGAAATAAGCATAAATTCACAGGTGCTATTTTTGCCAAATATCAAATATTTTGCCTGCTGATTACTGGAGGAATGTTGCAGTGAGGGGAATCCCACAACAATACATATGACGACGATGGGGTTGGAAGGACGGATGAAGCAGTATTTTTGTAGATGTTCAAGGATGATTTTATTTCTCCAACCGCATGGCCGGAGTTCCCGAGCAGACTCTTCGGACCTTCTCCCCCCCACAGCTCCCAGGCACCCAAACCACCCAACCAGCAACAGGTATGGGACACACGTGACCTGGGGACAGGGACAAGGATCCACCTCCACAGAGGAATAGCAAGAAAAAACCACCTTTAAAACCTTGTTAAATCCTTCCTTCAGAGAATGCATGTAAATTGAGCTTGGTTTTTATTCCAGAGGGTTTTAATAAGGATTTTTCAAGGTACATGTTAGTTCTCTCTTCTCAGTGATGGTTTAAGAGAAGAACCACTGATTTAAAAATGTACCAGCTCCTTACAAGCAACACTGATATGTTAAAATAATAAGGATTTTTTTCTTCCTTTTCTCTCTTTTGTGGCACAATTTATTGGAAGTTCACACAAAATGTCATAAGGAATTCTGGTCTTTGGGGGGAAAAAAAAGAAAAAGAAATGAAAAACATTCTTGCATTTGACTTACAGCTTTATGTGAGCATTAGGGTTTGAATGGAGTCTAGAGGCTGAGACCTGAGCTGTAGCTGGATGTTAAATAAGAAATAAATTTTTGATTTGTTTTTGCTTAGCTATGGTGATGGAGAGACGTAGTGCAGTAAGTGCGTTCTGTTGTACAGAAATGCACTCATGACCTCAATGATGAGGGGGAAAATGGGATTTTGCTGTCAGCTTCTCATCCTATTACAGATTTGAGTTTTACTCCAACATTACTTCCAGTCTAATTGCATTTGACCCGACATTCTTGCTGTGCTAGTGTCAGGCAACATATCTGGAGGCATATGCAACAGGTAGTATTTATAGAGTAGATATAATTACTTGCTAAACCCTAGAAGAGTCAGCCTTATGAACTTCCTAATTTCCATTAAAATACAGGTTTCTTTCTACTTCCCTTTGGAGGCAGTACAGACACGGTATTTATGTGTCCTAAGTGAAAGTTGTCTGCATTGAGAAATTAAGGCGGGGAGTTAGAAGAAGGTTGCCCTATTTAGTGTAAATTCAAACTAAAAATAGCAAGTTGTGGTCAGGTGTAAAGACTCGTGTATGTTTACCCTCAAAATATTGATATTTGCAGATTACTGATGTCTGCATGTTTGCATCTTAAAATCACAGAGCTGTTTATATATCTGCACATCTTAGGGAATGTTCTTTTAATTCCCTGCTTTCTTCAATGGGGACAAATTCAGTCTTCAATATAAAAAGTTTTGTGTTTCTGCTGATACTAACCAAAACTATCTGTATCTGTTTACTTACCTTTGCATACTTACATAAGTTTTTCTTTATTTTGAGAAGGCATTTGATACTTCAGAATGGAAACTTGCAATTCACTATTTTCTGATATTCTGTTAACGCCTGAAATGAAACACAGGCTAGACCTGCTCTTCCCCTGTTTGAGGCAGAGTTTTATTGCCCCATTATGAGCATAATCTATAAGCAATAAAGTGAATGTATGACTTTTCATATCTGTAAAGTGATGCTTGGAGCAAACTGCAGTATTAGTGTTTTCAAGCTCAGTGCTGCATGAATCAAAGTGCATTTTTAAGGATGATTGGCATCCTTAGCTTGGGGGCTTGTGTTTTCACCCATGAGAGGTGAAATTGTAGAACATTTTGCAGTAGCAAGCTTTGCATTATGCATATCCATTACCCTCCCGACTTAGGAAACGGCAGTGTGTGAGTGTCACAGCACAAGGGAGTGTGTATGCTGACCTCAGTTCTCTCTCTTTCCAGCCATTTGTATGTAATAAACCAAAAAAATCGATCTTCAATATGTAAGCTGGTTCATTTTCATAGTGCAACCTTTCCCTTCCCACTTAAAATACAGCATAGCAAAAAGCTCTAAGACAGCAGGGCATCCACAGCTATGTATTGATTCATATATATATTGAAAATCTGAAGGTTCATGCCTCTTTTCAGTGATGATAATTTAAAATCTGTAGAATTTTACTACTCAGGATTCTACTTCCTAAAATGAAAAATGATCCAATGCAAGATCCACCTGCTGGGATCCTCTTGTCATACAGTCCTATGACTTTCCTGTGATTAACATTCCTACCTTTCTCCTCAAAATAAATTTTATTTTCTGTATTTTAAGCCTGTAAGATGCTCCAAAAAGTATCCCTCCTTTGCCTGGATGCTCAGATGGATGCTTTTACTTATTAAAGAGTATGAATCAATTATTTCTAGGTCTCTGGTAAGTCTTACCTTTCTTTGTCTTTGAGTTTATACACTTTTATTTTAATGTCAGGACTCTATTTTTGTCCTGGTGTAACACTGAACACATAACAAGCACGCTGTGATACACACAGGGCTTAGTGAGCCCTGATTTGCAAAGGGAGTTTTAGGTGAACACAGCTGGAGGGGTCTCCAATTATATGATAAAGTGGCTTAGGGCTCCTATTCTTTTTCTCTGAAATACTAGACAGAAAATGGCTGTGTGCAATGCAGAGCATGTGTGCTGTTAGCCTGTTTATATTCTGGATGTGTCAGACTTCCAGCACATGAGCAGATGAGTTTTACACTTCGTGTACATTGAATCTAACAAATCCAGCTCTGCAGTGTACGAATAGCAGAATGGGCAGGCTCAGAGGATTCATTCCCACAAGGAGAAGTGTGTTATGCGTGTGGTTTGCTGTGTGTGGGTCCATATTTCTGCACATCAAGCAGTTGGGTCAGATCTACTGCCAGGATTTCTGCAATCCCTTAGAAAACAATGTCAGCAAGCAAGTAGTGAGTGGCTCTTGCCCTGCAGCTGACACAGAAGATGTGCTCCAGGCTTCAGCATTCTGCTGCTCCTGCAAAGGCATCCTCAGGTCTGGATGGCCCCATCTCATGGAGATTGTATACTTTTGCTCAGCAGAGGTGTGGGAGGCACAGGGGAATCTGGTTTCGGCCAATACTTCCAGGATATTTAGGCACCCAGGGGCATGAAGGACCTCCTGGGCATTCTGAAATAGGGTATGAAGTAGGAGTGCAACATGGACCCCTGGCATCAGTGTTCAGAAGGTTTATTAATAGTGCACTTCTCTTGCATGGCAGCATTTGTGCAGCGCTCTGCAGCTTCCTCACATTCCCTGGGCTCCAGCTGTGGTGTTTAGCACACGACTGGTCCTGAGGTCTTGCTCCTGACTGTATGAACACAATTCCTCCCTCAATGAAAACAGTATGATGCCAGCTGAATGTCTAGGTTTTGCTCCTCACCTCTTAAAACATCTATGAATGTTACAAAAGCTTGTAGTGCTACATTTTTAATGTGCATCACATCTGTGTGTGTCTAGAATGACCTGTCTATATGAACAAAAGCTGAAACAACTCGATCTGTATGGCTGCCAAAACACTTTATGTACATCACATTAGGCAACACAGAAGGAATTTGTTATTTTTATAAGGAAAATGACACCAAGTCATCTTTCAAATATTTGAAATATTTTTGGCAAATCACATTTTTATAATCCTTATACAGCTGTTTCATGCTGAAACAAAACATTATACAGTACACAACGAGCCTCCCAAGACCTCCCCTCTGATTTTATTAGCTCCTTTGCACAAACATACAAGAGATGAGACTTAACATAAAAAAAAGTGCAATATGATATAAATCCATGTTTCTGTATGCAGTCAGCTTGTTATGCACCACATTGGCAGTATCAGCAGCTCATGTGGGACCATGCCACAAGGGCATAACATGGAGGCACCCAAAATGTAAAGTGAAAGAAATGGAAAAGTTCTTGGTCTTTTATGGGACTGCTGGGGGTTGGCTTATATCCCAGTGCTGTTCAGCCAGTGGTGAGGGACTCCAGACACTGCAGATATCTGACCATCCCAGTACTTCTGCTGTAGAAAAGACTGCAAGGTATGATCTGTGGAGTTGGTGTGACTGAATGTAGGAATGGTCAAACCCAATTAGAGCAGGCTGTACTTTTTTTCATTTTGCTGATGTGCAACATGCACTGCCAGCAAGACTCAAAAGGCTGATACTTCTTTCTGCCCTAGCAGCCCAGAAAACAGTGATCACTGTGGCACAGCCTATCTTTCCATTTCATTATCTTATTTTCTTTTGTGTCTTGTTATTACCTAATGGACCAAACCACATTGTTTTATACTGTTCCAGAATATCCATGAAGAGAGTGAGTAGATTTACTCCAGACTTACACTGCTAGGATTAGTATCAGGATCTGGCACATTTTGTTTGTGAACACTTCTTTTCTTTGCCCTGCCAGCTGGGTAGCTTCAGAGCCTGGAAAATGAGAGGCACTATTTTTAATGTCTTATTCAGCAATGTGGTAGAAGTGGCAAATAATAGTTGCTTTCAACACAAGAGACAGCACACAGTGCAACTGTTCCTATTTTATAAGTTATTTTTAAAAATCTCTTCATGTTGATTGTAATAATTATTTGTGATACTCTAGCCTGTAAACTTTAATTTATGAGTTTACTGTTAATCAGTGCTGTAGTTATAACTCTTTTTTTCTCTGTGTGTGTGCATAAGTTTGTGAATTTTAAAATGCTAAAGAAGCTACTCAGTAAGATGTAAAAGGTGATTGGGAAAATAATTTTTAAAGTGCTTTAATAAAATAACATAATAAAAAATGTACTGAAAATATTATCAATAAGACTTACAAATGAAGCACTAAGATATTGTTTGCATGGATATCCTTAATCCTTATCCTTAATAAATGCTTTTTTTTTTTTTCTGAAGTTTGGCTTATAATAGATAATTTTTCTTTAACTGGCAAAAGGTTTGCATTAATGTTAAGGCTATGATGCCAGAATATTTCCAATCCCTGATAGGAGAAAGAAAGATGTTGCATGCTATAGAGGTACCAGAAAATAACTTTTTAATACGGGAAATAACAAACCTTATTCTCAGCTTTGTTCAAAGAAATGGGATTTGGGCTGATTTTGAAAAAAGAACCACTCAAAAATATAATCAGACAGAGGAAAGTGCTTTGCGTGAGAACATGAGAATTTGGCAGAGAAACAAACAAATAGAAGCACTATTATACTGACGTGTAGGACAACATTAATAATGGGAGGTTTCAAATATCATATAAACAAAAGTAATGATACAATCAGATAAATGCTTTTCATATTAAAGAAAAATAAAATTACCAGTTGCCCTCTGAGACAGGGGTGTAGGGAGTTCTGGTCCTTCATATTCAACCTTCAAGCATTGGAGTGCTTCGTAATGCTCAAGGTGTTGGAAGAGATAGTAGATGGATGGGGAACAGGGTTGGGAGGGAGCCTAATGTCTTACTGAGCAGAGAACTAAACTAAAAAGGTTTTATTTTTCTGCTACAGAGGGAAAATAGTTACGAGTAACTGCTGTCTGAATGCTTGTAATCACAGCTTGGGCTACTGAGCACAGTTGCCTTCACAGATCTTTGTGGAGAAACACCCATTTTCTTTCCTGGGATAAAACTGTTTCTGTGAGTCAGATCGGGAGATTTTGCATTAATCCTCTCTTTTTGCAAATTATTAAAACACCATGCAGAGCGTGTGTTTGCCTAGCTGGCAACTTTATCACATACTGGGCCAAGCACATGGGGTCTGTGGAAACCTGCTGAGAAAATCCTGAAGAAGGCCTGGTGCTCTAATGTTGGCAGAACTTGTGCCAGGCAGAGCTGTTGCGGGGAACAGATGAGATGTGCATGCTCTTCACACCTCCTCTTTTCTGGTTGTTTCCCTTTTATATTTGGGGATGTTGAGATGAAGACCCAGACTCATGTAGGAGTAATTAATTCCACAGGGATCTTTTCTCTGAGCTGCTTACACAGTATCTTAAGAGGCAAAGAAACCCCAGGAGCTTCCAGGTCAGCTTGAGAGGATGTTAATTATGATTGCTATAAATACAGAGAAGCTCTGGATTGGTTAGTGTTTTTGTTCTTTTCATTTTTATCTCAGAGACAAGAAGCTGAGGAAGTGCATACCCTGTCTCTGACCTATGTGTTCCTGGACATCTGACTGGAGGAAAAGCTTCAGCACAGAGCAGAGAGAGGTCTGAGGGAAGATGTAGACTGAGAAGGGTTGCAGAGCCAGAAAAGCTGTTGTTCAAATAGGAGCAGGAAGATCATCTAGCTGTGAAACTGCTCTTTTAGTACTTTCTTTTTCCACAAAGGTGGTGTTTCTTCACTGTCATCAGGGCTTGAGAAATCCCTGCTTCACTATCTGTTGTTTGGTGCTGAAAATTCAACAAAGAGCTTATCTTTTTTTTTTTGTGAAAGGCAATTCTAAGGAAAAATGCAAAACTATTATGTATTATAGTGGTATCTGAACCCTTTGACAAAAAGGTACAGCTTCCTACCTCTTCTATTTTTTTCTCCAGGCTAAAACTACTATTCTGCTACAGAAAGCAAAGGGTTTGTCTCCCTTCTCATAAAAACTCCACCCATTTTAATAGGAAAAGAGAAACTTTTAGCTTCTGTTCCCCATCTAGACCTTCACAAACTTGCAATGTGTTTATCCTGGAAAACAGAGAAATATATGTATTTTTACCATATTGCAGATGGATAATTAAGGCAGAAGTGGACTAAACACCATACATTGATTGGAGCCCAGCTCAGCAGACTTAAGATCAACACTGAAGTTCATGAACCTGAGCTAGGAGCTATGCTCAAGCTGCTACAAAGCATGGAAGGAAGTGATGCTCTGAGAGCCAAACACCCACCTTTGTGAGTGTCTATGTTGACCCAGAGCTCTTGCTCCCACCATCACCCTGTCTGTCACACCCAAACACGCATAGCTTGAGGGTACTTTACTTGGAGAAAGGATCTTGGTGACACTCGTCTGCAAAATGCCTTTAATGCCAGGCATAGCATAGTTCTGACCTTTGGTAGTTCAAGCTGCCTGGTCATCCCTGGGAGGTTAAGGAAGGAGAGTTGTGCAGGGAATTAGCCCATTTCCTCTGTGCTTCATGACAAACCCGGAGTGCCTTCTCTCCTCCCAGATGAGCAGGGCTGGGCTGTGCATGCTCACATCTACACTGTCTGCTCCTTCCTGTACAAAAGCATTGCTCTCCCCTGCTTACCCGTTCCCTGCTCCTCCCAGCAAGCCATCAGAAGGACAGTACCAGCAGTGGCAGCTCCTGCTGCAGCCATGTTTGAGGAGGGCTGCTGTGTTTGTGGTGGGGAAACGTGGAGAAGGAGGTAGCTGCCAAGGCAGGCAAAGGGGGATGTGGAGACAGATGGCTGTGTGCACGGGGAGTAGTGCCTGTGTGTAGGAGGTTGCACAACTCAGAGCTGTTTTCCCCTTCCCAGTCCAGGCTGGATTACTGCTGTGGGCACTTCCATGACGATAACAATCTCCTTCCCTGTATGACTCTGCTAGTATGGGGTGGCCACACAACCAGTGACCTCCCGACATGCTTTATCTCTTCTTTCTACCCTTTGGTTTTGATTTGGGATTTTTCTGGATGCAACACTCATTTCTGATTATTTTGGAAGCTCTTGGGGGATTTGTAACAGCAATAATATATGATAGGTTTGGCTGGAAAATTATGTTTAACAAAAAATGTAGAGGTTTGGAAACTTATTTTTGTTCTCTGTTGAAATAAAATCAAAGTCTTCCAAAAACTGTTTTGGAAATGGAGCAGAGCAATCTGTTAGGGACCCACAGGGTAGTAGGAGTTCCTTGTTTGGAGCTGAGCAGAACAGGATTATGGGTCTTGATCTCTGCTCCCCTAAAAGTGGGCCCTAGGCAGGGACTATTCAGAGGTGCTGCTCCTTTGTTCTGGTTCAGACTAGAAATTCCATGCTGGATGTCATTATGGAAAACCAATATATTTTCATTAGAAAAATTTCATTGCAATGTATTTGCATTTTCTTTTGAAGAGCTCCAGGTCAATCTGAAGTTGAGGCCATGCCACAGAAATTAAGTTCTGTAGGTTCTCAGCGTGCATTTCACTTTTCTTCTAAGCATGTGTAAGGCTACATATCTTAACTTGGTGTTTATTTTTTTAATTTTAAAATGTGCCATTTACAAAATAACAATATAAATCAAAAGCACAGCCACTGAACTTCTGTGGGAAATGGCCTGGCTTGCCTCTCAGCTGCTGCTTGCCAGCTTCACTTCAGAAAGTCATCTGGCTCTGGAGCTGCCTTCAGAAATGTGCTGAAGAGATTCCAAGGCATGTACAAGATTAGCAAAATCATTTCAGGAGCAACAACAACAGAGCTCTCCACCTCAGAGCCCAGTCAGGCTGGAAGGGTGAGCCAACATCAATCTTGTGAAATTCAAGGAGGATCAATGCAAACTGCTGGACCTCTGAGGGAAAAACCCTGCAATGGTGGAGGCTGGGGGTGGCTGGGCTGGGGAGCAGCTCTGTGGGAGTCGCTGGTGCCCTGGGGCATCAGGAGCCATTCAGGAGCCAGCAGACACCAGACATGGTCCATCCATGCATCTGGGGATTGGATTAACCCTCTCTACTCTGCACTCATGAGACCATGGCCCGACACAGCGTCTGATTTTAGGGCTCCCTCAGTACAAAACATGGACAAGATGGTGTATGTTCCGTGAAGGGCCCCCAGAGTGCTCAGGGCTGGAGCAGTTCCCTGTGAGGAGAGGTTGAGGAACGGGCTGTCTAAGTGTGGGGCAGAGATAGCTCCAGAGGGGCTGGAGAAGAGTGGAGAAGATTGTCCCAGTTTCTGACAGCAATGGAACAGCAACGTTGATTTTGAGGTTATGTACTCCATTTCTCATAAAACTGCACACTAATGGTTGTGTGATTTGTCAGAGTTTTATTCTGACAGTCCTAAAAAGAAGGGGCCATTTAATGTGGATGGAAAGACAGGACAGTCACCTCCCCCTGGCAAAGGGAAAACTACTGCCTGGGGAGCCTTACATGGGCCCCTGGCTTTTGAAGCTGCCCCATGGTGGAAGACATATATCTATATTACATTTTTCAGAAGGGTGCAGAAATTTTTGCTGCCACATATACTCCAATGAAGGGTGAAAATACCTACTGAAAAATGCCAGTATTTTGTTTAAACCCACAGAGAATTTTCACACTCCCATACCTCCCCACCCGCAACTGCCTCAGTTTGTCTCCCTAATAACATGGTCTAGACCTAGAGATGGAAAGTTCGTCTCATCTATCTCTCTTCTACTTCAGAATTGTGTCCTATAACAGGTAATTTCAGATGACTTCATTAATCAAGTTTGAACAGACTCCTGTTTTCCGATTTCTTGAAATACTAATCCCCAACAGATGTCACTGTTTAGTAAATGTCACATGGAGAAAACTAAGAGATACCAGCGTGAAGAGAGACCAGTTGTGTTGCACTATCTTGCATCTTCAACTGGTAAGATGAAGTAAAGGGTACATATTCCTTTCAGGGTGAGGGAGGATTTTCATCATTGGCTTTGTTTATTTTTCACTCGCTGTATGCATTGTGGATATTTATAACATGATTCTAGTCCTCATGTAATAAAATCAATTTGAACTCAATTTCTCATTCTTTGATTGGATCAATCTCTTTGCAAATGAATCCATTGTAAATGAATTTACAGCATGAGACTTTTTTTCTCATTTGTTGGAAAGTGGTCTTATTTCACTATCAGTCATGTATGACAATCTAATACAGGCATGATACAGACATTCGTGCAGGTTGGAGACCACTTTGCCCATTAGAGGCCATTAATGAGATTTATTCCTCATTTCACAGAAGGCTTTTCTTTTAATATTGCCTCTAATCTTATTTTCTGTGTCTAACAGGAAATATATTAATACTTGCTTCTTAAAGAAATGTTGCAGCTCCTTCTTCATGTTGCCCTAGGCTTATCTTCAGCCATGTGTGGCTGGGGCTGAAAACATGCTCAGCATTTGGAAGAGAGGAGCTGGAGACTTAGAGTGAGAAACATTTCCATCTGGGGGAAAACCAGACTGTAAGACTCTGCTAAAAATTTCAGCCCTTGAAAGCTGTGGGGCTTGCTGAACTTGTGGGGTTTTGTTTCAGCCCGGAAAATGACAGGAATCCATCGTGCAAATTGTGTGCAGATGTGGGGCTGGGTATCGCACATAACCCACATTCTTAGCTGTTTGCATGTCAGATTTCATTTGCAGACCATATCCAATTTTCAAATTGCACTCTCATTTGCAGAAGTGGCGGCAACTGTGGCCAAATCCCAATGCTTTCTGGCTGGTGGAGGGGGACCCTGCTCAGGAAAGTTTTTTCTTGCCTTGTCCCCACAGAGGGGATGGAAAAAGAGGGGGAGAGAGAAGAGAGCACAGCACACCCAGTCTTGTGAGAGAAAAGAGAGCACAGCACATCCAGACTTGTGGGTGCACACCATCCTTTTGTGATGGATGTCCTTCCCTGCTGCCCCAGGGCTGGATTCCCACATGTGCCCATAAGGCTGGGCAAAGGGCCAGCAGGACCGTGACCATGCTGTGCCCCCACCTAAAACTCTACAGTGTGACTCGTCCATCTTATGTTCTCCTGTGCACATGTGGCTGCCTCTGCTGCACAGCTAAGCTGGAGGAGAAGGCAAAACCAGGTTACATCAAGGCTGGCTGATTTTTAGTTGTATTCTGAGTATGGTTTCTTACATACACAATGTGCATAGTATGCTATCTACCAGCAAAGCATTCCACTTATCCCAGGGAGGGTTGTGCTGTTCCAATTTATCTTATATAGAGCACATTTTTGTTGTCTGCAATAGATAGAGATGAGCCTTGAGGGAATTGATAAATCTCATACTGAGAAGTTTTAACTTAGACATGCATAAGGAATAAATTAATTTTTAATACATTTTTCAAGAAGCACTTTTTTGGCTCAAGACCATCATGCCTGGTATGTTTATAAAGGCACATGTAGCATGCTCCAGTTAAGAGTCTGTCAGTGTTTCCATTGTAAACCCTATTTTCAGAGGCTTATATTATATTTTCAATACAAAACTCACTCCAGGCAAGAAAAAACTGGCATCCATGTTGGCCTGGGAGTGATGTTTTCTTAATGTTTTTTTAAATTTAATTTTTCTCTTATCAATGTTTGATTAATGCTAATTAGTAAGAGTACTTTCATCTTTAGTCATTGTTAAACTTTAAATCATAATGTACCTCATATCCTAACGAGTTACTTGGTGTATAAATTAACTTCTGTTTGTTTTTTACACTTGCACAGTTTAAAAACCTTTCCAAAGATCTAGTTTGTATTTTTTAAGCCATTAACTAATATTCTGCAATGTCCTACTATAGCATTTAGGAAAAAATATTATCCCAAGTAGGAACTGGAACCACAAAGTCCCACAGAAGCTCTCTAGCTATGCCCCCAGAAGTGCTATGGGGTGTTTTGCAGTTGGGACTCCTGCCTCTGCCACGCAGCTGTTGCAGTCCTGCTGGCAAGTGATGGATGGTGAAAGCTCACTGGGTGAAGTTCAGCTCTCCAGCAGAGTGGGATTAATTGGCATCACTGAGAGGCGGAGAGACCAGTGCACACACCAACCCTCCCCTTATGCAGTTTTTTCCTTCTCTTAAACACACGCTCACAAGGCCTCCACAGGAAAAGAGGGCTCACAGTTACATTCACACAGTCTAAAAAAGGCTAATATTAGTTTTAAATAAAAAGTTTTTTTATTCAATATCTGCTCATGAAAGCAGAAAAATCCAATGTTAGCCTAATGATGTAGTTTTGCCCTTATCAGCTTCTTTTTGCCCACAGGCTTTATAAAAGTCCCCTATCACTGGGTAATGTTATATACCATGTGCGTTGCCTGCAGTACTTCAGCACAACAGGGCAGATTAAGGACAGAGTTTCCGCCCACCCTTTGAAGATTTAAGTCAGACCTTTTAACCTCCTGTGAAAACAGTTTGGTGATTTAATTCTTTCTGTTATATTCAACAACTTTTCTACTTCCACAAACACTATGTAGCTTTCATACCATGAACAGTCACCAACTGAGTCAGACTTCTTCATGTTGAAGCAAGATATGATAGAAAGCAATGGGGTTCACAGATTTGTGAATTTTCTTCTCTGACTGTTGGGGTTCACAGAATTTGTTGAGTTCATAAATTTTCCCTCCCCTCTAATCCTCTTTTCACCCAAATTGAAACAAACAAATATGCTAGGTTTTTTTTGTGTGTGTTTCACATTAGAACTGGGTTTGACATTTAAGACTGACACATATGGAGACCATACACAGTGCAACGTATCTGTGGTCCACTAGTCCTTCACCTCCCTCACTGGGCTGGACTGCACATGTTAGGAGTTTCAAGACAGCCTCCCTAAAAGACTTGCCTGTGTTATGGACAGATACTGAGCTTTCCAGGTTTTATTCATCAAAGAAACCTTATTAAAAGCATTTTGGGCCTCCTTTTGTAATTTTCATATGTGTTACAACTATGATTGTATGTATCACACACTATATTACTGAGCAGTACTTTTATAGTTGTGGAGCTGAATCAGAGAGAGATTAAATTACTTGATGAAAGTCACACGGGAAAATTGTGACAGAGTCAAGAATTTCCTAAAAACCAACCTACTGTTTTCAATTATTGTTTTTCTAGCTCTTCTTTGGGAGTATTCAAAGTAGAGGTGAATCCTCTGTTTAATATTCATCTCTGTGTATGTACCCATTAAGAGAAGATCTGCAGACTTTTCTGCAAAGGGCAGCTCTAAGGAGAGAAAGGAGACAAAGGGCAGGAGAAAGGACTCATTAGCTGCACCCCACGCACGTGTCAAAAACTAAAACAGAGCCAGCTCCAGGCCACACAGGAAGTTTGTAGCAGACACAGGGAATTTAATCTACATCTCCTGAATCCCACTCCAGGCTTTCAATGTCTTCTTTAACCAGTTCATATTTCATATGATATGCACTCCATACCCTATAGTCTTGGAAAGTCTTCCTTTATTTATTTTTACTCTCCCTTCCTCTCTGAAATAATCTAATCCAGGAACATTTGCACTGAACTTTGGAACATTTGATGTTTAAGTAGGTTCAAAATTAAGCAAACTGTGTTTTCATGTTGTTAATTGGAATCACTGTGCCCAGGCCATTTAGCAGCCTCCACATGGTTAACTTCAAACTCCCATGTCAGCCGGAAAGGAAAAAAAACCAAACACATCAGGTCCCATTAAATGTGTTAAACACTTTAACTGTACAAAATGTGGAGTGAGGTAGGTCTTTTGAAAACGGAATCAGGAGAATGACAGGCGTCTGTGTATATACTTCCTCCTGCCTGGGCTGAAGGTCATTATTTTGAACTAATAGCTGACCCCTTTGGCCTCTGGAAGGCCATTATGCTTAATGGCCTGAGCTAATTTGCTGTGCTACAGGGTTAGCTGATCCTTATTTTAATCTGCACCTTCTCCTGTTCTTGTGGGGAAAGCAACTGCTCTGATGTAATCCAGTTGGCAACAAATTGCCTAAAGGAGGGAACAGGCAAACAGATAGGAGACAGGACTATACAGTAATTTACTGAGGATTGACTTTGCTGCCAAAAAAACAAACAAAAAAAGAAAAATCAAGGAAAGGCAAAATTTATTTATAAATGTGCGCACACTTACGTGTGCACAGAGTGTAAGAGAGCAGGAGAGTGAACCAGGACAGAGAAAATGGAAAAGAGACAACAATGGATATTTTGATAAAGAAAGACACACTTTCACAAGCAAATCTTTTAACCCCATCTTCATTTTCTTTTGAGACACTTTGGAAGAGTAACACCCACATGACTTGCTGCCAGGAAACAGAGATAGTTTTGTTAGTACTCTTTCTCATAAAATCAAGTACCTATTTGAAAAGCAAAATCCCTTTGCCAGCCAAATGTGCCCATGTATCTTCTGGCATTACTAAACAGGCTGTTTTGAGCGACACAATTAAAAATCAGCTAAAATAGAGAGCAAACAGATAAAGAGCATCAGCTGTTAGTCACATTCTCAGAGGGGAGGCAAAATCTCATGGGGTGCTGTTCTCACATTTGCACAGACAGTGCTGGTTTTGTCTCCTTGAAACCTTTCTTCATGTCCTCAGCCTAGGAAGGAGCAGCATTGCTCAGATGGGATTTGTGGCTCCACCAGCAGCAGGGCTGGGGTTGCAGGATTTCTGGGCAAAGACGAAGGCAGGCTCTTGTTCCTTCTATACCCTCATCCTTTTTCCTCTGCTCCAAATGGCTGTGTGTCACAGAGCCTTTCTGTTTTAGCTGATACAAATTTGCATTTGTTCCTTCTGTTGCTGATCCTGGTCTTCTGCACACATCTTGTGCCCTGGGTAAGGAGAGAGAACACAATGAAGAAAAGTCAAATCAGCAACAAACTGAAGATTTTACTGCTTACAAGAGCTCGCATGCAGAGGAGCAAAGCTGCTTTACATATGTGTGCTTTTGTATCTGCAGTCACACATGCATGAAATGCCCTAGAAATGTGCACAGCATGACCAACTATTGCAAATCACAGGTCCTTGTTCCTCTCTTTTCCCACTAATTTTCCACGGTCTGCTGGTCTTGCTGATATCTTGTCTAACATGCTGTGGTTGGCTGTTCAGGGATGCTTGGACACTCCTTCATATCTGTGCTATGCAGAAAACTGCAGAAGTGACAGGGCCTTGGAGCTGTGCAGTGGTGTTTCCCCCCATCTGCATCCACTGCAGCTGGCAGCAAGCTGCGCTTCCCTCGAGGCTCCAGTCCTTCCCTCTGGGGCTTCAGTTCTTTATGTGCTGGAGCCTTCTGGATGTGGGTGGTGAAAGTCACAGACATCCCTGATCCTGTCATTGAGGCTGCCCCCTCCAGGCACCCCTGTCCTGCCAGCTAAGTCAATGGAAATGCAGTGTTTGTTTCCATGGCTCAGCCTTCAGTCGGGGTCTGTCCCTGTTAGTGGTGTCTGGGTTGCTGTGACTAAATTACCTACAACAGTTGCCTTGACATTCAGGGGTGGGATGGAAATCTTAAGCTGATCATCTCAGATGTCAGAATTCTTAAATATGTGAGAATTATGTTCTTGTACTTAATTAAAAAAAAGCCACACAGATTAATTTCTATTCCATTTCTGGCCTGCACTCAGTCCCAGAGGTTCCTTGCATTTGCTGTGATGGATGTTAAAAATAACAGCTGCACAGGGGAAGGGTAGCTGGTCCAATGGTCCCAGGGTACCATGTGCCTCCACCATGTATGGAAGGGAATATTCCCGTGGGGCAGCCCAAGATGGTGGCCCATGCTCAGCCATGTGGACCCAAGTCCTTGGGCAGATTCCCTGTGCATGGGAAATCTTCCCCTGTCCTTTTAGGGCAGGTCCCCCCTGGCTTTGGACTATCAGCACAGCATAAGCCCCAGGATCTCCATTGTTTGTCAGAGTCTGTGCAATTCAGGTATTAAACACACCTCTAATCTTTGTATTTACATCAGCCTGAAAATTTGCAGTACTACCCTCTACAATTTATGCAATCAATCGAGAAAGTAATTCAAAAAGCAATTTTTTGCAGCAACTCAGTAAAAAAAAATTAAAAATCAAGATCTAAAAATTATCTGTCTGAAACAGCATGTTTTATGGTTTTGCCATGTGTGCAGCTGTGTTATAAGGGTTTTCTTTTATTTATTTATTTTTAAATTTTTTTTTATTATCTCTGTAGGATCTTTGGGTTTCTAATGTTTTGGGTTATAATGTTCCCACAGAAGATTTCCCATGGTAGCTGAGCACCCTAGCAAAATAAAAGGCCTCCTCCAGGTGGTGCTACAATGCTGCAAGTATTTTTAATTAGAGTAGGCACAAGAAATGCCTCCATTATCGTTTTCTCTCACTTTACAACAAATAAAAATCTCTGTGTGGGAAGTAGCTCATTATGGGAAGCCAAGTTCAAACTAGCTTCAAATGAAGATGTACAGGTAAAGCATCTTGGAGACCTGGACCTAACCCACTCTCAGTAGCAAAACTCCACTTTCTCAGCAGTTGTGATGTATTAAGAAAACCATTTCTTCTCCCCCTGCAAATTCTGAAAAAAAATGTTGCCTTATTCTCCACACCCAATGACTTGTGTAGTTAAATATTATGGTGTGAAATGAGGTTGTAAGATGTCATGTAACAGATGGGTTAGTATCTTACACCCCATATTAGTGTAGGAATGTACAAGCAACAGACAACTGAGTAAAAATGGTTAAAAAAACCCTTAAATGTCTGCTAAAGAAAAAACCTTCATATTTTTTGAATTTCCAATTTTCCACAGACTGGACAAAATAGCTTGACTTAGCCAGACTAGCCTAATAGGCAGCCTCCGAATAGAAACAACCAGTATTCATTATTTTTTTGTTGTTAAATGGCATTGGATAGCCAAAAAAAATGAAGCCATTATGAAGGAAAAAAAGTCAACCTGTGGAGCAAAATACTTGCATTTTAAACCTTTGTAATTTTAATGATATTTACAAGAAAATTGTTGTTCTACAGATTTTCTTGCCTTTAAAAGTGTCTTCTTTTTCCTTTTTCTTGCCTGCTGAAATTTTTTTCTGTTTTATTTTTTTGTCTGCTTATGGATTTACTTATTGTGAAAGGAAATAAAAGGAAAACATAAAAAATAAAAAAGGAGAAAAAAAGCCAAAATGTTTACCTTTTCTGATTAAACATGAAACAATCAGGGTTTAAGTATCCTTTGCTATTGCTTTTGCCTCCCATTTTAGTTTTTGTCCCAACATGCGCATAAGTAATTATTTTCCTTTTTCTATGAAAATATGTTTTTAAGTGTGTCTGCTTGCTAGCCACAAACTGTTGCCATCCTTGTAGTTAAGATAACCTGGCATGTTGTCCTGTGAGGTTACCCCACTTGCATTTGCTAAGGGAAAGAAACAATTAAGCCATCAACACAAATGCATCTAGGGCTGTCAGATCAGAAAATAAATGGAAGCTGAATGATGATGCAGTAGTAACACTTCTATAAGAAACAGATGCAATTAAATTAAAAATGCAGTGATAATAATTAAAATAAATGAAATATTTCTTTCAGGTAAGAATTGATCTTATGCTTCAGTGTGATTTTGTATTTTTTTCTCTTCCTTATGGATAACACCTGAAACTTCCTAAGGAATTTACAGAGAGAGGCATCGATTTGGATGCAATAACATCTTGCTCCTCAGTGGAATTACAAGGAAAGTCGGCACAGGTACAATATCCATTTATTCTTCAATTTCTCATTCTCAGAGAGGTATAACATGTCTTGGTTGGCATGGTATTAGCAATTCAACAACGAATTTGTTTCTTTAGAATTAGAGAAGAGGTTGCTTCTTATAAAGCTTATAAGTACTCGCCCGTTGAACTAATAGGATATTGTGTTATGCACATCTATTTCCTTGCAATGTGCTACTGTGATCAAGAAGATTCTCCTTATTTAATGTAATATTAGCACTGGCATGAAAGAATTTTAATTTTTTTTTTCATAAGGTGAAACCCTGCACATAGATCTGGTATTAAAACACACGAAACAATACCTATCACTAAAGAACCATGTCTTCTTGAATGGTGAGATGTGTGGAGGAAACATGCAGACATGTTGTGAGGCTTCTTTGAAAAAGTCTGATCTTCAGAAGGAATTTCTAATGAAGATCGGTGAACAGAAAGATTCAGTGGCTGCGCATGCACACCTTCTGCCGTCTTGGGAAGAAAGCTTTGCCTTAGAGTATTATCAGTTCATTTTTGGAGACACTAACCTTGGGAACTGTTCATACAGATGTTATTTGTGGCTTTCTTGAAGCACGTCATTATGTCCTTGAGGGGAAAGGAGTGACATAAACTCTGGACTCAGCACTCCAGGGATTTCTGCATTAGCAGCGGATCTCTCTGGGGGACCCTTCTTCTAAGACTGGTCTATTTTATGGCTCTATGCCTTTCGTTGGAGGAGTCCCAAAGCTCTGCCTGGGTCACACCACACAGGCAAGATTAGAGGGGGACACCTGGTTAGCTGAGCCCAAGGGGTTTATGTAGTACCTTCTACTCTGCTGCTCAATGCTGTGGAGATTGATTTATGTGCACAGGCACACGGGGGACCTCCCCGGCAGGGACATAGAGACTTGAGTCCCACTGACTGAGGGAGTTTTAATGAAGCCCTTGCTGGGTTCAGACACTTCATGTAACATTGAGGCCACCATCAGAGGAAATTGCCTTTTTTGTGGATTTATTTTTCTGGATTGTTTAACATTACTCTCCATAGTTGTTTTTATCACTGACATGTAAATGTCATCACAGAGCTTAAGTGAAGGCCAACCAGCTACTGGTTGTAAACCTTGTAAACCACTCCGATTACTACTACTACTATTATTATTAATATTATTATTACTACTACTACTACTACTGCTACTACTGCTGCTGCTGCTGCTGCTGCTGCTGCTGCTGCTTTGTAGGAGCATAATGTTCCTCTAAATTAAAATCTCTGCCTTTGGATTTCTTCACACACTGGAACTACAGAGGAAATTTTTAGTGATTGGAAAATAACCTATTGTATCTTTACCTGTGAAGGAAATGGTTGTGCTCTCTCCTCAGGGAAGCTGCTTTAAGATCATTCTGGAGCTTATAATTTAATGGCTATTCCAATTTTAAACAGGAAATGTGTTACTGACATAACAGACATCTACCAAAAGCCATCAGAAAAAACCCACAAAATCTAGTGAGGCAGAAAGAGCAAGGCATTACTTATATCAGAGAACCACAGGCTTTTCATATTTGCCAAAGAATTTCCCCTGGCTGAGAAGTCTGTTGACATAAACCTGAAGGAACTGAAAAACCATTTCTATATTAGTATTTTGCTCAACTGCTGATAAAAAGCCTCGTTGTATTTCCTTTCTATATGAAAGTTAGCATAATTTTCTTTTTTTCCCTTTGAAACCACCATCAGAATTGTTTAATTTAACATGATTGTGAGAATATATAGGCAAGAAGCCTGCAGATTGAATTGAGGGGCTTTTGGTCATAACCAGATTGTCTTGCTTGTAGAAAAGGATTCGAATGGACACAAAGAAGCAGAAGTTTTAGCCATGCTCCTCCCTTACTGCTCTACTAAACCAAGAAAGTTCTTACTGCTATTCCCTGTGAAAAGTCACGAACCACCACATCTTTCACCCTAACCCTGTAAGATTTCCACAGAGCATAACTTCACTATATATATGACCCATCTATGTGAAGCCTTCCCATAGACCAGCTCCTTGTTAGCTTGGACAGGTAGTGAGCAGACTGGGATGCTAAATAACTCTATTAAATAGGAGTTTATCTATTGGTAATTGGAAGGGGCTTAAAGGCAGTGTTCAAAATGTCCACATTCAAACTGAACTGATCGTAGAGCAGAGGACTGTATTAGCTGAGTAAATTGGCCTTTCAACTTGGTACATTTCTTGACATGCCAAATAATATTGAGAACAAAGTAGAAAGAGATTAGAAGAAAAAGAAGTATTTACCATGTGGCCAGAAATTACTCTCAGTTTCTCTGGCCATATATAAACATTATATTAATTCTTGTGCAAAGTGGTGGCTGCAATGTCTCACACAAAAGCACAACTATTGTTTGTTCTGGGCAGGCATTTACAGCTACTTTGTCTCAAAGAGAAAGATAAACAACGTACATATATGTTTATTTTCCTACAGTGCAGGGAACCTTTTCCTCTTCTTTCCATACACATTAAATGGCTCCCCTCCCACGAGTTTTTGTAAAGAATGGCTTTAGTTTGTAAATTGCAGGATAAAGTACTTCAAAGGCATGGCAGCAGGAGTCTAGATTTTGCTCTTTATTCTGTATTAAACACCCCTAAATGTAAGGAAACAATATACCTGGCCAGCAGGTAACTCGAGGGTTGACTGGATTGCCACTTGTACATCCTGTTGGGAAGAAGGACCCATCCCTGACTGAGGTAGATTTCCAAGAGTTCAAAATTTCCATTCTGAATCACCATGAATATTTATTGCCATCATTAATTTATTTTTTTACATTTTTTTTGATTGCAATTATCTTAGGTAAAACGGTGCTGACTGGGTTATTTCAGTAGTTACAAAGTGTTTAATTTATTAAAATATTTCTCTTACAAAATTTTTTTTTATTACACTTTATATATAATTATGTTTCTAAATAAAAAGTTTCATAACAGAAATGCTGTGAAAAGCTGAGGTTTCTCTGAATAAAAAAAAATTAAAATCTGTAGAAGTAAATTCTGTGAAGGTATTAGAGGTTGAGCCTTGAGAACATTTTCTAGTGAGAAATATTTGGCTTTGCATGTCCAGTTGACTGTTTGCCTTTCCAGCAAGGTGAGCAGATGGGAGACAGAAAAAAGTGTGCCATTTTGAAGGCTGCTACTATAAACATTCATGTCTGCATGTGAGGAAAGGTCAGCAGAAGACCAAACCCAAAATCATCCAGTGTAATGCCAGGATTTACCCTGCCTGATGATGACACTTCTTTCTGTTGCAGTGGAGGTACTGTAATTTTACATGATGCCTGCATTTCTTCTATATTTTTTTCCTCCAGAACTGTAAAAAAAAAGTACCATTATATTAATTTTTCTTGTTAGTTACACAACATTCTAAGAATAGATAAAATTCATTTTATCTGCCTAATGTTTACTTTTAAGATTTTTCTGAATTAGCAGAAAAGAAATCAATAGTAGCTAAAGAAATCAGTTTTGACATTTGAAATCTGACACACAAGGTTGGTATATTTTCAGTATTTTGTTTGCTATTCCTTTGCAGCTACTGCTAATGGCTTTGCTGTATTCTGAGCTTTGGATGTGCAGAAATGGTTCCAAATAATATGTCTCAGAGATATGAAGGCAGAAAAACGCTTTTTAAAGGAAACTTCAATGTTTTTCTTCACTGTGAAATTTTATGTAGGAGTATTGCTTTTTTAAGTTCTCTAACATGTGATGGGAACTGGTGGAGCAGCAGTTACAAATTAGCATATTCTGGGAGCTGACAAAAATCTTTAATTAGGCATATATTTTAGGGTTTTTTAAATATCAATATTTAGCTTATTATTAATATTTGCTTCCCACAAAATTATTTTGACCTTTCATAAAACAAAAAGACAAACCAATGAAAATATAAAAGTTTAAATCTGGAATTATGGATTAAATCCAGAAATATGAGCATGGTTACCGTCTTCCCTCCTCCATTTGTCTCCATTGTCTGGTTGCTGAAAGCAGTATATATGCTGGTTTGTCCTGGTGATTATAGTGTTTTGCAGTTTGTCAGCAGAATGGGGGGTGAGAATATATTGGTTGAACTTCCTGGAAGGATGGAAGGAGGGGAGAGTGCCTGTGGTATGATTGCTGCTAGGCACCCCCTGTCCACTTCCAGCGCTGCATGAGGCAGGAAAGGTTCTGACCTATGGTTTGCACACACGAGGGATAGATGACATGCAGAATAACAGACAAGCAGGTATATCAGAACAACAGGCTGGAATACTGACATTTTTTTTTTCCTCAGTGTCAAAAGTGGTTAAACATGTATCATACTTGCCTGATTAATCTGAAAAGGAAACTATGCTTATGCCTGTAATAACTTTCTGTGAACGCCTGTTAAAGGCAAACACATGGTTTATTCACTAATGGGAAAAAAAGAAATAATGTTGCTGCCCAAAATGGCACCTGTGAAGGGAAGAAACAAACTCAAGGAGCCAAAGAAAGAAAAGAAAGAAAGGTGCATATGCAAATATACCTGTACATGTGCCCACACAAAGGCATAGAATTATGTGTGTACATATCTTCATTCCAAATGCAAAGTAGGATTGGTCTTGGTTAACTTTGGACAACAAAAATGTAGGCTACATCTGAAAAGTTATACTCTACAGTCATTAATACATAGAGACAAGTAGGGAGCTTCCACTGTATCTGTAGATTCATCCTTAAGCAGAAGTCTAAGATCAATCTAACTAATTACTCCTGCCTCTTTCCCCCTTAGCCACACAGTAATTTCTGGCTTTCTCTTCTACAGCCTGTAAGAGTGTCATTGTCTTTCCAATTAATTTAGGAAAGGCAAATCCCAGAGCTGTGAAATGCCATACCAGTGGGGCTCTGAAGGAACAGAACAGGGTTACAGCACAACTCCACCACATAGGCTAGGGCCAAGCCATATTAAGCCTTGTGAAATAAATTTTAATACGTGCAGCCTTTTTGCATAAAGTCTGCTCCTACTCCTCCTAAAAATTAAAATAAATAAACTCTCTAATGGGAAGACTGCAAAATCTGTGCATTTTTTATTTTCTTAAATGCTTTGCTTATATCAAAGTTGTTTTCCTGAAGCCCTTGAAATGACCAACTGAGTCATTTTCCAACTCAGACTGTAATTTAGAAATATCCAGACCATATGCCTGTGTTATTTTCTGAGTGTATAGGGGTGATATGACAGTCTCCAGTAGTTCACCAGATAACACTGCTATTGGCAAAGCCTTCAGATAACATAGGAGCTGATCTAAGGCAATACAAAATCAGCTTCAATTAAAGTAAAAATTTTAGCTGAATCCATTTTATTTTAATCAACCTTTTCATTGAGGTATATTTCTTTGCATTTTCATTTCCCAGTCAGGAAAAGAGGTGGAAATTCAGAAAAGATTTTTTTTTTCTTATTTATTGAGAAAGAAGACCTCAAAAAAGCTATGAGAAAATTCGTTCTTTTAAGGATTTCAACACTCTGACTAGAATCACATGGTCTTCAAGAAGGGAATTTATACTCATTTAGGTGAATAACTGCATTTATGGAAAAAAGTTCTACTTACTGGATGCATTTCCAGTGAACATTGCATGAATATTAGCAATAATGATACAACCGCTAACAGAAGAAATATGCCATCAGAGTGTGTTACATTTGAAATTTCCTCCTTCTCAGTAAGGAAAAGATCCAGCTGGATGCAAAGCTTTCTAGTCCACACCTTCATTAATAAATTCAAAATGCCATGTCATAGCCTTTACACTGTCTAATTATTAGCATCATTTTGCCCTTAACCAGCTGGTGCTTTCCCAGGGATGTTCTAGGGAGAATAAACCAATCCTGACAAATAATCTGGATGCAGCCACTCTGCCTTGGAAGGTAGGAGACTTTAAAAGCATGGCTGTGGGCCAGTCCCCACACAACCAAACCCACAGAATGGGCCCCAACACAATGGCCTGTAATGGGGTAGATGTTGCTTGTGAATTTTTACTGCCTGTGACTATACGAAACAGCAAAGTATGATGAAGTGAAATAAAATACTGAACCTAAATCAATGTACCTTTGGGGCTATAAGAGTAAATTTTGGTGACAAAAGTGGAGTCAGGGTTTGTTGCCTTGAGTTCATACTTTCCGTTCCTCTCCTGCTCTAACTAGAAACAGATGACCTGAAAATCACAATACTTAACCCATGATGAGGTCTCTGATGGGTTCTGGTTTAGCCATACATGAACCTTTTGGCAAGGCTCATTTTGAAAGGAATCAGGAAGCCAAGCCAAAGCCTTATTGGGGGGTATTTCTGCCCTTGCTATGTTGTGGTCTCATCATGTCACTCAGGAATGAGGCACTTGCTGTTACATTAAACACAAAAATAACACAGGAAATTGATTTATGTTGGCACAGTTTTCCTATTTTAAATTATTTACCTGAAATCCAAACCAGAACTGCAGTCAAAGTATAGTTCAGAGCTCAGATTTCTTGGGCTTACATGTTAGAGAACTTGACATTTGATCCAGATGGTCCATCTGCCTTTGATTACTGTTTTCTGGTAAATAAAATGAAGAGGGTACATACATTCACTGCTGCGTTGGAAAAAGCTAAAATAATGTCAAGAGGTTTATAAAATAAGTTAATGAAAGAAGCCAGAAAGTGAGAACAAATATGTCTGCTTTCACTACAGATCTTTATTATCCCCTTTTATCTACTGACGCTGGTGTTGGTGTTTGGAGCCAAAAGAAAAGTGCACAAAGATGTCCCACACATTAGTGAGTAAGTAGCAAATTCCCACAGCTGCAACTGCACATCTTTTGCAAATATGGACTGAAGTGAAAAAATATTTTTCATTTCTTAATAAAATGCTTTATCAGCAGAGATGGAAAACTACCAGATAAAAATGAGGCAACTGGTAGTAAGAGGGTACCATACATATCAGGCTGTTGAGATGGGGAATATGTTAAGATATGACATTTGATTGTGATCAGTTTGATACCAGATTTTAATGAGTGCCTGCCAAACTGTAGTGCAAGTATTAGTGGGAGCATTTTTGAGATAGGGGTTTTTGGTTAACTTTATGATTGTTATTAAGTTTTTTTCCTCATTCTTTTGCACTTTGGGTCATAGCCAGAACCTGAAAAGGAAATACCTCTGTACCCCGAGAGAAACTATTTGTGAAGAATTTCTGGCTTGACCTTAAACAGGAATTGTCTGGAATTACAGGAAAGACCTTTTACAAGACTTCCCTCCTAGCTTTGCAAATGCAAGCCATTCAGAGGTATTGGGTGCTTATCAGCAGCTCCGGGAAGCATTTAAGGTTTGTCCAGTTTGTAGCTAGCAGGGAGAGGTCCCTGCAAACAGCAAAGAATAGTGCTATTTTCTCTGCAAGCTGTTAGTTTCCTGACTATGGGCTGGGTTGGAACAGTATAGAGGCAACAGTGAAAACATGTAGGCAAAATATTTTAATTTTCAACCTCAATGTTTTTAGCATGACCATTCAGTGCTACTGTAGCCAAGGAAAAGCACTAAAAAAGGCAAATATGTGTGTGCTTTATTCCGTTAGTATTAGCTCTTTCAATTAGGGTCCCAAAGTGGACCTTTCCCACTGTGCATGCAGAAGGCATTATCTCTCCATATCCAAACAATCTTAAAGCAGCTCTGTGCTACAAAAAGGTTTATTTTGCAAAGCATTCTGAAAAAGTAGGTAAATATCTCCACAAAGCAGAGGTTTCCAAAATCATGGTTAACTGTCTCTGCACTGAGCAATTAAGAGGAAATTTAAGACACTTGTCAGACACTGATGTGATTGAAAACATTGCTATGTAAGTGCCAGTCTGTAAGCATATTGACCTTAGGAGAACTACTGGCATGCTGCAGTCTGTGTTCCACTCACAACTCCATGCCTATTAGGAAGTTTCTGAAGCATTAGCCTGCCCAGATGGCTGGGTCGTCCTGTTTGTTTTGCCTGTGGCCCTGCTCTTTGTTATTTGGATATTTATTACAGATTTGAGGAGAGTTTCTTGCCTTGTGCATTTCGTGGGTGAAGACTTTGGTTACTTCATCTGAACTCCAAAGTGAGAAACAGAGAGAGGTGCTCCATTTAAAATGACTTGCCCTATTCATTTCCATGAATGAAGGCTCATGTTTGCTTGGGGAAATCTTCGACTGTTTTGCTATTGTCTCCCTCAAGAAGTAAAGGAAGCAGTCTCACAAATTCAACATTTTGGAGAATGCCTTTATAACATAATTTCAAGAGAGAGAAGAGGGTTGCCGCCTCATCAGAGCTTTTCTCTGTTAATATATATGAGTTTTGAATTAATGGGACCATTACCTCCCCTTGAAATTTTATTGTCGACAACTAATAAAGTACTTATGCATGCATTACTATGTTACTCTGAAGAGCTGTTTATTTGAATCTCAAATTTATTGAGATATTAACTGAGATACAGTTTAAGATCGAAGAGCAAATCTGCATAAATATACAGCAATTTTTCATCATTTTTCAAACTTTCTAATAGTGATTACCTATAGGCCCTTTTCAGATCTATCTGCAAGTCTGCAAGTTGTTGGTGCTGCTGCTATTAATATTATTAAACATTAGTACTTATTAGTTTTACCCACTTGATTAGGCACGGAGTGTGTCCATAGGAGAGGCTTTTGCTCTAGGGAATTTACAATAGAATTAGCTCATGTTCTAAAGAGTCTAGTGACATGTAATCAGAGAATCATAGAATAGCTTGGATTTGAAGGGCCCTTAAAGACCAGCCAGTTCCAACCCTCCTGTTATGGTCAGGCACACCTTTCACTAGATCAGGTTCCTCAGAGTCCCAACCAACCTGGCCTTCAGCCCTTTCAGGGATGGGACATCCATAACTTCTTTGGGCAAACTGTTTGAGTGTCTCACCATACTCATCATAAAGAATTTCTTCCAAACATCTAATCTAAATCTACTGCCCTTTAGTTTGAATTAATAGCATGCTTGTCTTAATATTTTTCTTGCTTTGTTCTGTCACTACATTCTCTTTTTCATAGTCTCTCTCCATCTTTCCTGTAGGATCCCTTCAGGTACTGGAAGGCCCACAATTAGGTCACTCAAAGCCTTCTCTTTTCCAACCTGAACAATCCCAATTCTGTCAGCCTTTTCTGGCAGGAGAGGTCCTCCATCTCACAAATCACCTTGGTACCCCTCCTCTGGATTTGCTTCAACAGGTCCACACCCTTAGTGTGCAGGGGGCCCCAGAGCTGGATGTAGTGCTGCAGATGGGGCCTCAGGAGAAGAGAGCAGAGGGGCAGAATCTCCTCCCTTGCCCTGCTGCCCACACTGTTTTGGATACAGCCAACATGGGGTTGGCTTTCTGGGCTGTGAGTGCACATTGCTGGGTCATGTCCAGCCTCTCATCTACTAGCACCCCCAAGCCCTTCTCCACAGGGTTACTCTCAAGCCCTTCACCCCTCCCCCTGTATTGTTACCCAACACAGGTAAATTACACTTGACAAAGGCCCCATCATTCAGTGCTTTGCTTAAGGTAGGTTTTTGAGCAGTAATTGATTCGATCAAAGTTTATTTGAAATGAATAACTTTATTTTAAATAAATTATGCCTCTGTGTTATACCTGCAAGTATAGAATACTCCACTACTAACCTTGCGTGACTCTCTCACTGGCATATCAGTACCCTAAAAGTGAAGGAGTTTTACCAGGGGAGAAAGGATTTTTTTCACTTTTTCCTGTTAGTTATTGTAGTGAGCTGGTTGTGACATGAGGGAAGAACTAAGATGAGCTGAGCTGAGCTGCAAGGATTCCTGAGAGCACAGAATCTCTCTTTCTTCCAAGCTCAATCTGATGGAAATTTGCTATAAAAAATAATCATGTTTTAATTCCTTATTAACCTTATGTTTGCATCATAAGTTGTCTGTCTGTACTGGTGACTAGTGCTTTGGACTAGTATGTGTTGCCTAAATCAAGAAGTATGGTATTCTATTACATAGTATATCTTTTATTTTATCATGTTATAACTAAAATTTCCTCTCCAGTTGCATTTGAAAGCAGGCAAGCTGCAAAAACACCAGGGCTGATGAAATGTATTAGTCAGAGGAAAAGGCTCAGATTTTGTGTACTTCAGATATATACTTTTTATTTTGCCCACATGGACAAATATTCATCCTTGTCCCTAGACTCCAGGTAAACATGGCTGTTCTTGCTTTCCTTGCATTCTCCTTTGTGGTTTCACAAAATGACAGAATGCTGACACCACTGCATATCATCCCCCTCACTGTAAAATTTATCCAATATTTTCAGTAAAGGAAAATTTTTTCCTTACTGGCTGATTCTCTTTTAAGAAATTTACCCTACTTTTGCGTGCAGGGAGAACATCTCAATTTTCCAGCTCCAAAATATGTACTTTTGTGCCAGAGTCAACAGGAAAAGAAGATCTACAGGATCCAACTGACTTAGTTTTGTATTTCCCTGATGCCCAAACAACCGGAAAGCAGCAGGACCAAAACATTTCATAAATTTCTTCCTAGGTGGTACAGACACTAAAGCAGGATGTTTGGATCTTTGACCAGTCCCAGCAGGAATATTACAATACAGGAAAATTTGTGCACACTACACACATTTATGAGGGATGTTTAAAACTTATCTGGACAACGCATTAGTGAGTATGCTTTAGGGAACAGTTCTGATCTGCCAAGCAGTTGAACCACTTCATGTAGAAGGCTTTTACGCTTTCTAATCTTATTATTGGATCCACTGTTATTGTGTGGCTCAGTGGCCACACAGGTGGTAAATCTCTTCCCTTCACCATCTTTTTCAGTTACCTTAGGTTATGAATCAAAAAACCCTGATTTCTTCCATTCCTTTCAATGTGAGAATAATAATTTCTGCAATAATAAAATCTAAAAAACTTCCAAGCAAGAGAGGAAGCTTTATAGAGAGAGAAGACACCAGTGGGTGTTATGCACACATGTTCACCTGTATGTCCATGTCAGTGATTTCAGTTCCACTTCTGGAGGGAAGTAGAAAAATACTTAGTTAAATTTCTTATATTAGATGCATGTGTTTAATGGAATGTTCATTGATATTTCTTTCTGCAGTTAGAAGCCAAACAATACTCAGTGGCGTACTTCTGTTTTATGCACTGAATAGATCTTTCTTTCATTATTGTTAACCTTTATGTTCCTCTAAACACCTCTTTCTGCTAGGCATTACACAATCACCAGGAAAAGCATATCCTGTCCCAAAGAGCTTATCATCTAAGTGGTCAAGGTAAAACCAGAAATAGTGACTTTTCCTCTGTCACTTGATAAGCAGGAGAATATAAAAAAAAGTGAAACATGGTCTTCTTTACTCTTGGTCTCCCTCTTTTCTGTATCAGACATTTTTTCTTGGAATCTCTTTTCCTTTGATGTAAAAACAAATGTGGCACATTACGTTATTACTTTGTACTGTTCATTCATGTGAGTCAAGTTGATACACCCTTGAGCTGGTCAAGCTGTTTGTTTTTGAGGATCTCTTCACATTAGAAGCAAAAATAAAAAAGGTTTTGCCTCATATCAAAGCCATATTTATTCTGTTTGGAAATAATAGGTGGGAATATGAACAAATTTTGTGTAAGGAAGGATATATTCCCAATATATGAAACATATTTGAGGCACATAATCTCTTTTTCTATATGCAAATCCTGATCAGTTGGAGTCTTGGCTACAGTTCTCACACATATTCAACCTTTTTGGTGATTTTTGTGGGGGGTCATTAGCAGGTTTTCTTTTGCAAATTGTTTCAAAGTGTCATAGCACATAGGATTTTACTGCCCAGAAGAATTTTAGTAAGTAGCAACATTAGAAAATTGTCCATGATGTTTTGACCCATCTCTCCTAAGTTCATGATCTGATTTCACCATCTGTTGTGCCTGGAAGAGAAGCTAGTGGTGTAAACTGCCTTCCTGGTCAACTGTGAATGGTGTCCTCCAGGGAATGTGTTGCCTGAATTCTCTCCCCTGAGTGCTCAGAGGATAAGATTATGATCTTAGTCGAGATAGCAACTTGCAGTTAGCTAAACCTAGGTGGGAATAACTTTTCCACTCAATAGGTTAACATCTTAAAAACAATAAGAAAAAAACCCTGCAGTTCAGTGATGGCATAGTAATTTATGACAATTATGAATTCTATAATCCTACCATGATGGCTTTAGTTTTTCTGTGGTGTGTGGCATTCTTCCATGTGTGTTAAAACTTCAAAATATCACAAATTGTTCTTTAAGCACCTATGCTTGCCTCCATGGGTTTAATCAAGCACTTATAGTCTAAGCTTCCCCCAGATGGTCTGCTGAGTCAGAACCCCTATTCTCATCTACAAAAGAAGCCTATATGTCCACAGGAGTTTTCTTCCCTTGCTTTTACTCTTGTGCTTAATGTCTGTGGATATTGTAGTGAATGAAATTACTGATCATAGGTTTTGCAGGAAGATTAAATCTTAGAAGATATTAATGGAAAACTAATTTTGGTTTTCTGTAAGGCACCCCTGTAGGGGGAAATTTGGGTTCTATAAGCTGCGGCCAAAAGCTGGGGAGCAAAAGTAATGTTTTGTGAGCACTGTCTCATCTGAAATATCTAGAGTGACTCAGATTTTATATGCTGGGAAGGATCTGCTAGAGTAAAATTGAAAGACTACAAAACGTTTGCACAAAATAGGCAGCAATTTTGAATCAATTATGTGCATGAGAAAATTGTAAACTGCTTATAAAAAATCAAGCAAAATATGTCAAATGACATTGATCCAAAGGCTTCCAACCCCACTGTTTCACATTCGAAGTGAGGACTGAAAACATTCCTTCTAAATTAAATACTACCCGTATCTTGCCAGACTACAGTAAATTTGAAAGACATCCATGGCTGCAACCTAAGCTAAAAGATGATCTACTTCTCTATACAAGTAAAACAGGTGAAATCTTGGTTCTTAGAGAATGTTAAGTAAGTTATGCATGGTCGAGATGCTGGATTCTAGGGTCTTGGTTTAGAATAGCATATGGAAGATTTATGAAGAGTTTTGTGCTAGGAAAAGTGGCTGTACTGATGCTGTGGACAACAAATACATTAGTATTGCAGTCCACAGGTGAGCCAACTCAAAAACTAGTCCCTAGAAATTTTGTGATTGGTTTAAAGATCAGGAAATATTACAGACCAGTACTGAATATCATGAGATTTGTGATAAAATCTCAGGAGCTGGCAACATGAAGTGTAAGTTGCACTCAAATTTTTTCCAGTAACAAAAACCTTTATACTTTTTTTCAACTGAAAATTAGTCCATACAAATATGCTCTTTCATTTGGCTTAAGTAAAAAATAAAAAGTAATTTTTCACTGACTATTGCAGTTTAGCAATGTTTACATTTTTGTAGCAAATACCTGTTGCTTATTTCAAATATTATTCTCTAAACAATTTTTCCCAGCTATTATATGATGGAAATGACTATCTGGCATAAGCATTTTGTTGCTAAGATTTATTCAGTTTCAGATCCAAAAAACCTGCAAGTTTTTATTTTGCTTGTATTACTTGCCTGAACTAAAAAATTGGTTTGGAAGCCTGGGGAAGGAGAGCAAAACCTGGGCCTTGTTCCATATGAATCCTTCCTTGTTTCTCCTGCATTATTTCCCACAATACTGCTAATGGCAACCACAGGAGACCTCTGTGTCTTTGTCACTCTTGAGCAGTCAGCAATGGGGACTGTAGGGAGAAAATGCAAACACAAATGTGCATACATATCGATCATTAATGCATCTCCTCTGTCAGTTGCTGTATACCTTAGAATCCACTACA
The DNA here is from genome assembly GCA_020086605.1 of Lanius collurio. Classification (NCBI taxonomy): domain Eukaryota; kingdom Metazoa; phylum Chordata; class Aves; order Passeriformes; family Laniidae; genus Lanius; species Lanius collurio. The sequence goes on from JACBWW010000001.1 coordinate 43,175,718, forward strand.
AAAAAGCAGGAGCTTAGTGACTTTCATAACTTGAAAATAATATCACAATCATGCTCAGGAGGCATTAATGTTATTTAATATAGAGTTTTCTCTTTGAAAGTGAAGAGTTAGCTCCCACTGCTATAGAAACTGCCAGGTCAGGAAGATGGTGCAGATGAGTTACTTCTGCAACTATAAACATCTTAGAGAGCATGCAGTGTAAAACCACATGGACTATTACCTTTTTTTATTATAAGCAAAATTTCTTATCTAGAAATTATAATTTTTTTTAATGTGTCACACAGATAAATAGATTTCTTTGCTAAGTCAATGAGGAAATAATCAGAAAAAGTAAACCTGTTGCTGTCAAAGTTGTGTAAAAGTGTCCTTTGATCTACTGAATAAAATGATAAAAAGAAATAAACAGTTTTGAGGGCACTCTGAAGTGAAAGCAATTTTTGTATCACCAGTGAAATGCAAAATTTAGAAAAAATCTCCTCACTGCATTTAGAAATGAAAAATGTTACTTCATATTAGGTTTTTTATGGACTTATAATGAAACCTGATCAATGTTGAAAGAAAGAATGATTTAAACACAGAGAAAATGCAAAAATTAAAGTGAAATAGTAAAATGTTCACCTTCTCTTTCATTGGGTTTAACTCATGACTTTCCTTCCTTTTTTCTCCTTATTCAGCAAGCAGATGGTAACAGTGTTGGTCAACCAATGACTTTTGGTTGAACACAAGTTTTACCCAGCTGTAGTAAAATTAATTTTGCTTTATACAACCTGAGCTACCATTTTGTCACACACAAAAAAGGCTATGAATATATATAACAGATCACAAGTGAAGAAAATAATTTGAGCAAATGTCATTGCAACTTGATAGAAATTTGGAGTGTGAAGAGAACTCAACAAGAGTTTAGACTTTACCTTACAGGAGTTTTGGTTGCACCTATTTTAATAGTGAAGCATGACCATTTTCTGCTTTCTGCCTTTTTATAAAGATATTATTATTTTTCTCTTATGAAATGCGTCAAGGATCAATGCTTAAACGTCCTGAGTATAATTTTAACATCAAGATCACTCAGTCATGAAATTTTTCAGTAAAATATGGAGGCTAATATAGTTTGAAAATGATCAGTATTTTATTTTCTGTGATATCCTTTTGAAATAAATGGAATAGCATCTGAGGCAAGAAGTGCTTCAAAGGATTAGAGTATATGCTGTGGAGTACATATGTCCATGCTGCTGATTTCCATGCATCCCTGATATGAAATTGCCATCCCTTTCTTGAAATTGCCGACAATATTCAGGATTGCCTTCAAGAGTGGCAAGTTGTTTGGCTTTATTCTAGGATTTGTCTATGGTCATTGATTTAAATGTCCGTCTGTTTTGAGGCACTGAAGTCAAAGCATGGTTTAAAAAGCAACTCTGTAAAAAAATTTAAAAAAGAGAGAACTTTAACAAATTTTAAAATGTAAGGTATATTTATACTCTAAATAAACATATTAATGAAGTGGTTTTATCAGATTTATTTTTATGCAGAGTCTCAAATTTTTAATTCCCAGTGGAATTGATGTTACAGGAAAAACATAACATTCAGTCAATGAAAAAATTAGACACTGTAAAAATATTTTGTCAATATAAAGCCCATTCTTTGGTGGGTAAAAGCACATCTTTTTATTACTGCAGCAGTCCTTTGGGCCACTGGATGTGATCAAATGTACATGATAAGCAATCCTCTATTTCAACCAGTATTAAGACATTTGTTCTTAGGTAATGCATGGCATAGATAAGTGAGTATTCAAAAGTGTTGATGAATACTGAAGATATCATACATTTATCAGGAACAAAAAAAAGTAATCCGAAGATTTGTGCCAGAACAGTGTTACTAATTTTCCTGCTATTATATTTTTAGAGATCACAATTCTAGATTTAGTATATTATTAATTGGCCGTTGCATTTTCTATGTGTCTTGAAATTTTCAAGCTTTTGTGGTTGTGTTCTATTGACTGTGTTAAGGAATTATGACTAAATGAGAGAATAAATTTTCTTTGTCAGAATTTTTTAGCCATGTTTAATTGTGAAGTAGACCTGAGTTTCAGATCTGCAGATCAAATTGCAGATCTGCTGCATTTCTATAGTAACAGCCATGGCTTTTTGCAGTGCTGAGGTCCTGGCATCATTTCCAGCCTACAGGATACTCATAAAGCATAGACTGTTTTATTTATTGGGAATTAAAACTAAAATCTCATCTGGAAGCCTTGTAGTCAGAAAAAGAAATGAAAGCAGAGAAGGTAATTATTGGAAAGGTTATGTATGAATTGCAGCTTTCCCACTTGCCTATTAGTACATGAACTGAGGATTAGATAAGGACTGTGCAGTTTGATAAAAAAAGTCATACTTGCTTTGTCAGCAAAGTTTGGTTTTCCACAGAAATTATGGGAAAATTATAGGGAAAACAGAACAGTGAATTTGTCTTGAAGTATTTAAAAGGCCTTGTTGCAAGACAGAAGGAAAAATAAGAAAACATCTCCATTGAGAATTTTAAGCACAGTCTTTATATTAAGCCAAATAGAATTTTTCATTTCCTGTTAACAGAGTTGGAGCTCTTATATTCATGAACTATTAAACAATTTTCTACAAGATCTAAGTCCCATTGTTTACACTAGTCTGTTATAAGTGAAGGAAATGTGAAGTCTAGAATACAATGTCTAATGAATTCTGGAATTTTGAAAACTGGTATTTTACCCTAATTTGATGAATGCAGGGCTGCATATTGGTCAGAAAACTACTTCATGTCTGTGTACTCTGTTTTTTCATTTCACCTTTCAGGTATCCTTGTTATTTAAATTATAAACTTATGTGGGTGTGTATAATGTCCCTCTCAACAGGACTTAACAAGATCTGCTACAATACATTTTAATATTACAAATCTAAGAGAAGTATCAATGTCTGTGTTGCTCTTTGACCCAAATGTTGTGAAATGAAAGGAAAACATAAAGACCATCTAGATGTGAAGCTGAAATGATACAGTATTTATACCATATATTATAGTTACATGATAAGTAACTATATTTGGCAGCCTTAGATGAAACTTTTTTATTTCATACAGGAATTTTATACGACTTAGAGGTAATTTGAAGGTTGGTTTAACATATTTCACCAGTGTTTGTGAAGATCCAGTGAACACTGGTAAATCAACAGAGGTCTTCCAACACTCTTGAAAAGACCGGGATTTTTACAGAAACTTGGTGTCTGGCAATGTCCTGTTGGATGAATCCAATGCTCAGATTCATAAGACCCTCAGGGGCAGGCCATCAGCTGAGAACCAGAAGGGTCTGGAGGATCTGGCCATAGAATCACAGAAGGATTTGGGTTGGAAGGGACCTTTAAAGAGTATCCCCTTACACCTCTCCTGGCACAGGCAGGAACATCTACTACACCAAGTTGCTTAAAGAAGAGATGGGGCATCCACAGCATCTATGGGCAATTTGTTCTGGTGTCTCACCACCTTGATTGTAAAGAGTTCCTTCCTTATCTCTAAGCAAAATCTAAGCTCTTCTAGTTTAGCACCATGGCCCTTCATCCTATTAGTACATCTACTGCCTATACCGCTAATAGAGGTATTGAACAGTATGAGCCCCTAAGGGTCACCCCTTTTTACTCATCTCCATTAGGACACTGAGACATTGACTACAACACTGGGGATGCAGCCATCGAGTCAATTCAAGCCAATTCCTCATCCATAAAACTGTCCATTCATCAAATCTGTATCTCTCCAATTTGGTAACAAGGATGTTCTGTGGGACCACGGCAAAGGCCTGACAGAAGTGGAAGTAGGTGGTATCAGTCGCTCCTCCCTTATCCACCAATGGAGTAACTCATTGCTGAAGACAACCAGATTAGTCAGATCTTTTGTGGAACCATGTTGGCTCTCTCTAATCTCCTCTGTTATCTGCACGCCTTGCATATCTTCCAGGAATATCTGTTTAATGATTTTAGCAATCCCAGAAGTGAAGGTATCCAGCAGGTAGTTCCCAGGGTCCTTAATTTACCCTTTGTAAAAATGGGTGTGATGTTTTCCTTTTCTGGTCACTGGTGATTTTGTCTAACTGGTGTGATTTTTCAAATATGATGAAGAGTGCCTTAGCAACTGTATTTGCTGGTTCCTTCAAGACCCTTGTCTCATTTCTCAGAGACAGGTACAATTTCTTTTGTCTTATTTTTCTGAGTAATGTGCCTGTAGGAGTCCTTTTTATTGCTCTTCACATCCATTGGCCTTAGCTTTTCTGATCCCACCATACACTCCAGAGAACTATCCCTATATTCTTCCTGGGAAGCATAACCTCTTTCCACTGCCTGTGTATTTCCTTCTTGCATTTCAGTTTGAGTGGAAGGTCAATACTCAGCTATGCTGGTTTCCTGCCTTCCTCCTGTCATCCACGGTGCTTTCCTGCAAAGCCTGCAATATCTTCTTCCCTGTGTTCCAAATTTATGACCAACGCTGTTTTCATCTTACAGATCTATGGAGAAGTAGCAGCATATTTCAAGTATTTAAATTCTTGGAGTTAATAATAGTATGGAGTAATCTGTCAAGAGGACTCTGTAAAGTCAAATACAGAAAAAAAAGTAATTTTCCCCCTTTCTTTTAAGTGAAATTGTTTGCGTGAGAGGCTGTTGTCCTGAGGTAACAGGGTTCACTTAATGATGATTTTTATATTTTGTTTAGTATGGAGAATGGATAGTTGAAAAAGTGAAACAAATTTTCTAAGGCTGTCTCAAAGCTACAATATAACCTGTCCTGAAGTCAAATAACCAAGGCTGGATAAAAAAGAAAACTGAGATAACCATTCACATTACATTCATTCAACTATTCACTCAACTGCTTATATTTTAGTGTCGTTTAGTTGCTTGGAAATTAGTTTTTACTTGTTAAAAATATTTTTGGTTTTCTTTAAGATTATTTTAAACTGTTCTCAGGAATAATCTTCAATTTTAAATTCAGAATATGATGGCAGGGATGGTATCAGCTGAAACCTTTACATTGGTCTTGTTGGCATACTGAATGTATATAATTAATTATCTTTCCACCTCTGCCCATGTCATTCTGGGTCCAGCTCTCAATAAAAGCAATGTATGCCAAAATATGTGGTGATACCGTACACATATTGTAGATATTTTCTCTCAGCTTACAACAGAACTAAGTTTGACAATACTAACACATTTCAGCTACAAAATCAAATCTAACCATTTTGTTAGTTATTGAAAGCTGTAGGATTTTCAGGGAAGAGAAATATATTTTTATGATTTAGATAACACATTCATTTCCATGTTTTTTTGTACATGGTTATCACAAACTTTTAAGAACTTCCCACAAGTAAGCAGCTAGATATTATTCCACAATTTACAAGGAAAAAAATCATTGTGACTTGGATTTTCCACTTCTGCTTTTCTACAGGTGTTTTCTGCCTAACAGTTTATTGTTTGATTATATTTGACCCAGGATGGGTCTGATGCCATCCAGAAAATCAACAGAAGTGCTCAGACAGGGACTTTTCAACTGGAGAAGTTACTCTATGAAAACTGTTTTATCACTATGGTATCACTCGAACAAAAAGTGATCTGAAGTCTTTCTTTTTTTCTAAAAACTCTTTTCAAAGTTCCTATTGAAGAGCCATATTTTCAGTACAACAGATTAGGTGAAACTTTGGAAAAATCTGAAGGTTATGATATCTACCCATCTGTCAAGATAACTGGAAAAGCTGTTAAGCTCTTGTGTGGAATAGACAGCTGAAATAGTAAGAGTCACTGCCCAAAGCACATTTTTTCTGATAAATTGGTTAAGATTCAGATATATAGTGTGAGTTATCAGTCATCTGAATGTGCAGCTGGGGAAGTGAGTGTCAGATGACAGGAGTGTTTCTGTGCAGAGTAATGAAATCACTAAAGAAGTGTACAGAAACACAGGAGTATTTCTGTGCATTTAAATGAAAACGAATTCACACTTAGGTAGCATATTTGCTGTTATGAGTCATAGTACTACAGATAAAAAAAACACTGCTGGTCTTAAAGCTCTACAGTATATAGAAATTGAGATTTTATATATGACATTTATATCCAGGATGTAATAGATGAATGTAAGAGAAATATCTGACTCAATGATTAATTTCTTCCCTAATGGAAAAAAACCTTAAAACATAAAAATACTAACTGAATACTAACTACCACTCTGTGTTGTAGCCTCTATTTACCTTCCTGCTATCTTCAGAAGTATTTAAGATAAAATGTAAAGATTCTTCCCTAAGAAGAGGAGGAAGACTTGATTAAGAAGAAAGGGAAGGCAGGTGCTTTGTTTCTCCAATATCAAAAGTGAATAGTGCCAAGTTTTACTCTCTTATCGGTGATTAGCAGGCATTAAACTGAATGGTAGATCAGGTAGGCTGGAACTGCTTTGGGTCCAAATACAACTTCCATATTTGGTACAAAAGGAAAATTTTGTGTAGCCTGTCTGATTGTAAATTCAACCACACGGGAAAAACTACCATTACTTTGTCCAAAACCATATTTTTGCTTGAAAAGCTCAGTTAAAGGAATGTTGAAACTTTTTTTTTTGTTCTGAAGGAATTATAGTTTCTGCAGCTGTGTTCTTCGGGCTTAAAGGGAAGCCCAGGGGCGAAGTTCAGCCTCAGATCATCTGTTCGTGCACATTTAATACCTAAAACTGGAAAAACTGAACAAAAGGATTTATGCATTGGCCTGCATAGTACAACTAATACATCTGAATTTTGTTAGGTTAAAGATCAGTATACTTGGCAAGAAGGAGGAAGAAGCCCAAAAGAGCTCTTTTTTTCTTACAGTCCCATCTCATCCAACAGATTTTCACTGGGTGAATTCAATTACTCTGAAATATTTGAAGTCAATTATTTTGAAATACTTGGTTCTTCCTCAGCAGCAGAATTAGTCTATCCAAGACCTCAGCTGAATGACTAACAAGACAGAAATAAAACAATGTAAAATTCATTTTCTGAAAAAAAACATACATTTGAATTAGTCAGTGATGACTTACAGATTTCATGGGGAGCTCCAACAGGTTTACAACTTGACCTAGTGATAGCTTTTGTCCTGGCATTGAGAAAAGTTTTCATGCAGGGGATCACAGAGATTATGTTATATTAATCTTCTTTTCACCACTGTTTTCATGGGTTAGCTGGAAGGTTAAAGATGCTTTGTCCACCATTAGTTGCATTGGGAGAGTTCTTGGCCTGTGCATGTTTAAACAGCCCCTCACTATCCAGAGTGTGTTTCCCATGCTTACTGCTTCTTGAAAAGCTCTTGAGAGAAAAGGTGGCAAAAACTAGCTGTGGAATTCATTCACATATATTCATTCATACAAGATTGCTTCCTGTACAGATTCTTTAGGGAAAAGCCATAATAATCATATACTTTGTAGTGACACTGCAATTAGGTTAAACATTTCAAATTATTGCTGTAATATCCCATAGTATTTTATAAAAATGATAAGGTTGAAAAAGATATGCACTTTGAAAATACATGAGAGCCATCAGTAATTAATTAAGAAATAATTGAATCCTGATCTCAGGTCACTCAACATAAATGCAGACTTGCTTCACTGATGTCAAAACCATTTATTCATAACACTTCTGTAAACAGAGTCAGTGGTTGGTCTTTCGTATTTGCAATTTCTACTGAGACACTTTTAAAATGCATTTGTTTCAAAGCTGCTAGAGCCATAGAAAAATTTCCCAGTACTATGTAAAAGATAATTAAATTAAATGGATGAAACTCCTTTAATATTTTAGAATATTATATTTTTAAAATATAATTTAATATATAAAATATATCTTAATTTTTGCTACATATTTTTCTTTCAGTTGTAGCATTACTTTATTAAACATCTTCATAAATATGAAATACACAATAATAGCTGAACATGACAACAGTGGTTAATGGTTACTGAAGAACTGATCTTTGCTAAGGGAAAATCTCAGGGGTCTGCATTCAGGTTGGCCTTCCTCCTCTGATGGTCTCATTGATTTGAGTATGAACAAGGTAATCAAACCAACAGAGCCTTCTGAATCAACTTTCCACTCAGAAAGTTTTGCACTGTGTTGTAGCTGAAAACAACATTATCTGTTAAGAAATCCTGCTAGATTCTTTTTTTGGTAAAAGGGTCAAATAAAAGACAAGAATTGAAGCCCATGTTAAAGGTATACATGACTCATTCCAGATGTTCAAATACTGGGACAATCTGTTAAGTTGAACAGTCATGGAAAAAGGGTAAGGAAAATAAAATCTCTAAGGTATATGGAGTCAAAATTTTTATAAGGGCTTTATAAATAAGGTCAGCACCTTAAATGACCCTCAGATCTTTCTATGAAACCAGCAGAGTTCTTAGAAAATATATTTTTGTTAGCTATGACTGCCAACCAAACTGCTGTTAATTAGAAATGCATCTTGGTTAATTAAATATATCTTTATTTACAGAAAAAAAGATACTATAAAGTGCTATAAAAAGTGTAGGTAAGTAGTCCAATGTTTCCGTCTATTGCTCATTATAGTGGCTTTTTTTAGTAATCTGATTAGTCTGAGTCTTTGTTGACAGATCTGTTCCTGGGGAGGAAGGACTGATCTTACTTTTGCTGCTTTAAACATCTAAAATATATGATGATTTATTTAAATTTCCTTTCAGTTCGCTTTTTTTTTATTATTGTCTCAATATGTGAAAGAAAGAGTGAATGTATTTTTCTTCCTTTGCAGTTGTCATTATGCAGTAATCATAGAATCATAGAGTCACAGGTGGTTTATACTGGAAGGGACCTTAAAGATAATCTGGTTCCATCCCCCTTGCCATGGCCAGGGGTGCCATCTACTAAATCAGGTTTCTCAGAGTTCTGTCCAATCTGGTCATGAAGACTTCCAGACAGAGATGAGGCATTAAATGCTTAAATAAGAAAGTTTTTTGTGCAATACTTCTAAGCACTGGGAGAGGCAAAGCAGGTAATGTAAAGTGTCAAATGATCTGGGAAAACTTCTAGCCGGATATGATGAAATTCAAAGAACTGTAATAACCTTTATATACTGTGCAGGATCAGAATCATTAATTAAATCTTGTGGGTCCACACTGTGCTTCTGCAGAGAGGACTCTTGAGATCCTGGCTCTGAGATTTACTGCAAACATATGAGTGTCTCCAAAGGAGCAGAGATTTCCCTTTAACACTGAGGTCACATTGTCACATCATTTTGAGTACCCTAAAATAAATGATTAAAAATCAAAACAAAAGAACCAGCTGCTTCAAGTTGACACAAGCAAACATATTCTGTTAAACTTTTGTTGGGAAAAATGGGGAAAAAAGGCAAGGAGAGACTGCTTAGGTGAGAGAGAGACTGTGGGAAGGATTTATGAAACAAAATCCAGATGGGTGGTCCATAGATCCCCCATTTGAGGTTACCATGCCTTTTGTTGATGGTCTTTGCTGGCAGACATGCAGAGTCTCTTATGCTTAGCATCTGTCCACACCCATGCTACACCATGATTCTGGGGTGACCTGGACAGATCCCAGCTGCCCCTGCTGTCTGATAGAGACAATACCCACTGAAAGGGCACGGCAGCCCCAGGGCCTCCCATTGAAAACCCTGGTGAGCATAAATGCTGCTACCTGCCCCCATGGCACCAACCATGTGGCCAAAAACTTGACCCATGGAGCTCATGGAGCTCATGCACCTCTCAGCCAGGAGCTGGAGGGGATGCTACCATTGAGGAAAACAGCTGGAGGAAGACTTGGGCTTCTACATTATGGAGCAAAAGGTCTAACAAGAGAAGTGACACAATATTTTCTCAAAGAATATCACTTCCTCAGTTAGCTTCCTGCTCCAGCAACTTGAGAAAGCTATGGGGCAGCTCTGAGTTCACATCCACCATATGCCCATTTGTTTCCTGGGGCTTAGTTACAAATGGGTCCGTTCTCTGAAAGCCTTCTTGTGAAAACTCTGCACTAACTGTCTCCATTAGGGGCTTTTTTCTGTTTTTTAGGATCTTTCAACTAGAGATAGACAGGCACTTTCAGGCATTTTAACAGTGATGCCACAAAATCTGGAAGTACATGCAGTACTTGCTTGTGTCACGCCGTTAGTCCATGAGTTAGCAAATTACCTGTACAAGGTCAGGCCTATTTAGTGAAAAGAAGATGCAGTTCTATAAAATATCATTATATACTATGGATGTTTCTAAAATCTTTTAATAGCTCTGTGCGATTTTTCACATTTCTAATGGTTATCTTTGCCATGGTTTGTATGTAACCTGCAGAAGCAGAAATCAACATCAACAGTGAATGAAAAATGCATGTGACAGATGAAAATTTTCCCCTAGAAAGAAAAATCCCTTAGGAAACAGTGCTGCCATTTGAAACTGTGTGCACACAGATGAGGAAATGTGCTGCCAGTCATTGAGGACTGTACACTCTGGGACCAAGTACTTCTTGGGTTGCTAATTTCTGCTGAGTGACTGCCCACAAAAGAAAACCCTTTCTCAGTTTCAACTACATGTCAAGTCCAACCTCACACTAGCTTCACACTGTGCTTGGCTTCAGGAAGAGTTTTGGTGCAAAAAAATTATTTCAGAGCATGTTTGCATAGGTATAAACTGAGAGTGGTATAGCTTGCTCCATTTTGATTCTTATTGTTTTACTGTCAATACTAGCATGTGTTTTGATAGTTTATTTTTCAAGGTAAGAGTGTTTTGTTTCAATTTTTCTGGAATGTGACATTATGAAGCAGGAGAACTTAGGTGTTTGGCTGACTTTTTTCCATAGACTTTCCAAAATAACAGTCATCATTATCATGTCCTTGTCTGTCCCACCCCCACCCACCCCTTTCCCTGACTCCTGCCGCTGTCATCATTTGCCATGGACATTCATACCTAAGCAACAGCCAGGAGAAAAAGAAGAGAATGCTTAAGTTCTTTATCTGGAAAAGCAGGGAGGGTGATACATGGTGTGTAACCCTCTAGACTGTCTCTTTACTTGCTTTGTTTTCTGCATGTAGTACCAGATGATGCATGGCAGCTGCAAGAGAGATCAGTCTCAATGTTTGGGCTTCATCTGAACTGAGAACTCAAAGTAAAGGTCAGAAGCCCTGACCCTAAGTAGATTAAACTAAATAGAAAGGTATAAAGAAACCCTGCCATATGAACTGTCAACCTGAGGGGGGAAATCACTTTGCATTCATCTCTAGACAGAGGTTAAACTGAGTTTGGAGACATGGTGCTTAAGCTCCACTAAAAATTAGTTAATATGTCCGCAAAACTGATTAAACAAGAAAAAAATAATATATTCATCTTAGATGTTCTTATTAGGCTTTGAAATTAACCTATCCCTAGAACGCAGCAGCTTTCACCATTTGTTACTTTATTTCCCTTTAACCAACTCAGTAAGGTGGCTCAGAGTTATTTCTCACTGGGAAGACCTCTTTGCAAATAAAATGTTAAAATGAGATTACCCAAAGCATTAGCATTCACTAAGTTTGCAACTATATTTAGGTGGAAAATAAATCTCATAGTTGCAAGGCTTGATAGTTTGTTTTCTTAAAGATTAAAAGAAAAAAAAAAAAAACAAAAAAAAACCCCTCCTTTTTAGAAGTAAAAACCCAGAAGTTTAATTAACAACTGAAAAACAAAGGCATAAGAGAAAGACATTGATAGATGGCCAGAAAATACTGTTATATTAGAGAGAAAGCTCTGTTTCAAACTTATCCTGGTAGTACTTCCTACAAAGCAAAGCACTCCTAAAGGAGTTGCTCTGCTGGGAGCCTAACACTATTAATAAATTAGTGAACACTGATTCTGAGTTAAGACATTTGGCTTTTAATAAATTACTCCTCCTACACAGCACAGACTGTCTTTTTCATGCTACTTTGTTTGTCATCACTTTATCTTAAATGGGAATGAGAAGCAAATTCAGTGTTTCTGTTCTAGGTACAAAATTTCTGAAAGAATTTATTGTTGCATCAGTAGGCTTTGTGAGTAATTAGTCATGGTAAGTATAGGTTCAAAGTTAATAACTATATGTACCTTCTGTGAGTGTGTCCTGCATCTTTAATACATTATATGCAGAAAAGTGTTTTATAGAATATGAAGAAAGTTTTTTGCTTGTTTCACAAATTTCATTGACTTGTTTAAGTACATTTCTTGGGCTGTGAAAATACGAAAATCATGTGAAGCCATGTGATAATCCCGATGCAGGGGACTTTTTAAATGCATGTTTGGAGTTCAGAATTCCTTGTAACATACAGTTGTTCTACTGAGTTTGTACTTGTATATAAGAAAAGCAATATTTAAAGAAAATATCTTTGCTTTCCAAATTTCCATGTATTTGTAACATTACCCTCACATTTTCATAGAAATAACATTAATTTTTGATCAAAAAAAGCAGCAACATCTATCTTACACTACAAAACTGAGAGCCATTCAAAGATGGGGATGACTATGATTTTGCTGTTTTTGTGAAGAAGAACTAGCAAACAGAAAAAGAAATATCTGTGTTTAGATCTTCTAAAGTTTTTTCCTTATAGATCTTCTGAAGTTTTTTCCTTATAAGACAAGATTTCTGCTGAAAGAGGTGTGTTTTGAGCACCTGATTTTTTAAAGGAAGATATATGTATGTCTGAGATGTAGAAGACTATGTTTTTCAGGTTTTGTGTATGGTATTCAAACCCAGAGATATAAATATTAATAGGAGACACTATCCATTTTAAAAATCCAAAGCTGTAGTGTGAGACTCATATCTGGGATGTAAGAGACTGGAACTCTATGTATGAAGGGTAGGGAAATGCTTTTGTGTTTATCTACATTTCTCACATCCAGTCCTGAGCACAGACAAGCAATATCATCCGAAGTAATGGAAATTATACATAGCTACAATGAATGAAGCAAGATGAGAAACAAAACATTTTGCCAGACCAAGTAGGGGAGCTGGGAAAAGTACACATTTTTTTGAACAAGTCTTCGCTGCTTAAAAATGTGACAAATGAATATAATTCTATCTGAACCCAGATACCTTAATTTCCAAAGCAAAATGTTGCACATATGTTCAGACTTTGCATTTTTTCATTGCTGTGTGTATATATTTTTATAATTTGTTTTTTTCTGGTTAAAATATGTATCTTTGATTTAGATAATCTGGGGTTTGAATCTTCCTTGTATTTTACCGTACTTATTAGAAGACAAGAGAAGTATGTACAAGTTACTTCTTTTCCTATTAATGTTACGTTGCAAATGAAATTCAGAAGGCAATTTCCCCCCTTATTAGAACTTCTTTGGCTCCAAGGTTAAAATTCCTGGCTGTTTCAAATTTGGAAGGCTTCCCATGGTAATCATATTCTATATCAGAGTGCGATCTGTAAGCTCAACATTGCCTTATTTAGATCTGTCAGGCAGCAGTGACTAGCTGAAACCAGTTTAACTTTCAGCAGGAGAAGAGTAACAGGAGCCCAGTGCCAGTCTTGAATAAGCCAGCGGGAACTCAGCAAGAAGCTCTTCCCAGATAAGCAAAAGCACTGTCCTATGGAGAACTTGTCTCTGCTGAAAGACTGGAGATACATTGTTTTAATGAACTTGCCTCAAGCTGCTGAAATCATTTGAGGGAACAGATTTGGGTTTATGAATATCTTAAATCTCTTTGACTTAAAAAAAAATGTGGAAAGTTTGATTTGTATCAAGATTATTTTTCTTCCATTATCCCTACCACATGCATGCACTCTGCAGGAGTGCCTTTCTGTGTGTCCATGGGTATTGTCTTAGGAAGATGAGGAGCTTTCAGGACTGGATTTTTTTTTTCTATGTACTGCTTAGCTGCTGATATAAAACTAGTTTATCATTTAAAAAGAGAGAAAAAAATTGCTTAGTTTGCCTGGAAACAAACAGGAGCATTCAAATCTGTGCTCTTTTGCTTCAGCTCTAAAGAAAGCTTCCCTTTCTTTCCACAGATCAAGATAATTCTTGTGTAGGCATTTTACCTTTCATGTAGCCTCTCTTTCCACTGTCTACTTACTCTGCAAGTCCTCATAAATCTTTTACTTCATGTCCACTTTCCCTCTGCAAAGTTCAAGATTGAGGACAGCAGCAGGTTCAGGAGGATGCTGCTGCCTCCTGGCACACAGCTGTAGTGGATAACAGCTTGGCCAGCCATCTAGTCAATATTTTGGATACCAGTTTATCACTTGAAATTACTAGGACAAAGCTGCTGCCTAGACTAGTTCTTCCTGAGTGCATTTCTTGTTTATTTAATTATTTTATATTTAATCATATTTTAGTGAAATTGGATTCCTAAGTTAAGAAGGATTGATTTTTGTTTTACACCTGCTGATAGAAAACATGGTATTTTTGGAAGGTGGGCACACAGGATGAAGGGCTAGACTTGTAATCAGGCTCCCAGCACACTCAAGCCAGCAGTACTGTACCCTCTCATGGTATTTGTCTGACCAGTGCTGCCTGCCTTTAACACATTAGATGGATGTTGGATAGGACAGAAGATGATTTAAGTTTTGGCTGTTTGATAGCTCTTCTTTGAAAAAATGACTTATCCTGAAATTGTTTGGTACAAATGATGCAGCTGAAAAAGCACAAATTTAGTATCAAAAAGCTATGGATTTTGCAGGAGGTGGCAATCTGATGGTTCACTTTACTAGCTTAGTCATAGCATGACATACTATCCTTCTTCTTAAAGTAAAGCATGGGGAATAAGAAAGAAAAAAAAATATCCTTTGTCCTCACCTGTTGACATGGAGGTCAATATGTTCACCTCTAATTTTTGTAGCTGTGTCTCTGTCCAATTTTTTCACCACATCTCTTCCCTTTTCTCAGGATGAAAGAAAATTATGGGATTGGATGGCTGGCTGGCCTTCCAAACACCTAGAAAAAAAATAATATGATTTGAGTTTTTGTGATTAAAATCCAAGATGTCCCATGAAAAAATTACCAAGTTTTGTGTGGTTCAGAGCTGAGAGATGATCTCAGATAAGGCTTCTGCCTTATGCAGATGAGCCTGATTTGATGCTCGCTTCTCACACCGTTATAGCAAAGCTGCTTTGCACAGGCTGCCCAACCCTAAATTGCCTAACCTTGAGATGCTGACAAATCAGAGAGTGGAACTTCACTGATGGGGGGGAAAGCAGCAGAAATTTCTCTCTCTCCTACTCTTTTCTACCTGTCTGTAAGAAAAAAAAAGTGTGAATGTGGTTTCAGGGCTGTGGAGGTCTGAGCTGTTCCTTTTTTTGAAATTATTCTATTTTCCAATGCCATTGAGATAAATAAAGATAGAATTGTTTTTAAAACCCTTACCTAGGAAATTCAAGTGAGCAGAAAGAAGAGGGAAGGAGGAAGAATCCCAGTTTCTGGTCCGTGGACTGTTTCTAACAAAATGAAAGTATGAGATCACATTATCTCATTTTACTTATCTATTCATGTATATAATATCTAGCTACAAATAAAGACATTTATATATGTATTATTTAGCAATATTGTTATAATTATATTCCAGTAAAAAATATATGTATATATCACATTGTCTTTTCATAGGGATCTTCTTGGATATTTTAAGCCAAATTAGAAATAACAGAAGACTTGTCAATGACAACTTCCAATGAATTCCATAGAAATAAGTGGCTGAATTGAAGACAGACACTTAAATCAGTTCCTGATGATGGAAAAGCCAGACAGAAATCAGACTTATTTTGTTGAAAGCAACTAGATGGCTCCCTAGCCAGTACACATATAACACATGTATTACATACTGCTTTATATTTCTTGGTGGGATTGAGAGGGGAAAGGAGCTTTGGGGACCTGGCTGAGAGATAACAGTATAAACATGTTTTGTTAATTCTACTGTTCAGAAAATAACTTAAAATTTATATTAAAAACACTCATTCTGTAAAATACTATCTATTTTCGTTCTATTGCATTTCAAGCCCTTATCATGGAATTGCCATAGACTTAGAAGTGCCTTCACTTCTAAGGTCTTCAGCAGCAATGAAGTGAGATATGCCCAGACCAGACAGGTTTCATACAGTAAAGGGAATAAAAAACTTACCAAAACCAACCAGACTCATGGTGATCTAGGGGAAATTGTGACAATCAGTTTGATGCCCTTAAGAGGGGAGAAGAAGTGATTTACCTCTAAACCCCTTACTGTTATGTCTCAAGTTGTGGCCACTTACTCTGTCAATATGTCTCTATCTCAGGTGCTATCACAGCCTTCTGTAGAGTCTCCCTGCCTCTGACTATGTGAGGAAGCATAGTAGCCCTCAATCTCCACTTTAAACCCGAGACATATTTAAAATAGTGTGAATAATGTAAAGTTGTTAAGTAATATAAATTCTCCAGGCAATAGAGATTGTCCTGATCATTCTAAGATCAGTGAAAGAAAACATTTAGCAGTGGGAAACACAGAGTCACATGTGTAGATTTAATGGCCAGAAGTTAGCATTAGCATCTGATGGTGTTCATGTGTCTGTGAATACTCTTGCATAAATGGTTACAAGCAGAGCCCTGTATACTTAACCATCACCGACTTTTGCCTTCAGTCCTGAAGAATGTCTGTCCTGTTCAAGGATAATGCATGATGTTAGGAACACTAAAGGAAGATTATTTTGCCATATCCTTTTGCCATTTCTCTTGTACAGATAAGCCAGGTTTCATCTGCCAGAGTTGTCAGTCCACCACCTTTTTATGAGAGCTACATTCACTATAAAAAGGAAAATAAGAAAAAAAAATTGGAAAAAAAAGGTTGTTGCCAAATACAGTATGCACAGGAAAACCTAGACATGTAATATAGGGTGGAAATGAACTTTAAAGTGTGGTAGGGATACATGGATATTAGCCCACTTACACCATGGAAAAAATGAAAGTAGCTGCACATGCCCTAGGCAGGAGATGCAAAAACCAGATGGCTCTTAAAACTGAGTGGAAATCCACAGCATGTGTAGAAAGGACAACTAGTGAACTGTGGAAACAAGAGTCATTGCAGAGCCTAATTAGCTCTTTTATATTTGATTCAAGATAAAACACTCTGCTGATCCTGTGCTGAGGCCTCTGCCTTTTAAATAGGAATCTCTCCTTATTTTTGTGGCAAAGATCCTCTCCAGGTACAAAATCTCCCAAAATAGAAATGTGAACTCAGCTTAAGAGTTGTACTGAATCAGGTAAAATGGTGAGAAACATTCAAAAATGAAAAACTCCTCCAATCCAGTTGCAGGCAACACACTTTCCAAAGAATTAGAAATTAAACTAACTGATACATAAAAATACAGGCTGTGACAACAGAGCAATGAAAGTTTATCAACCCCACTGTCCACATGTTCTCCTTAACCTATAAGCAGTGATCAGGAAACACTGGCTGGAAAATGATGTCAAGCACACATCCGTTACTGCTCGCACTGGAATGAGCAATAGATCATTTACATTGGGATGTGGATACGGAAAAGACAGTTGAAAGATGTTCGTTCAATAGATAATTCCTGAAATACACAGGTAACAGAAAATTTTTCCAGATTATAATATTTAGAATAATTCTTAGCTACCCACAAAATTCATCATTTACAGCTGAATTTAACTTAATGCTCCCTCCTAGTAGATCTGTCTGAACTCACCAAGCAGACAGCTGTCATACTTTTAAAACACTACTTTTCACAATGGTTGATTATTGCTCTTCTTCTGGATGGTGTAATCAGAATTGACAGGATAGGCTTTATAAAAGTCCTTCAACTTCCACTCGTCTTCCTTGCTCTACCAGTCTGACATGTTTGTACAAATTGGCCTTATTTGGCCTAATCTGTCTGCTTTTACATTCTAGAAATAGCTGATAGACTTGTAAGTTTGACTTACGTGTTTAGTAAAGAAAAAGATATTCTGAATCACAGAATAATTATTAGGAAAAATAATCCAGCCCCACCTGCCAATCAGTGCCGGATGTTTGCATTCCACTGTTGATAGTTTGTTTCTAAGAGATCTCCAAGAACTTTACAAAATTATAAATTTCAAATACTTATATATAGAATTTGGCATCATAATAATAGAATAAACGTTGTCAGTCATTCATCAAAGATATTAAATTATACACTTAAATTATTTAAATTCTGGCATTGTTCCTTTACTTATATATTTTGATATACTATTCTTAACAGTGACTCCAATTACATGGCTTTTGGTTTATTTCAAGTTTGTCATCCAAGTAAGTCAGGATGGCTGCATCCACGCTGTGATTTTGGAGCAGAGAGCTGGGTCTAGCTTGGTACTCTGCACCTCCTTTGCATTCCAGCCTGACAGGCTCCCTTCTGCATTAACCAGCACATCTGTACCATGATGATCTGTGATCTGTTGCTGGATTAGATACTAATAATTTTCTAGGCTTCTCCTCTGAGAATAGAGCTGCTGCCTCCAGAGCCTTCTCAGTATTTAATAAGGCATATATTAAGTAAACTCTGAGTGCATTAACCTTTACATTCTTTTGCCTTTCCCACTGAAAAAATTGGCTTGTTTGCTGAAGATCTGCTCCTGAGCTGCAGGGAAAATATCTGAGAAATTATTTTTTTCTGCCTTCCCTCTACCAGCCCCACTCTAGGATCAAAACTCACCCCACTCAGTAAACCAGGTAAATCCTGAAAACTTTGAGTTTCCAGGCTCTTGAGGCTCATGCTTAGCTGACCAGTCAATGTGGGCTTTCACTCTTGCTGTGAGGAGTGTTCTTGTCTTCTTTTCCTGTGACTTGGAGCATCTGGGGTCACCAATTTCTGGGATACTCCTGGCACTCACCTCATGCTTCCCTGCATCAGTGGGAGCTGAAAGAGCAGAATAGAGTTCTTGAGTTTAGTCTGTCTTCAGCTTTTGAAACATATTTTGGTCTTTTCTAAATTCAGGTATAACTGCTAACTTATTTCCAGATGGCTGTCAACCAGCACTCCTAAATCCCTTCCTCCTGAGCAGCTCTTAAGCCACTCCTCCCCCAGCCTGTAGCCCTGCATGGGGTTGTTGTGATCCCTTTGTTTTAGTAGGGTGCACACCAGAGCTGTTCTTTCCGACAAGAACCAATAATCTTTGTGTTCCTTTCCCCAAAGCCACCGTGGGACACTGCCCAGTGCAGAGCTGGGTCCTGAAGGCTTTTCTTAGTAAGAACAGGGCTTAATGCCTGACCTGGTAGCAAAAATGAATGGGCATAGGGATGCTTGGGGCTGATGTGTGATACAGTGCCAAGGCACTGGATGGTTTGGGAGGATAGTGTTTTGCAGGACAGCGTGCTCCTTTGCACCAGGCTCCTCTTATGCTCACAGGGGAGGCAGGATGGAAAGTACCAATGATATCAGTGCTTGGACTATACTGGTATTCATGTTTACTCCCACTCCATGTGCCAGCCTGCCTCTTTAGCCATGTGGTTACTCCCTGGCCATAGTGGTGGTGCTTCAGTCACTCCTTATAGGAGGAGCTGCTGAAATTACACCCCCAGTGAGTTCCGTTCTGGGCTGCCTCCATCTCTTCCATGACATTGTGCTTGATTTACGTGCAGGAAAAACCTCCTAAGATTAATGTCTGGAAAGACTAATGTCTGGAAATCTCCCATCTTTTGCCAGTGGATGAGAGTCTCCCATTCTCAAGTCTTGAATCTATTGTTGAGCTGCTGAGTTCTGTTCTATCAAGTTCTTTTTGGCAATGCGTCTTCGGGTTAATCTTCTAAAATCTTCCAATTTCTTTTTTTTTTTTTTTTTTTTAATTATTCCTACAATGATAGGAATAGAAAAAATAGAAAAGAGAAAATAGTGGAACACATTCTCTATCACATCTGAAAAAAGATACTTTTTCAGGTGTAAACATTTTTGAGACACCAAAAAAATTCACCATTTATAGCCTTTAACAGCTTATTGGGTATTATGATCTGCAGAAGTATATATGTACAACCTGGTAACCATCATTTTACTGATATTATTTTTCCATCATAGTACAGATGAACTGTAAGGATGTCATTACAGAGATGGTAATTGAGGTTTGCCCATGAAGTGAAATGGAACACTACTCTGCCCTGACTGTGACAGCATTACCCTTTATACCAAGTGACAGTTCCAGTCAGTGCACATAATACATGAGTCCATGCACTTATTTAAACCTACTGTGGTGCACATTATGAGAAGATTTTTCAGGGAAAAGTAGTGCCACACTGAGTGTGTAAAAATTGTTCTGATATACCAAAGTAAAAGGAACTAATAGGATTACATTCACTTTTTCACTATGATCTCCTCTTCAGAAAAAACTTGCAGTTTTTTCTGAACATCAAGGAAGTTCCAAGGATGCTACAAACACCATTCCTTCAATTTTAAAAGAAAGGAAGTAGAAAAAGACAGAAAGGATTATTCTTCTCAGATATAGGAAGAGTTATTGCGTTAAAGATAACTTATTGGGTAGTTATTCTTGGAGAAAATGATAAAGTGCTGTATAGACACGGTAGAGGAAAACTACTCAAAAAAGGTTCACGAAGACTCCACATTTTCTGTTAGGGTGATTTCTTTATGTTTTCTGTGTCACATGACTGTTCTGAAAAATAATGAATTAATGATTATAACTTGGCAACTAAATAATCTCATTAGTAATTAATGTCATGTTTTTAAATTGCTTTGGAAATACAACATCACGAGTTCTAAATGTTACCTTCATCTACAACAATATTTCAGTGTTAAGTTATTCATTTATTCTCACTGAAGTGAAAAAAATCCATATACCAACAGTTTGCAAGGCATAGCTAAAAAATAACTTAATTTGAGCTCTTGCTTTTCTCTCTGTATTATGAGCAGAACTAACCCTCCAGCCAAAGAAACCTCTATCCTTTAAAGAAAGAATTGTCAATTTTCAAAGCTCTCAAAGAAATGAACAGTTTAACTGAGAAGACGAAAAGCTTGAATACATATAAGGTGAATGTATTATATATATACATATACTATTATGTATCTTTTAAAAACATATGTAATTAGAGGACAGATGCTTCTAAAGGTCTGACATGTAAATCTGAGGCTTGTCACCTTTGCCTTTTGTCTGATCTTAGCTATTGGTGTTAAACAGAAAGCTGATGAAATAATTGGTCCTCGGGCTAGAATTCTATGAAAATCTTAAATTGCATATGCTAAATGCCTAATTATTTTATAATTAATAAATATATTCATATATTATTAATAATTAATAAAATAAAATGAAAGGATATAACTAATTAATGAATTAGGAAAACACCTGACATATGTTAAATGCCACTTCATGTCAGAAACTTATTTGTTTCCCAGTAGTATTGAATAGTAAAACAAGTGTCTTCATTGTATAAGGTAATATGTGTGAAAAGCTGGCTTTGGATGTATTTCTCTGTTCCCAAGCTAATTGTACAAAATTATTTTGGTTGAAGGATGAAAGAAATTCAAAGTTTTGTAATGCTCATCAAGAAGAGAATTTCCATACTAGAGAGAAGCACATTCTCTACACTCTAGCAGAATACAGCACATGTTTTTAAAGATACTCAAAGATAAAAATCAATTTATAGAACTACTTTATTCAGGATTGTAGAAAAGCCCTATTATTTAGGGTTAGAATGGTGAGATTGCTGATGCTAAAATTGTCACTTGGGCAGGGGATCTTGGTGCAACTCTGTCTGGGACCTCACTGCCCTGCCTGTGTCAGCCAGCGCCAGAGGAATAACCTTTGTGTCAGGTACCAGCAGAAGCATTTGGGTTGTGCCTGGAATTCTGGAGTGTAAGGCAGGCTGTATTCAAGCCCAAATAAATTCCTTCTGTCAAACACGATATTCATTCAACTGTGCCATTTTGGGAGGGATAATAAATGACCATGGATACTTCTTCAGCTGAGCTTGAGAGCCTTCAGCATTTTGCTTTCATTTTTTGAGCACTGGGGATTGTTGTGTAGAGACAATTTTGTGTTAAGGAACAACAGGACGAAAGCTCAGTGAATGGTAATGAACTTTACTCAGCATAGTGGTTAGTTGGTAAGATATTGGTAAAAAGGCACAGGGAGATGTAGACAGAAAGCACTGGTGATAATTCAGGTCACTTCAACTCTAGCTGGCTTCCTCCCTGAGATGAGGGAGGCTGCACAAGGCCTGGACCCTTTCTCTTCCTCACAGACCTGGAGCCTGCCCTCGTGTCCCTCTGCCTATCAAGCCCAGCTGGCATCTGCAACAGCGTCCTTCCCTCAGGCTTTCCTGAAGCAGGAGGCAGCTCAGTGCTGGAACCAATGGGATACATTGCCTTGGCTTTTCAGACTGCCAAAGGAATGGGAAATGTCCCACGAGGCACTGCTTACATGTAAGGCAAAGCAGAAATGGCTTCATTCAGAGTTCTTTTGTAAATGATATAGGTCTGAGTCTTCAAAAAGAGGCCTTTACCTCTATTTTATACCCCACTCTTTTGAGTGTTTTCCATTCACCTCCCTTGCCAGTTTTCAGCCCTGAGCTCTTTGCTAGCTGTCTGACATGTCAAATTGTAGTTCCCTGTGGAGACATGCAAAGCCATTTTGTGACTTACTTTGAAATCAGTTCCTGTTACCTCAAAACAAGAAGTAGCAAAGACCTTAACATAACCTGGCCCACAGAGGGAAAAAATTATGGCTTTGCAAGGAAAAACTGGAAGACTAGCCATGCACAGGAGAAACACTATGCTCTGGTTTATGTTACTTTGAGGTTGTTTATATTAGCATTAAAAGTCAAGCTCCAGGAAGGAGATAAGTTTACACACTATAGAATTTGTGCAGATTCTGATTGCATGATGGAATCAACACCTGCTGAAAACTCTAAAACTTGCATATATTTTTCCATACAAAACTACACACTTACCTTTCTCCTTCATCCCAGCTATTTTATACATCACTTATTCTTCTTTGTATTCTGTGAACAAGGATTAAATACACAGGTTGGAAAATTCATTCTCTATATCTCTTATGCAAACATGAACTTTTAGCATTTACCCTGAGTAGACTTTTAAAATAAATACCATACGATCCAGCAAATATTACTGAGACTTCTGTAAAGCTGGAGTTGTTCCATTTTATACACCATAATTATGAAAAATCAATTAGTTCAGAGTGACTAGATTTTCTGATTACAAAATCTTCTGTGAACAAGCACTCACCCTCCCCTTTTAGACCCCACCATGGGGCTCATAAATCTTTCATGTCTCTGAGCATGTTCTGATGTCAGAACTGACACCTCACTTACTGAGAATAATCTCCTCATTCAACCAGGTGAAGAGAAAATAAATGGGAAATGTGAATTAAAACCCAAGAGCACATGAGCTGGAATTAGCTGGGTTGATGCACATAGATGTTTAAATGAAGACTCCCTTGTGCTGCATAATATTACACACCTTTTTTCCACTTTATGTCGGTTGCCTGAACCAGACACCTGAGTGAGAGCACAGGCAGCTTGCTCCTGCTTTATTTCTAGCAGAAAGGTGAGAACTGGGCAGTGACTTGACAGCAGATCTGATATGACACTATCAATAACCTGCACTGGCACAGCCAATTTCTCTCTGGGCATAAGTGAATAATCTGAGTACCAAAATATGTGTGCTCTGCCATCTCCGCAACCATCAGTTAATTTTCCATAGAAACAACATAATTCTTGTCAATAGCATCTTTTGCTCTTTATCCCACCCTTAAAACCGGAGCTGGAATGTCTGAAAGTTGAACTGAACCCTCTTCAAAACTGTAAAATACAATTAGAATCAGGAAAGGCAATGTGGAGAGGAGCAGACACATAGTAGTTGCAGGTCTCAAGAGGGATGGTAGGTTTTTAAAATGAGGCATTGTGTTTAGTTCAGCTTGTCCCCTTTACTTAGTCTCAACCTTGCCCCCTCTTCAGTTGCACTTCATAGATTATAACTTAAGGGTGTGTGGAAAGCAAGTCTGCAGTCTACAAAGATACTTAAATTGTATAAAACCTCCATTGGTAGCCAAAAAAAGCCTCAATAATATTCCATATCGGAGAAACTTTTAAAATATGTTATCACACGCAGTTTGCTTGATCCCTGGGAAGATGCTGAGCATCCATAAGCTCAAATGCAATGTGCACTTGTGGTTTTCTTGCACTTACATTAATTAATAAGATTCATGTAAATACATACAAGAGGCAAATTTGACCTGGATCACTGCCTTGCATACCTCTAAGGAGAATTCTTTCTCATATTTACATAGATAAAGCACCTATTAATTTAACAATATGAAGACTATATGTAGAATAAAATAGGATTGTGTTTCAGATCTGTGGGGAATGTTCTCAAACTCACATTTGATACAGATTCATATGTAACTGCCAGTGTTGTGCCTATTTCTCTTCTGTAAGAACAATGAAATGCCTGAGGAACTTGTGGGGAATTTATTATTTCACTGAAGGTTACTTGGAAGACAAATAAAGATGCTATTAGAATCAAACTGCAAATAAAAGAATAGCTGGAGATAATACGCTGTATAGAATGCTTAGTACAATTAAGAACTAAACCTCTGTAATTTAAATATTTTAAAAGGTTTGCTGACCCTTAATTCCCTGAAGAAGAAAGAGAGTGATTGTTTGAATTCAGACTAGTCATGCATCTGAACAAGTACGTTGAAAACAGATGCTGACCAGCTGAAGTTTGTTTAGCTTTTTCTTATTCAGATCTCTTCTGTGGATGGGGTAGTGAGGCTATCAGCATTTTGTCATAAACAGCAGCACGTTCACAATGCTGTGCGAAAAACCAAACGCTAGCTATTTTAATACAGTTATATTTATTGTGTTTTCATGCCTTAAGGGAGACCTATAAAAATGAATTACTGATGTAAATAAATTTCACTGAGAGATAATAGTTTTTTTCAAGAATTTAGCATAGTATTTCCATGACATGAGAGGAATTCCTTCCTATTGTTTGTTTTAAGTGGCATGAGGTTTATTCTGAATACACTGTGCATGGAAGATAGCCGATCTGTGCGTAATGAAACCACAAGGATTTGAGACACAATTTGACAAAAGATAATGATTTTATCAGCAGTGTCTATAAACACTCTCTCTATAAATGTTGGCCATTTTTTAAACATACATTTATGTAAAAGATGTATATGGCTTTAAACTGAAAGAGGGTATGTTTAGACTAGATATTAGGAAGAAAGTATTTCCTGTGAGATGCTGAGACACTGGCACAGGTTACCCAGAAAAGATGTGGGTGCCCCATCCTTCAAGGTGTTCAAGGCCAGATTCCATGGGGCTTTAAGCAACTTCCCCTTGGTAGGGGTTGGACTAGATTATTTTTAAAGTCCTTCCCAATGCAAACCATTTTATGATTCTGTGTTTCTATGATTCTATGACTTTTTCAAGTGATTTAAAGAAAGGAGTAAATGCCCTAAGCCCTTTGGCTATGGATCACCTGATCAGATATTTCTAATAATTCTTCTTTCCTCTCTTTTTCTTTTCCTAGTCACGACATATTGGGGTACTTCTTCGGGAAGCTGGAAGGGCACAGACAAATAATTTGATGAGCTCTCATCCCAAAATACTTACCCAGACAGGTGTTGTATGCTAATACTATTTCCCAGAAATATAAATGCAATACAGAAAAAATGCAAGAAAACCCTTCCTGTCTTATTTGTGAGTCTGACTGCAGATTTGCATTGCTGGAACTCCTCACTTACAATCCTGTGATGGACTTAAATACCATGGTAATGGGAAAGGATGAAGATCTTGGCCACCAACAGCTTGCTGTGTCTGTTTGTTTATTTTAGTAAAATTTTCTCTTGAAAACCTGTTCACAAGCATTAAGAGCAATGAGACTGAGTGGCTTTCACTGAGGGAATAATTTGAATACCAGGGGTTTATTCAGATGTAGCAGCGGCCTAATTTGTTTGGAGACCCTTTATTGTTAATGATGCAAGAAAAGAAAAGAGCTTCAGAGAACACATTGACCTCACTGGTGGCAGCTAGGAAAAGAAAATCATATTGTTTATAAAGAGAACATATGTGCCATGGAATCACTGAAAGTAAACACTAAATCCTATGGTGTTTTTTAATAAAGGATTTAATTTTAAAGAGCAATTGTGCTTTAAACTGAGGTGGTTTTTGTTTTGTTCTCTTTTTTTCCTAGAAGACACAAACATCTTAAATACATGTTGACAGATTTGTACACATTTGGACCAAACTCAAAAACACTCATATATTTCTAAAAAATTCTAATATCTTTGAAACAGTATTGCTATGGTATGAAAATCATTTAAATCAGTGCGTCCAAGAGCAATTCTGTTTTACCAATAGATATGAAAAGAAGGCAAACAACAGTTAAGCTGCTTTATAAAACCAGATGACAGAAATAATAGCAGCCTCCACACAAAAAATAGACATATATCTTCATCTGGAATGAAAAGATATGCAAATCTCTTGTGGGTGTAAGACTTTGCTGAATTGTATCTAAGGATATGTAATAGAGGTCAGCAGTTTGAAGACAGTGTTGTTTAAAAAGAATTTAGAATTAATATTTCTATTGTTTCTCACTTGAAAAAAACCAGTTCCCTTCTGCTCTCCATAAAACTTCTGTTCATCCTGGAGGAAGAGTTTCAGTACTTGCAAGAAAAGCAAACATAAGTTTCAGAAGTTTTTAAGGGAATCCCTTCCAACTATAGCAATCCTACCTTCTAGGTCTGTATCCTCCCACTCAGTGAGCCAGAGGGTCAAAACCACTTTTTGACTCGGAGGCTGGAACTTCCTGGAGCACAATGTACGTGTTTGTGTTCCTGCAGGTTTGGGCACGATGGTGCAGTACAACAGCACAGGGGGAACTGGGAGTGCTGCCTGGTGTCTGAATTCTCCTCTTCAAAGTCAGATGGTGTTGATTTTCCCAGCAGAGAACTGGAGTCTCTGGGTGCTATGTCTTTCTTGACAGCTCTAAGCACTGCCACTGTGACCTGCTGAAGAGGATTGACACACTTCCTGTTACCAGAGACCTTCTCCAGCTTAGAACTATGCAGTCAGGTTGATCCAAAATCAGGATCTCTTTTCTGGCAGCCAAACACACACTTTTCAATATTTTCTCATTTTTCAGTGGGTTTACCAACATATCCCTCAGAATAGAGATAGCCTTGACCTTTCTGTCTCTCATCTTCCAAATGGCCTCCAAAGCAGACCAGACAGGGATTCAGACAGGGCCCTCTACTCCAGGGCAATGAACTATAGTTGCCATATTATGTCTTGAAAAAAGAAAGATCATTTAGGTCAAGAGGAGCACCGTGTCTTTAGGGATCTAACTGCAGTGCTGGAGCCAGAGAGCACAGAGGCTAAACTAAATTCCACACCTGTGCTGAGCTACTGACTCACTCCTGAAATCCTGCCCTGAGGGCTATATGGGCCACAAGTGATGCAAATACATCCTGCTTCAAGATAAGGAGAAGGAGAAGAGGGATGCCATGCAATGATTTCATAGAGCAGTTTCAATGTAGAAAAACAAAACGTATTTTTTAAATCGCAAACTAAATGAGATATAATAAAGTCTGATGTAGTTTTCTCCCAAAGAAAAAGAAACGTGAGACCAAAGACTCAGTAACCTGGAACTCATTCTTATTTAATGCAGCTGTTTAAACACCTAATTTTGTTGAATGTGGCACTAACTGAGTTTTCATATTTTGATATGGAAAGACTGCTCACAACTGTCTCATTTTATACAAGAAACATATAAGAGTTTAATTTCTTGATTTGGTATCAAAATATAGCAAAAACTTAACAAAAATAATGTACTGGGGCAACTAATGACTTATTTTGGTTTGAGGACTTAAACTGCAGACATGTAAGCAGTGTTCATGGCTCTCACTACCATAAAATATCAACTTGAAATGGTTGTGTTAGTAAGTAGGATGTCCACTTGGAAGTTTTTAGAAGGTTAGATCTTAAAATAGAACTATAAACATCAGGCCATGTACTCTTGGCTGAACATCTGTAAATATTCATTAATGACACCAAAAATACAAGAAAAATGGCTTGTGTGAGAGATATTCAGCTTGTTATAGATAAGTCAAAATTCATAAGGAATTAAAATTGTATATCAAAATAAGTTATGAATGTGAAATATAGAATGTGAAATATAGCAGATTGTAATTTGTATATATGTTCAAATATGTTGTGTTTAAAGTATACCTTGGCATGTTTCCTGGCACCTTACTCAAAGAAGGTGTAAATTAGCATAAGAAGTGAAGGCAAACCCGAGAGGAGAAGTGACCTCAGCCAACTATCCATCTGGCTCATCAACCTACTATGAGTTCATTCTACCCAGCTAGAGAATCCTTTCCATCTGAAAGGAGTAATAGATATGATCTGTTACTCCCTGGACACTGCTAATTAGTGGACCTCTTGCTTAAGACTCTTCATTTTAATCATATAAGGATTTCTTGGAAAATCATCATCTGAACAGATCCTTTACCAGAAACGCTAGGATGGGTTACTGGAAAACATCGACCAAAGCACAAAGAGAATCCTTGGACACATCAACATCTAAATGGACCCCTGATCACTGGACCAGAGGACCATCAAAAATGAAAAGGACAAAGGATTCCCTAGCCAGGAGCAAGAAAAACAGTATAAAAACCGGACTCAAAAATCTCGAAGGTGTGCACTGCCACTCTGAACTGCTGGTGGTCAGAGCTGTATATGTGTCACCCAGAGTCAAGAACCTAGGCTTGGCCCTGCTTTTCTTTATAGTGGCTTATTAAGATTGTCAATTTGATCAAAAATAAATTCTGTTTGTTTTTATATTAATAATTTGGCTCACGCAAGTTATTAATTCGATTTAATTGGCAATTCATTTATAACAAGCTCAAATCAAGTTAATTTCTTTTTTATTCAGAGATCAACTGCTCGTCTAATACAAAATGTCATGCAAATCAGGCATAATAAACTCATTTTTTTCCCTTCAAGTTATGAAGAAAAAATGTAGCAAAACAACAATTTTCCTACTTTTAGTAGTGTTGTATCTCTCCATAAATAAGGATTTTGTCTGGATTATACTTGTAAGGTATGATAAAGCAAGGACAGCAAAGACTGCTGCATTATACCCTGGTAATTTATTATGGGCAGATTTTTGTACAAGACTGTTTCAACATAAGGAGCAAGAGACTTAGAAAATCTAAAACGCAGCCTTTGTTTTCCCTTCTGATTTAACCCCCTAGAATCATTGACCAAGGACACATTTCAAACACAGGGGTTGGCTCATATCTGTTTCCTTTTCTTACTCAGAGAGTGAATACTAAAAGTCCAGGGTCCAGATCTTACAGTTGTCCAAGGAGCCATGCCAGTCTGTGGATGTATCTGGGTCCCACTGTCATCATGCTCAGACTCAGTGCAAGGGATTGACACATCCATTGCCTGCTTTCAAACTCTCACATCATCCCATTTAACTATTTTACAGCTGTATTGTCCAGTTTCAAAAAGCTTGAACACCAACATCACGTTTAAGGCTTTTCTGAATTTGTGCCTTGTCTGCTGTGAATGGGGATATTAGCCTTTGGTCTGAATAATTAACAAAAGATCATGTCCTTTCTAGTTTTGTACTGAACCTCATGCGTAATTGAAACTATTTTCTACAATTAAAGCATAAAGTGATTTTTTTTTCTGTGCTTTTCAAATATAATCTGAATTTGAAACCATTACGTAATAGGCACCTTCTGCATCTTATATGGCGTGTAACTCAAGCTGTTAAAGTAGCAAAGCAGCACTTTTGCCTTTTTTATTTTGCAAATAAGCTATTTTTTCCTTCTCTTACTTATAATTACTTTCTAATAGAAAGATCCAATAAGAGAGAATCTCTTTGCAATTACACAAACAGCAGACTAATTTTCTAATTAACAACAAAAAGTCATGATATCATAATTGCTCCAATTCCATAGCACATAAGTTATACACAAAAAGAAGTCCTGATGATATAATTGCCTCACATATATTTTGTAACACCATGAATGAATTTCTCTTCCACTCTCAATTAAAAAGAAAGTTGTTCTGTATAATTAGAACATATTTCCTTCTTCCTTTTTTCTATGTACATGTAATTAGAAAACAGAAAAGAATATATTTTTGAAAGCCAATCATAAAAAGTACTCTTCTTGCATTTTTATGATTATATAAAAATTATAACAAAATATATCTCAAGTTCAAAATTCTTCAAATAAAACACTCAGATTATTGAAAAAATAATGAAGAATCTAATGTAGTTTAGGATGCTTCATCTTTATTGCTTTTCATCTTTATGAGCTCTTTATTGCTCATCTGTATTTCTCTTTGACTGAAAATTTTAACAGGAAGTGTTGATTTGCTATATGTGTTATACATACACAGGAACACACACCTATACATTCACATTCAAGAAAAAATTATGCAGTTTAACTAGCAACATGGAAAACAGGAAAAATATTTTTAATGTAATTTTTCCAATATTTTTAATTTCTAAATTTCTGAAAAAAATGTTTAGGAAAATAAAACTACAATATTTTCCATATTGTCTAATATCTCCCAGGAGAATTGTATCTATTTCCCTGAGGAGTAGGAAGAGCATGTTGTATTCTCAAGGAGTCACAAATGAATGTACTTTACTTCACATAATTTCTGAGATAT
Source organism: Lanius collurio (assembly GCA_020086605.1). Lineage (NCBI taxonomy): Eukaryota > Metazoa > Chordata > Aves > Passeriformes > Laniidae > Lanius > Lanius collurio. Next base: position 43,206,358 of record JACBWW010000001.1, read on the forward strand.
AGAACTCCTAAAGAGCAGCTGTTTCCCTAGAGAAAGGTCTGATATGGCCAATCTGTGTGCAACACATAGCACTGGTTATTTTAAACCCCCTGCAAATAATGTGTCTGGATGGAGCTTCTACATAACACCCATTAAATGAGACAGTGCAGACTTTGCTCCCTGTTTTACTGCTAGGAGTGCATAGCTGGTGCTCTCTTGGGACTGGCAGGGTGCAGGATGAAGCCATGGCCCCATCCTGGGCAGGTGGGACCCGAGCATCAGTGCTGGCTGCAGCCCCAGTGCCGAGAGCAGCACTTAGTTAGGTTGCAGAGACTAGCCCCAGCTCCAGCCCCAGCCTGGAAAGGCTGCCAAGGGACCACTGCTCACTCAGCAGGCCAGGGCTCTTGAGAGGTCTCCCCAAACTGGGGAATGTGAGGGTAGAGGAGGAAGGGAAGGGACCATGTTAACTCTCTGACCTGGCACGTTATTTTGTCCTCACCTTTGAGGCAACATTATTCAGTTTTGCTTACACAGCTGAAAAGCTTAAACAGACTCCAGCTCCGTTTTTGTTAACATAGCAGCACCAAGCTTCTCACTGGAGTTGGTTTTGAGGCAGCTGGAGTGAATCCTTTGATGCACAGTATCAATGATTTTCAAGCAGAGACAACTTATATTTTCACAGGGGAGAGGAGAGAATAGAGCCTTTCTTTAGCAAGTCTGAACAATAGCCCTAAGGTGTGGCATGCTAGCTTTCAAGAAGCTGTGCTGGAACAGAATAACAGTAGTTTTTTCACTTCCAGTCCAAAACACTGAGAGGTATTTGGTTAACTTCCCCCCTCATGAATGTTCAAGAAAGAAACTGCAGAGATTTAAAGCATATTTTCCACCTCCATGTCAGGATTATGTTCTTCGTTAGCTCCAAATTAACTTCTCCTTCAATCTGGAGCCCAATTTGCATCCCAGGTGAACAAGAGAGGTGTCCAGGAAGCCTTTGGGAAGTTGCACTGAATGAGGTGAAGTTTGAGGCTTACCATATGCAGCCTGCTTTACTCTGTTATAACCTGCCACGGAGTTTGTAAAGCACAAAACCAGATCCCATGGTAAGTTGTAAGATTATTCCTTGATGTGCTTTGTAGTGAAGGCACTGGACATTTAAGTACCATCTAATGTTGCAGTGTATATATATATATGTGTGTGTATGTATATATATATGTGTATATATACATGTGTATATGTATATATATGGGGTGCATGGATGTAACATGCTGCCTGGACACTTCAGAGATGCAGGAGATGGAGCACAGCCATTCAGACAGATACTGGGATGCTGACTTTGACCCACAGCCCCTTGAACTTGTGGGACTCTTTGGAATGGTGTATCTGACTTCCCCCTATTCCTCATGTGGATGGTCCTCAGACTTGAAATATAACTGAGGAATTAAATCTGGTGTATTTGACTACAGCTTTTGCAATTCAGCTGCACTGGTTCTGCAAGGTTAGCACTCAGAAGGCAGAAGCTGGGTGCAGGTCTGGCAGAAGAGACCAGTTTTTGTATAGCATTGCCTTTCTTTACCTAAATATGGCAGAAGCATGACTCCATCTTTTTATCTGAGGCATATCAGAACTCCATATCATCAATTTACAGATAAACCTTTCTAGCATTACCATGCTGAATTTCTCTACAGCAAAACTGCAGCTCCTCTTCATCTGCTGCATCTGTCTGAGCCTAGAATGAGCTTGACACATGACCTACTGGGTTTCGCTGATGTTAAAATGCAGCTCTAATACACCTCCAAGCAGAAATTCTTCCCATTGTCTATGGGCTGTGCATTACTGGCATTTAAGCATCGCTTAACTTCATCTCACCTGTTTAGTTGCTCCCTCAATGGCAACAAACATTTCTGTGCTTAGCAAGCATGTGATAGATTGAGGCATCACCAAACTGTAACTCCTCACTAATTCTCCATCTGTCTTACGAAAATCCATAGCAAAAGTACTCCTCTAAAAATTTAGAAAATTATATTTTAAGTGAAAATGTCCTCTCCAGGAAAGGCAGGCACTGAGTCAGCAATCCAACCTCCTTTCCAACTATGTCTATGGGACAAAACTGCTGGTATATCATTCACTGAGCACTTTGCTCAAGCAGAAGCCAGGGACACTTGCTGTGCTGGTTAATACTATGTGAGCCTTCTCTGTGCCCTTTCTCTCAGCAGAAATCGCACCTGTCTCTCACTAATAGCTCAGTACACAGGCCACGCTATGCTTGGAAGATGAGGGATTTGGTTTGGAGTAGAAATTGGTGTTTTTTTGCTTTTCCTGTAGAACCATAAAAAAACCCCCTGATTTTGCATGGTCCAAGAACAAACTTATCCTCTTGTTAGAGAAATGAGAGTAAGACATTTTGTCCAGAATCATCAGGCAGCAGCAACCCAGGATGTAAAAATTAGATCTCCTTTCAATTAGCAGCCAGACCATCCTCTGTAATTACTGGATGTGCACAGGTATTATTTCATTACATCTACCCATGACTGACCTCCCATCAAGAACCCTGTTACCCTAATTTCTTCCATGCAGAAAATAAAACTTTGTAAAGGACAATAGTTTAATTTTGGTTGGGAGTATGGCAGATCTGAGCAGCATGACTTTTTACCAGCTATTAAGACCATTCAAGAGAGTTTCTACTTAATATGCCATCAATGTGGGTGTTGAAGAAGCTATTGTGTTACTCTCTCTTTCTGCCTTCTATCTGCAGCTGGAATTGCCCCAGACAATAGTCATGGTACATCTATGCCGGACTGGACTGCTACAAAAATAAAATGCATGAAATTAAAGCTAGAATAGGGCTCCTCAGAAATTCTGTGAGAAAATAGGGTCAAGAAATAACCTTCCAGGTTTTCCTAACATTTCTGTATTGCTCCTCAAAGGGTCATTACAGGAACACTTTCAGGAATGCCATTTGTGCAATGTTGTTGTTGCTGTCTGTAAGGAAGGGACTATTAGAAAGTATGATATTGCTGGCAACGTTTCTCACTTGTAGTATTAATTACCTCCAGCCCTTTTTTGATAGTTTGGTTCTTGCACCCTTCTAGTGTGTATCTACATGCGAGCAAAATAATTAGGAAAGTAATAATTAAGTTGTTAGGTTTAAATACAATTCCCTTGACTCAATCACTCAGCCCGTGAACACCTAGTCTTCCTGCATCAATAGGGGAGATTTGTCTTAACATTTAAATCGCTGTGGCATTCTTTCAACTATTTGCACTTATCAGTAAGTGTTAGTTTTGCTCCCATTTGAAAACCAGTGGCAGGGGTGAGAAGTAGGGGCTTTCCTACATGAGCTAAGGAAATGTTTTACACCACAGGAACAGAGTTTATGGTCCTGCACAGATTAGCAAACAGGGATTGTTCTGATTTGCACTGTACGCCTGGAATTCCCATGCACGCAAATTTTGTGTGGTTTGTGGTTTATCGAAACCCCATCATTAAACTTTGGAATATGAGTTTATTCTTATGTACCCAAAAAAGTTAAAGTGTTTATTGTAGCAGCACTCCTTCCAGGGTGGCTGACTTTGAAGCATTACACATAGTGATTCTCTATTTGCCCTGCTGCCCCTGAAAAAAGTACTTTTTTATTTTCTTTCTCCAGCACTGATTTTACCAGCATAACTAGAAGGAAGGCTATGTGCGCTGTTAGTTCCACATCTTCTTCTCAGGTTTTGGTCTGATAAGCCTAGCATCCTTTCAGTATTGTGCCCAAATTTTTATGCATTACAGAGAAAAGAGAAAATCTAATGTCTCAGACAAAATGTGTAGGTTTGCTCAGTGCCTGGCAACATGAGTGCTTGCCCTCCTCTCCCAAGAGAAGTCAGCCAGGTGAGATAAAATCACTGGTGGCTGAATTTTTTGGTACTGGTCCTCTGCATTCCTCTCCCAGTAACACACAACTCAGAGGTCTGTGTCTTTTTAATTTTTTCCCTAAGAAATGATCTAAATATAGTACTAAAGCTGTATTGCAGTTTATGCACCTAATCTCAGGTGTGGATTTATTCCTAACCTTCTGAGGGTTTGCTGCTGCTTCAATTTAACCTGCTGTGGTAGGCTGACCAAGACAACAGCCAGGCACCCACACATAGCTACTTGCTCCCAGCTTGTTTCCAGCAAGACAGGAGAGGGAATCAGAAAAGAAAAGACAGGATGGATCAAGATAAAGACAGTTTACTAAGTGAAATAAAGCTGTGTGTGTAAGGAAAGCAAAATAAGGAATTTATTCACTATTTCCTGTTGGCAGGCAGATGTCTAGCCTCTTCCCTCAGAAGCAAGGACTCAGCACATACAGAGATTACTTGGAAAAACAAGTGCCATGACCATGAAGATCCCTACTTCCTCCATCTTTTCCCCAAGCTTTTATTGTTGAGCATAATTCTATATGGCATGAGGCATTCCTTTGGTCAGTTTAGGTCAGTTGTACTAGTTTCATCCCCTCCTAGCTTCTTGTGGACCCTCCACTTCACTTGATGTAGAGGCTGAACTGAGACAAAACACCCTCAAAAAGTTGGAAAACCTCTATGCTGTGCAAGCACTGCTCATAAACTGACAAGATACTGACATGTAATGAGCACTGTTTTAATCACAAATCAAATCCATAGGAAGGAAATTGACTTTATCACAGCCAGAGCCATCATACTTGCCCCCAAGTTCACCTAGGAGCATTATTATCTTCTGATGGTAGGATGTCTTACAGTTTCAAGCTGTGAGTCAAGAGAAAAAAAAATGCAAGCCATAGGATACTAAATTTCTGAATAGTCAATGATTTCAGGGAAAATCCTACTCTTAGATATGGTTCAAATGGCTGCATGGCTGGGTCCAGAGGAACCATACTGGATATAAGCAGAATTCACATTAAAAAAGTTCTATGCCAAGAATAAAAGGCTTGGGAACTGTTCAAATATTCAGCTGTAGATTGCTTCCAATTTAGTTTCTGCATGCGTTAAAGGGATGTTCTTTTTCTGTGTAAAAGTTTCCCAAAGGAATTTCAATGTACCCTCTTAGCCAATTAAGTATGTGTGCTCAGGAACAGAAAAAATTGGATACTTCTGTTTCCATGAAAGTTATAATTTAGATACACAGAAGGATTGAATCATGTTGAATAGTTAGGATTTCTTCTTTTTCTTGGCAAGGTTAGGAGTTACGAAAAGAAAGCTATGCTGCTCAGGAAGTATGTCTAAAATACAAACTATACCAAAAAATAAAAGAAACAGCTTTTTAAAGACATAAAAACTGCAAAAAAATGTGATCAATAGTTTGGCTTTATTTGGTTGTTTTGTTGTTTTTTTTTTTTTTTTTTAATGTTGGTTGATTTCATTCCATTGCATAAGACAGGAGGGGTCATGCAACAGCTCCTGAACTGTGTGGAGTTTCTCACATGTTAACTCACTCCTATGCTGTATGTTCATCATGTAACAGCTCTCCAGGTCAATTTGAATCCATGTCTGCAAAATGAAATGATTTCATGTGGGCTGTTTTGTTGCATTTCACAGCATTTGGCAGCTCCAAACCCTTCCCCTTTGTGTATTGCCATGGAGACATGGGATGCATGAAGAGTTACTATGTCATTATGAGCAACTTCTCTCCAGGCAGTGCAATGCCTTATGATTTTTGGTCATGGGGACATTCATGGCATTGAGTTCAGAAAACTCAGGGGAAAAAGAAGGGGATATTTACACATCAGCATGCTCCTGCCTAAAATAAAATCTAATTTCTAGTATGAAACTGAAGGAGACTAAGAGTGGGCATCTGAGATTCCATTTACATCTTCACATTCCCAACTGTGATGTCATAAGGTGACAGAGTTTCAGAGGTGAAAAGAGAAAAAATAAGGGATTTGTGTTGGGGAAAAGTAGACATTGAGCCTGAACAGTCCTTGCTCCTTTCTAAAGGAAGTATTTTGCAGGAAAGTCTCTGGCAGCCATGGGAGAGATTGAGAGTTGCACACATAAATATCTGTATGCTTGCACACAGAAACACACAGAGGCACACGTACATGCACACAGTCACTTCAGACTCCTGTCTTTCCTCAACTCAGTAAATAAATGAAGTAACTGGACAGGTGATCAGGGCACAACTCAGAGGTTCCTGGTAGGCAGTAAACAGACCATTGTACAGTCTGAGCTGTAAGAATTTTAATTTACTTTTTTTAAACTTTTTTCTTTTCATTGGTAGTTTAAAATTCATCAAAGTTCTAAGACAAAAGTCATTACCAATGATGTGAGCCTAGTGAAATACTGTTAAGGCCAGCATAACAGGTTTGCTGTTATCCTGTCAAGGGCAATTAGATAAAAAGTTGTTTTATTTTCCATGTGTCAATTCCCAAAAGAGAAAAAGAAAATGTAACTTCATTAGATGAGTAACTACTAGTAACTACTAAGAGTCATGGAATGGAGATATTTGTAATGGCAGCTAAGCTGAGCAAAATTGAGAAATTAAATTTAGTGTGTGTAACAAGGAAGGTTCTAGTTTTACTTGTGTATGTTTGTGGTGGGAACAGGGGGAACTATAAGGCATCTCCTACAATTAGTAAATAAATCAGACAGTACAGTTGCAAAGGGCATTTTTACAGATGCACCTGAGGGATTGATCTTCAAATGAGGAAAGAGAACCTAAAGGAAAATGTAAAATGAAGTTTTCTTTGTTACATAATCTACATCACTGGGCACATGAATCAAACACCTTTCAGGCTTGCATCATACTTTTAAGTTCATGGGTGTTTGAAAGGAAAAGAAACATTTTTTTCGTGGTCCATATCAATACTACTTCTATCACATTATGTAGGGGAGCTACTCACAGAAGTGTGTAGGCATAGGCTGGAAGATGTCTTCAGGCAAAGCTTTGCCTTCCTCCCCACTTCAGTCAGTAGAGCTTTAGGAAAGGTTAATCCTGCACTCAGTCCAGACCAGAAAAAGTTCTCTCCCTTCCCCCCTACCAACAGCTGAAGAAATGTCATGCCTCTAAAATACACTGCAACTGTTGTAATAGGTGTGTCAGCACCCATAGTAAATGAGCAAAAGGTACACTCTGATTTAAGCTGATGCTAATTCCTGTTCCTGTCTATTCATTTTACATGAAATCTGAGGGACTGAATAACATAACTCAGTGAAATATATAGAATTAGGCATTCCATTTGACTGACATTACGTAGTAAGATAAAGTTTTTCATTGATATTAAGGCAGAAATGAATGCAAACTCAGCATTATGAACCTTGACTATCGAGTTTAGAATGCTTACTTGGGGAATATATAACTAATATATAATCTAAATGAAACTCATATTATGCAATGATTGTCATTTGAGGCACAGATAAACTTGTGTAGTTAAACTTCTATTCAAGTAAGCAGTGCAAGCCCTCTCATACAGGGGGTTATTCTTTGCTAACAATGTTAACACAGTAACAGGAAAAAACAAAAACTGACCTGTAAAGAATTGGTTCACTGTATATAGGCTGGTTTCTGTCAGCAGAACTAGAGAATGAAGAGTGCAAACAGGTGCATTGTCAATAACACAAACACTCCAGGATACTGCTAGCAGATACAGTGATCAGCACAGATGATGCAGCTAAACTCTCTTAAATGCTGTGAAAAGTAAATCACAAATTTACTTCTACATTTACCCTGATGTTATGCTTTCTAAGCATGACATTCAACAAATCACTCCAGCCTGAGCATGGCTGAGGACCTACACCTCTGCTTGTTGTGAGACAGCAGTTTGTGGTGCTTTGTGAGACTCAAAGTCTCGTGGTAGCCTTGGGCTGAGGCTGAGAATGTGGTTTACCTCTCTGCTTCCCACATGTGATATGTGCTGTCACCTAACTTAGCCTTCTGCCACTTCTCTCTTCCTTCACTGGGCTGTGACTACCCACCTCTAAAACTTATTCTGAACTTTGGGGTTTTAGTTCCTGAAGGGGAAAATAGTTGTAGGAGAAGCAGGAGACAAAGCTTTCAAAGGCCCTTACAAAAGTTAGAGTAAATGACTTTCAAAGAAGTTTGAGCTCCTAATGATGTAACATCCTGTTAGAAGGAACGGTCTTATGCCTGTAAACTCACTAGGAATATTTAAACATCTGAATATTACTAGTCAAAGTATTTCTGCTTAAGTAGGGCAAAAAAATTCAGATCATCTCAGCTGGTATGTGTTTGTAATTATTTATCTCCTCAGATAGTCTAAATTACAGAGATAAAATGAGTAGCAAACTTAAAAATTAATTTCAACAAATTTTACATGAATTCAGAAAAAAAATATATGCCCTTGCACTCCCAAACTGAAGGGGGTATTGAAAATGGCACCTACTGAGGAAAGCAAGAAACAAAAGTCAAAGTCTTGATAATATCATGACTGATGTGAGCTTTTAAATATGTATTAAATACCGTGTTTCTCATTATTTGCAAATAAAAGTTCTGCTGTCCTTTATTTGATTTAACATTTTATACAACTAAAAAGACAAAATCATTTGATAAAAAAACAGTGTGAATGGGGCTTCAAAAAATTTTGCATACTGAAGGTTTCTACATAGCTTGATTTATTGTGTATAAAATATTGTGGCAACTTATAAAATTTTGTTTATTTATGCTTTTCTTCTTTACCTCCTTAATTGTCTGTGGACCTGTTAGATAAATGCTAGAATTATTGGCTGACATATAATTAATATTTACCACTTAGTGAAAGTTACTTAAGACAAATAAAAGCCTTTTAATAACTCCTGGCTTTGCTTTTTTGCTTCTAGTACTACACACATAAAATACAATCTTGTACAATCTCTATTCCCAGGTTAATAATAATAAAAAAAAAAATCCAGTCCAGTGACCCTTTGAATAACCTGTTTAAGAGAAATGACACTCCAAAAACTGTTTATCCTCACAGTATGTAGATGGGTATTATGATGGACTATATTGTTTAGAATTATCATGGTTATCAAATTTAAAGTTAAAACAGGTTGGGAGGTACCAAGAAAAAGAAGAATTTCAAAGCCACCTGAAAACAGCTTTATACTACAAGTGGAAGTTCACTTTTTCTTGCAGAGACCTTTTTTTACCTGATTCCTTCCTATATTGTCAGTTTTGCTAACAAACTTATTATTTTATACCAGTAGAGACAGCTATGTGAACTGATTTTGAAGAAGGCATTTGATTTTCCCCTCATCAAGGAGAAGACATTCTTGTACAGCACAGCTGTATGTCTGGATAATTGATAGTAGACACAGAGACATAGTGCAGGAACAATTTAAGAGAAAAGTGGTAGGCTAAAAGCTCTTTTCTCCCTCAGCTGTAAGGCATCTCAGCATGGGGATCCAGTGCCTGCTGCTCCCTTGGTGACTACAGCTAAACACATGGGAACATCCACATTCCACTGATGCAGTGGCAAAGAACTCACTATGGAAAAATACAGTTTTATGAGGGTTGAATGCCTTGCAAGTTCCTGTTTCCATGGCAAGAAAACCTTCAAGGTAGAGGAGACCTACAGCGTGTCCCCCATATGGGCAATGAGCGACCAGGGCTTCAAGATACTAAGCTGACTGCAGTATTACTGACACATTGTCATGAGAAGCACAGCAGAGACAGTACTATCATTTGAAATGTTCAAATTTACTTCCTTTATTTCCCATATTTTTAAGGGAACAATTTTAAATTTTGCGGAAAATTTTTGATATTTATTTATCCATGAGTATTAGAAAAGGTTACTTTATTCTGACAAAATCTCAGTAAAAAAATCAAAATAATCACTGAAAACTGGCTGATTTTCACTGGAGGGAATATCATAAGGAAAATACTTATAAGAAATGTCTATAAAAGATGATTGAAGAGAAGTAGGATGGCCTACATGCTGGCAAATAGAGACTGGAAAGTGAGAGACAACAAAAGAAGGAAATCAAACCAAGCTGAAGAAAAACAATAGTGTGCCAGAAACTTTTGGAGTGAACTGCTCTGACCTGCAGTCTGAACAGCGACCTGCTCTGCCAAGACACCTGCAACTTTAAGCTTCTGAAATCCAAAGAAAATAATTATTCTGTCGGCTGCTAACAGAAGGCATCAGCCACAGTTTGGACAGGTGAATCTGCCAGATCCTGGGAATAAAGTGTTCTTTTGCCAGTACTGAAAATTTCTGTGTTTGCCAAATATCACCAGTGCAGCTACTGCTCTCCATCTAATCTCTCACTCTAAGCCAAGCCACTGAGACAGGAGTAACAGCAGCTTTATTACGTGTAGAAAACCAACCTGAACATAAAGAAGCTGCCATGAACTTGTGTTTTGGTGTTGTAATCCCGACAGATATGGAGTAATTTCTTTCAAGGACACATTCCTGATCAAAAGGCCGTCCATGGCTTAAGCCATCAGTGACTTGAGCCAAACCATGATTGCATATGAACACACAGTGCAGAGAAAAGACATCTATTCCCTTGGACCAAACAGCTGACAAGCACATGGAAGAGTGATGAAGTAAAACCTGTTATAAATAGATTCAGACCAGGTAGAAATTTCAAAGTAGAGATATAATGAGGAAATCAGTAATTTTCAACTGATAAGAAACTTTCTGCACACTTTGGCAAGTTTCCTGTTATAAATATGTCTAAAGGGAGAAATTGAAAACAGGAAAAATACAAAAAATTCCCAGGAAAAACCCTAGCCAATACAGAGAGCAAATAAATTTTCTGCTTTAAAAAGAACTTTAATTGGTTTAGATCTCCATGGATCTAGAAATATCCAGTGAAATTTTGTTGTTTTATACTAGGCAAATATTAAGTTGTGAAAACAAAAACCAAGATATTTTTAGGTACAGTATAAACATTGTATGAAAAAGGATCTCTGACATAACCAGACTTACAGATATAAAAATATACCAGAAAGATATTTTTCTTTTAGCCAGATTGCTCAGTCATATCGCCAACCAGAAATTGGCAAAATTCAAAGAAAAGAGCAAATATGAAAACTTCACATCACTTTAAGATGTTTTCCTTTTTAAAGAAATTTTTCTCTGTTTAATTTGGTTCTGTGAATGAGTACACTTATTTGTCCAGTCAGCTAAATGAAATAACTTATTTCTCCATTTTTGTGTTGTTTGCTCTTATTTTTACTCTTCTGTGATTTGCTTGTTTCACTTCACTATTTGATCTCACAGCATGAAAGCAGAATTATCAGAGTGTATAGCAATATTCTGGCTTTCCCAGGCGCTTTTTAGTCTCATTGTAATAATCTCATGATGCATCTTGATTAAACTACTGCTCCTCTTTGAGCCTTCAACTTCTTTTTTCTCTTTTGGGCTACCGGAGAGCAATGCGCAGTTTCTGAAGCACCCTGTGCTCTCACAGACTCTATTCTACTGATGGCATTTTAACTAAAGTATTCATCTTCTGAGAGTTACATTTCCTTTTTTACAAATGGGAAGGCAAAAAGGTGGTTATAACTTTTTTTCTGCAAACTTAAATTCCTCAGAAAGAAGAGAGGAGCCATGCAGACTTCACATTAAGTTGCACACAGCTTTATTTAACTGAATTATTTAGCCAAAGCAAAGGCAAGTGAGGGAGAGAGCAAGAGCCAACATGAAGTCCACTAGGGAACTCCTTTTTCAATACCTCAGAAAGCTCCTAGATACCATGGTAATGAGAGCCTAAAATAGCTCCAAGCTAGAAATATACATTCTAATGACTACCTATTATACTACTAGTTTTCTAAAGGTCTGTTGGAGACTGTCTTAATGATAAATTATAGTGTATAGATAGAAGGATTTAATTATCATGTTCTATTTTTATTGCTGTATGAATGTAAATAACACTAAATGATAACCTCATTCATGTCCTGGATACAATTCCTGCAAATCACATGTTCAGAAGAGGAAGTTCTTATCTTTTGGTCCCGTGGCTAATGCGAGCTCTTTTCAGTAATGCAGCAGATGCTTTGTGGCTATTTTTCAGTGCCCCAGAGGGTTATTGTTCATAAGAATATGACAGTACTTTATTTCTGTTAATGACTTTTCCATTTGCACTTACAATAGGTGTATTTTTGTCTTGTCACTGTTTGGGTGGAAGTGACAGAGGGACTTGTGTCTTTTCCTTGGCTATTCTGTAAAAATTGTTTCTTCAAGCACCAGTAACAGCTACGCGAGAGCATCTCATTTCACTGAAAACTGAAGAGAGTTCAAAAGTGTGCTTAGTAGTGAGATGCTGCTGAAGTATAATTCTACAATTAATCCTCCATGAAGGACAACTGTATCCCTCTAGGTCTTCTCCTTATTTTAACACATGTAGTGATCACAGTTTAACAAAGGAAAATGCTTATTGATATCTCACACTTTGGTCTTCATTCATTTAACACCCTCCTGAAAACTGTCTGTATTTTTTTTCCCCAGAAAGGACTAGCATGGGAGATACAGGGTCAAGGTCACTCAATAGGGAATATCTACAGAGTATTTGTGTTAGTAAATGAGAACTCATTTGAAAATTAGCTAATCTCCTCCCTTTCAAAACAAACAGACAAACAAAAATAAAAAAGAAAAATGCTATGAAATGCCTTTAATGTGAGCCTTCTCTGTCTATACTGCATAATTACTAACATTTCATTCAGGAGGTCACATTCATCAGTCTGTTTAAATCAACAGTGCCAAATGTGTCATGTAAAGCTGTGGGCAGCTGGCACTGATGCCTGTGCTCCAGCCGGCAGCCCAGGCAGCTCCTACCATCCCCCACTGCAAGAAAACTGCTCCAGAGTCAGCCTTGTGCTACACCCCTTTCTTCCTCCCAGAATCAGTCCCTTCTACCAGTTCCACTTGGAATTAGACATCCCATTTCATTTTCTATTATAGATGAGTGAGAGTTTGAAGGTAATTTGGGGAGTGTTCATGGATGCACTGAAGGGGGATTCCTGAATAAACGAAAAATTTATTTGGAAACATCATCTAGACAGAAATTATGCGCTGAGTGAATTAAGTAGATGTGGACTTGTAAGGCTCTCCATTCATTAAATGGACGTGAATCTGTTAAACAGTAAAACTGGGATTTTGACTGGGATGATTATGGTCATATTTCACAAATAAGACAGGAGAAAACATTTATGTTGAATGATTTACTGTCAGGGAATCTTGATTAGTGATTGATTGCTTGGCCAAAGCAGTGATTTCATTAGAAAATTCTGGTTGGAAAATTTAAAAGAAACAATCAGAACATCAGAACAAATGGTGGCAAGAATTATCTACCTCTTTTATTTTTTTACCCATGGTGTTGAGATGTACCTACAGCATTTATATTTTTACATGTATTTATGTTTTCTTGCATAGTTTAATTAATCTCCACAGAAATGAGTAAATCTGAAGGTAATACCCATTTTACTAGGACAAACTTTGAATCCTTCATTCTTCCTTCAAACATTATCCTAATGTTTCCTTTGACTTTACCAGAAGTGAGTGACTTCACCTCTTCATAGAGTTAGCAGAAGAATGTCGACATTTAGAGGAGGACCTAACTCTTCACATACAGATGACTTTCAGGGATGTTGAAAATGGCTTTCCTTCAGTAATGCTTAGGAGAGCTTTCAGGCTTTGTCTCAATACTTTTGCTTTCCAGTTTGTTTCAAAAGAGATTTCTTCCTTTAGTTCTGGTTTTCACTGAGGGGAAGACCAGAGTGAAAAGCTGCTGCATCAAGGGCAAAGAAGAGACTTTTCTTAAGTTCAGCAGATCACAGCGAAGACTCACAATTGACTGTAGCTTCAAGATGGGATTTTCTGTGATGTTTCCCTTACTGAGGTCACTGCTGTAGTCTGAATTATCAGATCTGACTCACAGTTTACCATTAAACACTTTACATCACTTTTGTTTTGCACTGCAGAAGAATGTGACCCTCTGACATTTGAAAATGCTAAAGTAACAGTGGCACTTTTCTGAAATTCCCTTAAGATAAACCAAATTGTTTTTGCATTAATTGGATGGTTTTGCTGGTCATTGGGATTATCTCCAGATATTCTTTCTTACTGAAACCATATGTTTTTAGATTCCCTTGCAGAAGAATTACAAACCCAATTGCAAGAAGAAGAGTTGCATGCAGACAAATTATGCTCTACATCACTAGAGCTGTGAGAGGATGAGAGTATGGGGTCACAGGGTGCCCCTCTCACACATTATAGCAGCATATTTGAAAAGGGAGAAACAGTACCTTGTATGTCACAGTATTTTCAAATGGGATATTTAGAAAAGAATTTGGATTAAGTAATTGATGTGATTTAAAATACCAGGCAAAATTATGTACTTGTATTACATATTGTAGGTATGTTGTATATGTATACTTATACATGTAGATTTCACATACATGTACAATATTATATACTGTATGCATATGTATTATTCTCTCTATATTACTCTATAAAATATATACTCAACAGATAAGGTACATTTAATAAATAAATATACATATATATTCGTATTTTTAAACTGTTATAGCTGGCTCACGCTTAACAAGACAAGCTGCTAAACCATCACTGCTCCAAACAGCTTCCTCGTGACACCAGTCTGTCTCCTGACAGCCTCCCAGCTGCTGCCAATTTTCCTTTTCTAACTGGATCCAGCCATTTTGTTTACAAATCAGCTTTGTTTGTTAGTCTATTTAACATGCTTCAAAAGTCCTGTAGCATAATTGGCTAATTGCTTACCAGTTAGGAAACAGTGATTATGATTTTTTTCCTTCCACAAATTCTTGCAGCTGCAGTCAGGTTTATTTTATATTGAGGGGCATCGATAGGTATGTTTTAAATACAATTTGAATATTAGAGGGGGAACCTGTTTTTGCAACCTTCAATGTTGAAGTCTGCTCAAGAGCACTTCTGTACCAGGTGCATGTCTTTGTAATGTAAAATGCAATGTGGCTTCAACATCAGGGGCACAAATGTGCAGCGATAAACCATGAACGTTGCGACTTCCCAGCTCCTGACAGGTACTGATGCTTGTTTCCATGGCACTGGCTCAGATTTCTGCCAGTCCTGAGCTGCAGATTGTAGCTCTTCCTGCATCCAGCTGTCACTGTGTTGAAGAACATTTTCCTCTGACATCAGAGTACTCATCACTTTAACACTCTCCACGTCTGGAAAAACAGCTGTATTTAACGAAAATAATTTTGCATCTGATCTGTAGTTTTAGTCTGCGTGCAAGTGTGGAGAGTGAGAGAGATCCACTGCTGTAGAAATTATTTGTGTGAATAAGGCTGAATTATATTTATTACTGAAACTGCAGGAAATCCTCACTGCTTCTTGTCCCACTCAAGGTAGGGGGTGCGGGGTCAGCAAAGCAGAGCAGAATACATCATCATTCCTTAAGTGCAGTCAGAGCTCAGGAACCAGACCTTATACATTAAGCAGAAGACATTACTTGGAATTCAATGCCTGTTATCTATGAATTTCAGGATGTTGCTCGGGTATGAACTTCTTGAGATAATGTATATCACAGAATAAACTTATGTGCTTATTCTTCAGTGCTGGGGATCCCCCTGAGCCCAGAGAAGGAAGATATGGACTCCTTGCAAGCCTTTGTCTGTGCTCATGAGAAAAGAATAGAACTCATGAAAGGTCTCAGAGGCATCTAGAGAAGAGGCAGAGGACAACAGTTCTTGGAAACATGTTATAGTAGTCTTTGAAAGGGTACAGGGGGTTTTGACTAAAGCCAAACAGTCTTGCAGTTCCACGTGCCCATCACCTAGGAGCTGAGGCAACCACAGTCTGAGAATGGAAGGGCTGGAATTCAACAAGATGTCTGGATTTCATGATCAATTAATCCATCATGAAGATATGCCTGAAATAAAATGTGTTTATTGTAGCAGCTGCAATCAGGTAAAATGTTGTTTGCTTTACCACTTTTTCAAATGCATGCCATGTTAAAGTAATTTAACAAGAAGAGACATAAGCTGTGTTGTGATTTCATGGTATCCACACCAGTTAACCATGAACAAACTTGGCCTTTCTTCTTCTACTCTAGGAGTGGCTGGAATGATACTCCTTTTGTGGACTCAGTGCTCTAGAAGCAGGGACAAAAAGGTGGTAGAAGAAAGTCTCCTTTCTCTCCTTCCCCTTTCTCTCCTTCTGTCTGCGGGGGCCTCTCTGAGCACTGTTTTTGTGCTACAATAGGAAGCATTTTAATGTAAGGGGTAGAGGTGGAGAAAAGGATTCTCACCTTGTGCTGAAGCTTGAAGTCCCAGGGGAGCAGATCCCAGCTGCTCATGCAAGGTCATACTGGCTCAAGAGAAGGGGCTAATGAGAATAAAAAGAATTAATCTCTTTCTACCCACAGAATATTTATACATATATATGCATACATTTAAATACATATCTTCTGAGGAAGTCATGTGGCTCTGTCTTTTGGGAATTTAACCCTGAGTTATAGTCTGGGGGCTGGGGCGGAGACCAAAGGAGATGAGTATCATTTTCATGTTTTGGAAAGTCTGAGCTCTGACCAGTGACAGAAATGAGAAGAATGGCTTTTACAATATCTCTTAATGCCCTTCATAAACATTCCACTTTCTTACAGAGCTTTGCTTTCCCATGCTTGAGTATCCTTCCCTTTGTTTTCCCAGTTGTGCAGTACACTGTAGTTTACTTCTTTTTCTGTATGCTACTGCAAAAAGTTCCCTAATGTTTTTTAGCTTCCCAAAGAGTAGCAAAAGAACAAGCAGTATATGGGGTGAGATGAATTATAGTTATATACTTTACAAATTGTAAACTGAGGCAGAGAAACTTTCAGACTGGGCATTTTTGGGGGGAGAGAAGCCTGGTCTCTGGAATGCCACTTTCCTGCTTTAACCCCTAGACTACAACCAGAACAACATTGTAATCTGTAACTGAACAATGTTTTTTTCTGGTAAGTTTTATAAATCTCATGCTTTCTGTAAGTCTCCTGCTCTCTGTATTCACTAAAGCCTAAGCTAATGACTTCCCTGAGCTTTGTGTGCACACTCCTCAGGGGTGTGTGCACAAGCCAAAAAGGAGGAAAAGGAGATGGCTGTAAATACTTGGCTCCAGTGTGTGCATTACATCTGTCACAAGGGAATCAGTAAGAAATGTTTGAAAAATGAAAGCCACTGCAATTTATGCTGACAGAGGTAAAGAAACATTTTCAAAATCTTCTTTTAGCAGTGCTTCTTCAGGAGACCTTCGTGTAAATGGAAAATAAACATATAGTTAGTAGCAGGACAAAAAAATAAATATTAATAAAGGAACTGTTAGCCAAATATGCCAAGTTAGCCCCTATATAGCTCAGCTGGAGTTGACCAACACATGAATATGACTCCAGAAATCAGCAGTGGTCTCATAGAAAAATTATACAAATTTATATTTTCAAAAGCAGTTTTCATAATGACCATTTCATTGTGTTCCAGAATAGAATGACCACATGCTGAAAAATAAAAGCTTATATAGAAGTGAGGGTCCAAACCATTCATCTAAAGGGAAAAAATTAAGGCCAGGAGGACACACTGCTAAAAACTTGCATATTTCACTTAATTCAGACTTGCTGACTTTCAGAAAAACTACTTGATGAAGGCTCAGAGGTGAAGTTTAAGGCAAATTTGCATTGGCTGAAACCAATTCCTTCCTTACCTGGCACAGAAAAAGTAGACAGTGCAGTCCTCAAAAGAATTCACACTACATATTTTAGGACTAATCCCTTACTTAATAGCTTTGTTATCATTTGGGAACCAACCACCTGATTTGAGAGACAATGAGACCAAAAACCTTAAAATCACCTGCCATATTTTGAACAGCTGTGTCTGGAGAATGTGTGGTCCAGGCCACCTCTGTGCTGTGTGCATTATCTTTGACCTCAGGTAAGAACTTGGAAGAGGATTTTACTGTCTCCAAAGTTGTGTTTCATTTTTAAGAGCAGCAGCTGGATGAAGCTACATCCCTTTATGTGAATTTAGTTGCTGATCTGCATGGACAACTCATTAATGGAGCCCAAATAATGTACTTTCTGCTCCCAGTAAAGACCCGTCTCCAACATATTTGATTGACTGGAGCCATGGGAGCATGATCACCCTAAAGCATGAGATTTTCAGGCTAACAAATCCCATGTGGTTGGGCTTTTAATAGTAACAGAGACTTTTCTGAAACACTTAAGGAACTAGGGACAACATCATGAGGTGTCAGAACAAGACTTGGCTCTCAACTGAAGGAGAGGTAAAAATTAGGTAAATTAAAGAGGGTTATGCTGAAGCCTAACTAGGGCACTTAAGCAGTATTATCCCATCTGTAAAGAACTGAGGTTGTTCACGGTCTCCCTTGCATGACACTGAAAGCACTGCTATGCACTTAAACTGTCACTGTGCTTTCAGACCTGATGCAGAAAATGCTCCTACCCCTTCACCATTCTCTGATTAGAAATTATCAGAGAAGCCAAAAAGGCAACTGAAGAAGATAGCTGAAATATAATGGAATTGCACAAAAGTAGTAGAAAAATAGTGGGAGAACGTTGTGCTCAGAAAAATTAAGTAGAATGTGTTCTCTCCCTTCCTTTCACAAGAAGGAATGTCAGATCTTTGATACTCCCATTTCCTGCCTCTCTAGGTTGGGCAAGGAGCCAAAAAACCAGAGTCTTATAGAAACAAGAAGCAAAAAATACAACGAGTTTGAGGTCATATCAACAGTATTTCATATGAAAGCACATCTTGCATATGCTCACCATTCAAGCTTCAGCCAAAACTCTCACATGAAAATGTATGAGTAGAAGAATGAGTTAGGGAAATAAATTACTCTCCAAAGCATGAATGCTTTCACCTCTTTCTTTGAAGAGATATGACATATACATTTACTGCAAGAGTATTGTAAGAGTACTGACTGAGAGGGGACCTCATTAATGTATAAATATCTAAAGGGAAGGTGTCAAGGAAATGGAACCAGGCTTTTCTCAGTGGTGACAGGCAATAGGACAAGAGGAAGAACCTGATGTACAGCAAGTCCCACCTCGACATGAGCAAGAATGTTTTCTGTGCAAGTGACCACACACCAGAATAGGCTGCCCAGAGTGGTTGTGGAGTCTTCTTCAGTGGAGATATTCAAGAAGCATCTGACACAAATGTGTGCAGTGTGCTCTGGGATGAACTTGCATGAGCAGGGAGGTGGGAACAGATGACCATCTGTGGTCCCTTCCAGCCAGAACATGTATCTAAATGGAGCATATCTGAAAGCTGTCCGTAAAGGATTGATTCAGGAGCTGAAGTCACTCAACACTCAGTATTTAAGAAGCACAGAATCATGCCATACTTGGAATAATCTTTTGGTTTTTTACTTCCTGATAAGATTAAAAGCAGGTTATCTGTTTAGATACCACATGAAGCTTGTTAGTAATCATTCTGTTAAAGGTGTTTGTCAGTGTTTGTGAGCACTGTGGTGCTCTGGAGTTCTCCACAAAGGACACTATTTCTTATTACATAATACTGCTATTGGTTCTTTTTTCCTGGTGGTGCTTCATTTTCTTTAGCTCAAATGGGAGAAATGAAGGGGGAAAGAGGATCGAGGTTTTAATTTAAGATAAAATCGCTTTCAACAAAAATTGTAGATGGGAGTAGCAGTCTGTAAAGAACTGCTGATGTTGGTGGTCTCCACTGACTTTCTTTGAGCAGTACTATACTCTAAAAGAAAAGACAGGGTTTTATTTTTTTTTCTTGTCTGTTGATGACAAAATTATAGGCTAAAAATTGTTGAGTGGTTTTAATAGTGATGACATCTAGACAACTGTATACAGAGGTGGATGTATTAGAACCTGTGATCTTTGAAAAGACAGCTTCTTTCAGATGTGTTTCTTTTCACTACTTTTATGGTTTTTCTTTTACATCACATTCACTTTCATTTAGGAGGTGTAATGAAAAGGACAGTCACTTATATTTACAGCAAGACACTGGAAAATACAGTGACACCTACAGTAGTTACAACTTTTGGGACAAACTGTGATTAGGCAGTTTAGAAATATTTCTTTTCATTTAGTCCTTCTGAAGAAAGTTATTTTCATAACTTTCTCTGAAAGTAAAAGATTGGTGGCGTCAATATCTCCATCTCTCTTGAGGAAATTATTCTTGATACTCTAATGCCACCACTGACTTCTGCTTCCAAAGGCTGGTCCCACACAAATTACCATATTCCTCAAAAGTTTAACATTTTCTTTGTTTCCTGTCTTTGTGCTTATGTATAGCAGAGGCCTCTGAGAGCTTGCAAAGAAGAATGACGCCAATCCTTTTCAATACAGGAATGTTCCCAAGGAAATGGATGGCTCCTGGACCCAAGGGAGACAAGGAGCAGAGCAGGATGTGCTGCAATACACAAAGCAAAGTCTTTCTAGTAAAGGTTATGCCACCTGCAAGGGAGAGATGGACAGGATGTGACTGATGCACAGGAAGTGATGCAGGCAGGAAACATGAAAGCCAAGTAAAGAGATTTCCAAAGTAAAACAGGAAAATGGTTGAAAGGAACGAAAACAAAATGACGTGGAAAAAGATGTTGGGGTTTTGTTGTGTTTTGCTTTCATTCAGACTAATAGTAAAGCTTTGGCAAAACAACTGAGGTGTGCTTCCTAAACTGATGTAGCACAGAGAACTTTGCAACTTAGATGTGAGGTCTTGAAGTGGCCTTCAGAAAGCCTTGTAAGTTACAAAAGTCTTACATGTGTTTGCATGCAGTGTGCATGATCGCTCTATGCGTACAAAGTGTAATAAAATCTATATGTGCTCCAAAAGGTTCATTTTAAATTTCCTTGTCTTATGACAAAATCCTTTCTGTGACAAACTCTGAACACCAAAAGTAAGATTCTGTCACATACTTGTGAATTCAGCAAGCTCTGCATCCAAATTGTACCAGTGTCTCTGAGACTGTTTTTCTGGGACATACTTTAGCTTTGATGGGATGTAGACTGGATTTGACATATATTATGCTGTATTTCTGGAGTTTAAAGCAGCTCAGGAGTCTATTGCTTTCAGTTTATTCCCAGTGTCACTAGTAGATAACATTAATTATTCTATCTCCATAAGGGAGACAAAAAAAAAGCAAAACAATTTTAGAATTATATGACACTGTAATTTTCAGGACCTTTACCACTGCAGAAATATGATATTATTGTTTGCCTCACTTCCTTCAC
This sequence comes from Lanius collurio, assembly GCA_020086605.1. Classification (NCBI taxonomy): domain Eukaryota; kingdom Metazoa; phylum Chordata; class Aves; order Passeriformes; family Laniidae; genus Lanius; species Lanius collurio. Next base: position 43,227,474 of record JACBWW010000001.1, read on the forward strand.
ACACAGTTTGCAAAAATATGTTGAATTGAGAATATGATATTGTTAATATCTCTAAAGTATTATTTAAGCAATATTACTCCGTTATATTAAGTTGCTCTGAAGCTTCATATAAGAACACTGTAAAGAACTAACATTTTTATTGTCATTGTAATTAATATTAAAAATATCCATTATTATTAAAAATTGTTCCATTAGTGTTCCTAAAGGTCCAGGTTCATTTCTTATGTTGAAATAAATCCAAGAGGACTACACTGCTAGACATTTCTCTGCTCCCACTCCTTTTCAAGGCTCTGTGCTGCTTCAAATGGAATCTTCTGATTATTAAAAAAACAGCAAAAGTGCTGAGACAGCAAAAAGGAGATGGCAATTACAATGTATAGACTCTAATTCGAGCATATCACAAGATGGAGCCAAAGAGACTCGATAGAAGTACTGGAATGAAAAGCGTAAGTCTCCAAAGAGCTATTTTCCAGAGTGCAATAATTCTTATGTCCCTTTGACAAAACAGCTACTTTCAAATAATAAAGTAGTACTGAAAAACAGAGTGGTTTTTAGCATTTGCAAGAAAGAGTATTAAATTTTGGACTCCATCTTGAAAATAAAAAAGTTACAATTCAATCCCATTAAATAAACTGCTGAGAAAAAGTGTTTACTCAGAAGACAACAGGCTAGAACCCAGCAAAATGAGGGAAAGAGCTTTTAACCTAAAATACCTTGGGGCCTCTTCATGTACTTGCTGAGTTCATTTGTGACTTCAGCAAGGTATGGGGTAGTATAAACTGCCATTCTCCAGTTGTGATTAATTGACAGTATGGCTTTGTGAGCTCAACCCCCAGTGCACTTCCACAATGAAACACGAAGTTGCCTCCAGTGTTTACATAGCCTATTTCTGAAGTCACTCTCTTTCACTAACATAACAATTGCATTTGACCTCATTTCTGGACTGGAGCACATTCTGACTTGAAACAACCCTTCCTGGAGTTCATGTGACCTGCATCTTTTGAAAGGGACAAGGAGATTTCCAGAAGAAGGGAAATGAGAAGTAGGCATGGCATTTCCAGTGGAAGAGGTCCCATTTGCAAAGTGCACATTTTAGGTGTGTGTTTGCTTTGGTTTTGTTAGTTTCTATGATAAGCTTAAGGTGAAGACAGACTTTACATATTACTATCTGGTAACACTACTAGGAATAAGTAAAAAGTGATGTGTGTTCCTGAGAAAAGTGATATTTTTTACAGTGCATGAATGATGCCTCAGCTCCAGCATGGACAGAGGACACCAGTCATGGAGATGGCAGTGTTAATCCAGAGCCTTTATGGTGAAGTTTTAAATGTACTGAAATTTGGGTACTTAGCTTCATATGTTCAGACTTGTAAAGATGAAAAGTAGTCTCTGTTTCATGACTTACCAGGTTCCACAAAATGGATTTGATAGATTTAGTTTAATTTCCAGGAGAGAGAAAAAATAAAGACCACAGACATGGTTCCTGCCCTGGAAAGATCAACAATGTTGAGGCTGTTTTTTCATGTACTGAGCAGTGGATGCCCCTGGGAGGGAACCCTGGCTGCTAGGATGACCCAACCTCTTAAAAAGTAGGAGCTCTTCTTACCAGAACTCTAGATTCATATTCTTGAGCAATTCCTAATTCTTCCACGTGTTTCTCACCCTCATTCTCTGCAGTGATGGATACTGCAGATTCCAGAGCTGTTGTACAAAAGCCAAATATAAAGCAAGAAGCAGGAGATAGCTCCTTTAAGGGAAAACATTATTAAAACCAGAGCAGTATGTTTAATCTGCAATCTGGTGCTCACAGACCCAGGTTCTAATTTTCTCTGACACTAACTGGTACCCAGTTCATTCAGTGATGGCTTATACCGAGCTGAAGGTAGATTTTTCTCTTCTGAAGGAAAAACAACCAGTGGAACTATATTCAACCACTGATCCATGGAGCGGTGTTGAAGCAGCTTGGGGGAGGCTTCTTTGGCCTAATGTGTGTCTGGCTCTGTTTTCACCTCTGCCACGGTTCCCTCATAATTCTTGCTTACAGAAAGCCAATCTGTGGCTCCAGCCTATGCCATGAAGCAGGTGCTCTAACCATGAAATTGGGTCACAGCCCAAAACTAGTCCCTTTTCTGGCACAAGAGACTCACAGCTTGTCTTCTGAGGAGCTCAAGGTTAGATTTACTTCTCAGAGATGCTAGGGAGCATTTGCTTGCTAGGTTTAGTTGTTACACCATTTTTGCTGAACTGCTCTTAACTCTCTTTAGATGTATGGAGAAAATGCTACCTCTGTCTTGGTCTCATAACAAAATCACTCCTGATTGGGTTATATAACTCACACTATTTCAAGGGTGTCCCATGTGGGCAATAAATTGTATGCAAAGTTATTTTTATTTTCACATATCCATCTGCCACGATTCATGTTTTATCAAAGCAGTTTACATGATTTCAGGCAAGGCTGTTAAAGAGCACTGGTTTCTGCAGTTGCCATGGGTACCAAGCAATACGTTTTCATTTTATGACGTGATAATTTTTTACAATTCTGCATTAATTTATTTTTTTTTCATGACAGTAGCATCACCCTCCAGTTCTCAACCATGGCTTGTGACAAAACTTTGACAGAAGGGTCTTAGTGACCTAAACATGAGGATTGCACTGTTTGTAACCACAATAAAGAACCAGACAAAACTAGACTACTGATATGTCCTTTCAGTAGGCTGAAATCAGGGAACATGACGAGATGATGTTTCCATGAGCCATTCAAGAAATCGTTATCTTCCTCTTGAACAATTTTTTCTTTATGTTCGTGTCAGGAAATCTCTCTTCCTTTCACATTCGGTGTGATGCAGGCTGATTATTTGTCAAGATGCCTCTTTCCGTTACAAATCCAAGCAAGATCTTTGTTGTTGTGAATTAGGATCTCACTTGATAACAGCTAAACTTTCATACATATCCAGTATCACAGAACCTTTTGTTCCACAATACCAACTGCCCTCTTCTCTCAGAGGATAGCCTAGTGTATTTCAGTGATGTGCACATAGTAGCTGGATGCTATAAAATGCTTTGGGGTCTATCCTGACAAACACTGCTCTGTAAGTGAAGGCTATTATTAACTGTTAAAAGAAGTATCCATATCCATATCCATATATAGGAAAGTTCCACATTCTTCTCCCTTAGCCAGCTGTAAAAGGTTTTAGAGACCGTTTTCCTTCCTCTTTTTCTTGTGTTTTCAGACCAGATATGTGATTTATCAGGACTGAGATTTAGTTGTTGTACGGCAATATGTCCTAAAATATGTTCTTCCAAAATGTGCTACAAGAAGAATTGTGACAAATTCAGTGAAAGTTGAAGGCAAACAGATTCCTTCTGCAGAACACGACTTTAATATTTGACTAAGCCCTTTTGTTTAGTGAAATGAATTCTGGACACCTAAAAGAATTGAAAGCAGGTATCTGCTTATGTAGGAAAGCTCAACCCTTTTACTAGTCCATATAATTTGGTGTGCAGATTTATTGAAAGTCAAATGAGGAAGAGTCAGTGAGTCTTTACTGCTGTCACAAGAAGGTGTGGCCATGAACATCAGGTTAAAACTATGGAATTCAACAATCCAAGACTACAGCTACATGTTCAGAAATAATTACATATAAGCAGAAATAAATGTGTCTATTCTTTGTGGAACTGTAACAGAACGATGGCAGGGATATAGCAAACAATCCAGCTCTTCTTCATGGTGCCAAGCAATAGGACAAGAGGCAATGGGCAGAAACCAATTCACAGGAAGTTCTACGTGAACATGAGGAAGAACTTCATTGTGCAGGTGACTGTGCACTGGGACAGGTTGCCCAGAGAAATTGTGGTCTCCCTCACTGGAGATATTCAAGAACCATCTAGATGCAATTCTGAGCAACGTGCTCTGGGATGACCCTGCTTGAGCAGTGAGGTTGGGCCAGATGACCCTCCGTGGTCCCTTCCAACCTGATCTATTCTGTGAACAGCGATGCAAGAAAACTTTGGATTTGCAATCCATTTGTGGCTTATGTCCTTCTGCACTCCCTAGCTCTGTATCTAAACTGTTGTTATAGTTTAGATAACATTGGGATCACCGATTATCTCATAAAACCTGTGGCAGGCAGCATGCATCAAGCAATTTCTTCATTAGTATTACCCCAGGTAGCTACACATGTGGAAGTCCAAATCAGTATATCCAAAATAATCTATAAGGTATGCTCCCAAACTCTGAAATGTCTTAGATTTTTCCTCCTTGCCATTCCCAAGGATGAAGCAAAAATCCCTTCTTTGTTCCCAAGAGAGTGCATGATTACTTGCTGACACTAACATTAGGCATAAACAGTGGAAGGGATGGTTGGAGTCCATATTTCTCGTGGCCCACTTGGCCTGGCTCACCTGAGATACTCTGCCTTTTGTTTTCTGTGGTTCACCTATTCAGGTTCACCTGCACCTGCCTCTGGGATGTATATTCTTCACAGATATGCATGAGATATCATAGCTCACTTTTAAATATTAGAGGGCAGATGGGATTCACACTACCTGCATCACTGGATAAAAGGAACATGTGTTGGGCATGGCTGGGCCTTGGAGGCTTTGGGGAGGACAAACTGGAGGAAGAATTAGAAATGGCACAGAAAATAGAAGTAATGAAATAATGGCCCTGACTTTGTAAGGAAAGAGATTGAGAGTAGGCAAGAGGAAACTGGGGGAGTTAGAAGGGGTGTTAGGAAGAGTGTTAAAAAATCCTCCATATTTGGCAACATATGGGGCTCAGTTCCTGGCTGGAGAAGGTGTGATATAAGAATAAGGGAGACGACAGTGACAGAAATTCAAGACTAGAGTTGAACTATTTCCCTTGTGAAGCATTTTTCTTTTACACTCAATTTGTTAAATTGATTAGAATAAAATTACCAGTCCACTAGATAGCAGGATGTTTCTTATGCTTGTCTCTCTCTGCTAGCTCCCAAATGAAGCATGGGCTGGCTGTTTGACAACATAAAATTAACAATAATTTTCTGCCTTTTAAAATAAATATTTGAAACTAAAAGCAGCTCAAAACAAGATCAGTTTGACATGAAAGCCTGTCTAACTGAGAGAAACAATTCATCCATGCAGCTCCTCCTTTATGTGAGGGCATTCTTATTTTGTTTTAAGAATACATAGTGAAATCAGTGAAAAATTGCTTTTTAAAGACCTTTAGTTCTGCTGAAAACAATCTTCTCCTTAGAGAAAGCTTGTGTTTCAGCAAAGCTATTTATGTGGTTCAGTGGGAGGTACTTTCATACCCTGTCTCTATTTACAGTCTTGACTAGTACAACACACTTGTTTAAAACATGCCTTCGCCTTACCTCTTCTGCTCTGAGACAAACAGACCAGTGCTATGAATGACAGGCAACAATGACAAGACAGCCTTGTGTTTGCTGCAGGCTGCTGCTGAAAAGGCAAAAGAAAAACAGTCTGGAACAACAAATTACCGGTATTTTTACAGTTCCTTTTAACCACAAGCTAATTCTTTCTACTCAGTAAAATTAGCTCCAGAGGAGCTACCAGGAACCAGTAAATAATTAGCTGTAGACATAACTGGCAATTACTGAGTCAGAGAGGTGCTGGTGCCCTTAATACCTCCTCGTGACAATGGCTGTTTGGGACATTTTCCAAATTGCTTTTCTAGAGTGATTAGTGCTACTGATTTTTCAGCGCAACTGAAGATCTTTTGTTCTGTCTTTCCTTTTACAACCTGTCTTTTTCTTTGACTGAAATTTTAGCTGCACTCTATAACCTAATTTGATCTCATCAGCTATTTCAGTAGTTGAGGAAAGATACAAGTACTGTAATCTTTGTATTAAATAGTGGAATAAATAATTTCTTGCAATTTTTTGAGAAGTTTTAATTAATCTCTTGATTTTTAAAGGTGTCTGTTCTGGCAGCTAAAAGCCGCTGCTCACTGAAACAATTCCAACATTTTCACACTTTGCTGCCAGTGCACTACAAGCCTGACCTGCAGAGATAATTCATTATGAGCTCCCAAAGGCCCTGAGGCACTAAAACATTTTGTTTTATTAGGGCCTGAATTTCTAAGAATCCCTATGAATTACAAATATATTTATACATTTATACATAACCAGATATTATACATATAATTTTAAAAATCATTGATCATAAAAACATGCTGTTCCCAGATTCTTGGACAGGAGAGGGTTGTGCCAAGCATGAAGGTTTCATAATATGTGACTGAGAATATTTTCCTTATTTCTTTTCCCCCCAGTTTGCATTATTTTGAAGCATCAACTGTGTTCCTGATTATCATACAGTTTTTGCATTATATTTGGGAAAAAGTATTACCTGCTCTAGTTGAGGGTGCTTCTATTAGCACATTATATACTACTGTGGAATTGATATGACAACGATCAGCCTCATGAAGACAGTAGTAAACTCATCTGTATCTTTCAGTACCAGAAGTACGTCTTCCAGATTGTGCATCTCCTGAAAATGGCTACACAACTACTGAAGACGGATCATTCCTCAGACCTGAAATCATTTTTCTTGCCTTCCTGTATCTTGCTGGTATAATGTGAAATTTGTAACACTGTGTTATAGAATCATAGAATCTTAGAATATCCTGAGTAGTGAGAGACCCACAAGGAACATCCAAGTCCAACTTCTGGCTCTGCACAGGATACCTCAAGAGTCACATCATATGCCTGAGGGCATTGTCTGTTGTAAAGTGTTTTGAAAACCATCTTTAGTTATTCCTATTGGAGTCTTCAGAGAGAGACCAGGCTGGAATTACCCTCACCAGCTTCACCTGGCCCTCCATCTTCAGCTGTAGCAGATCAGCTCCTGGAGGGTTCTTAAGCCCAGCCAGAAGGTTCTGTGGGAAGAAGGGGAAGGAAGTAAAGAGAGAGCTGGGACAGGTTTGGATCTGCTCCCTGTCCTTGCTCTCTGGTTGTTTGGCTTTTCTGGAGTAACTTGGCTGGTGATCACTGGATGGGTTTTGTTGCTGCCATCATCTTGACTCTGCGTGCCTGGATCTGGAGCATCAAGGACTGAAAGGTTCTGAAAGATAAACTGTGCTAAATTAGAATTGAGAAAGGAGAAGCTGAAAGGCTAAATACAAAGACAGCAAGGAGTAGATAAAGAGGACTGTGCTGCATTGGATTAGGAACCAATCTCATTATATGAAAAGTGTGTGTGGAGCTCTTGGACAGAGTAAAGAGACCAATCAAGTAATGTGTAATTTCATGTGCAGCAGTTGCAAAATGTATCTGTGCTGTATTATGGATAAGTTAGTAAAATATATAAGTACAGTGTTAAGTAAGTATAAGTAAGTGAACTGTGTAGGTTATGCATAAGTATGTAAAAGTAGTATAATGTGTAAGTATAAGTAAGCATAATACACAAAAGAGGTGATAAGTAGTTATTATGGAACAAACTGAAAGATGTGTGAGTTCCCTTGTGATGCCCAAAGAGGTGATGCATATTTTAAACAATAAGAAGCTTCTATGTAATCACATTGATTTATTGAACAGAAGCGCTGAGTTCCTGCAGTTGTCCAAACACTTGAACTCTGGCAGGTTTGGTGCTGTGACCAGTTCCTTGGGGAACCTGTGGCAATCTTTAATGCTTCAGCTGCCTGTCTCTAAGCAAAACCTGGTTTACTCAGAGTTCATTTCCACTTTGCCAGTCTATTTAACCACCCATCTTCTGCTGATGTGTAAACTGGTTCTCATTGGCTTTCTGATCATATGCCTAGCTTCTCAGTATGCTTAAGGGATGGCTCAGTTCTGCTGGCCATGCTGATATTTACTCAAAACCAAGTTATAAAGTCATGTCTGCATTTTACAGTGTCTTGCCTTTGTTTTATATAAACTAGCAGTTGGAAAAATGTTCTAGCAAAATTTCAACAGTTGACCTTAGCCATTACTGATAAAGAAAATTATTCTGGTGAGTCCATCTGGATATGTATCTGCATGCATTTATAGTCCAACAAGGAATCCTTCTTACTACTTTTGTGTGTGGCTTTTCATATTCTAGGTCTGTGTTGTTTTGTATGATGATGTGCTATGGACTTGGTTTAGCAGAGCTAAGTTTTGTGTTGTCTTTATATTTACAAACTCTGTAGATGAATTCAGTGCCTTGAAAGAATAGATTTGAAATTACATATCAGTAATTCCCTTAATGGTTTTAGAAAACTGGATTCCCTCTGTTCCAAATGCCATGTGGATTTAATATAGATTGAAGGTATTTTTTTTGTTCTAAAATGAAAAATAGTGAACCTCTATGATTGATACATTAGGAATTTGGATGGTTGCAACAATAGCTAGACAGCCTTATTCAGAGGATTGTCAACTTTGTAACAGATTCTTCTGGTTCTCCTTTTACAAGAATCACACCCACATTCCTCATGAATACAATATTTATGATCTCACACCATCTAATACATTTCCCCTAGTAATTATGCAACCAGCAAACATTCGCACCCCAAACAAATCTTCAATAATATTAACTCTTAGCTTTTTAAAGATCCAAGCATCTCTCCCTCCTTGCAAGACTTATTAGTTGTGTCATCAGAAGCTGCTAAGAATTTTGTCAAGAGATGTGACACGCAGGTATCAGTCATCTAATGAACTCAGTGTTTTACATTGTGTTCCTCTGTATCTTTGGCAGCTGGGTAATATACCCTATTTACCTGCTATTACAAGATCATGTCTTTATGTAAATATGCTCCAAAGAATGAGATTTTTTAAAGATTTTTATATATTATGCAGCTATATAGTTGAAAATACATTTTTAATGTTTTTGTTCCTCCTGCTTAATATCTTACAAAGTGAATTGCATGCTCAAATATTGTTTTCCACTGTAAATGTCTGTCTGGCCTAGAATGAGCACCTTTTCCAATTATTTCAGATACTACATTACCTTTCAGCTTCCAAGCAAAGGGCTGTCCTAGCTGGCCAGGTAAAATACACCCAAAGACTCTTACTAGACTAGTTACTATTTTTAATAAAAATACGGGTCACCAAATAGATGGTACACTGTGATAATTAATCAAAGGTGGCTTTAGGATGGTCATTGCTCCTTTTCTGGTAGTCAGTTGGAAGGAAGCCTTAAGTGTCCATAGGGTGGAACAGTCAAATTTTCCAAACTGTTGTTCTGAGAAGCTCTCTTTTTAATTTTATGTTGTATATTTAGCTTTTGTTTTACCTTTCTTCTCTATGCCCCCAGATAAGGAATTTCAGCCTTGCCATTTCCAGCCTCACATGAAAGCAAGCAAGCAAAAAGTTCATAATTGAGGGTCTATTGCTCTTTGTCCATTGAAGATACCCAAGGAAGACATTTTCAGAGTGTTTTATTGATTTTTGTTTTGCCTTTTTTTCTGCTTCAATAAATGCTTTGATCTGTCCTTTTTGTGCTTAAAAGTAGAAACCCAATGTTTCACACCTACAAATTTGTTTTTTTTTCCTCTCCGGTTCTTTCTGGCTTTTTTTTGCACAGTAAATTCAAGGGCACAGATTAAATATATTCCTTATCTAGACCACTAGCAGTACCAACTGAGAGGGAAAGGACAGTAATCAGGCTCCAAACAATAAACTAGATCTGTTCCTTGCTGTAACTTCTCCAGACAGGTGGATGCTGTCACCATGGCCCATGTACACTACTTGCAGCCAGTGAAAATTTTTGAAGCATTTTGCGTAGAACTGCTGCTGTGAAAGCTTGTATATTCATTAGGAAACCACCTTCCCATGTCTAGTCATATTTACACAAATCCCTTCCTTTTTCTTTTTGTTTGTTTGTTTTTGAAAGCTTTATAAAAACTCTTGAAGATAGTTCTTTAGCTGATGTAAATCAACAAAGGTAAGACCATTTGTGTCACTTGAGGAGGCCCTGATTCCTTGTTTTCTTACTGAAGGAGTGAGAAGAGGCAAGGAAAAGAAAAAGAGAACACAGACCTGGAACTAAAAAACTTCCCAGATCTATCTGGGCCTTATACCCATCTGCCTTCTTCTAATATGTCTCCAGGAGGGAATCCTGGTTACCCATAGGACTCTACAACATTAGCTTTTAGTGGTATTTTAGTGTAAATCAGATATTGACCTCTGAAGTACAGCTGTCTAGCTAACCTGAAGTCAGCTGATGATGGTGTATCATTTAGACGCATATAGAACATTTAGATGTTTCTTGCAAGCTACTAAAGATATGTAGGTACAAAAATCAGCAGCCACTCTATGCAATACAGTGCACTTTTTGAATATAATTTAAATATAGATTTAATTCTGTACATTTATGCATATTTTTAAAAATAAATTTCTCTATCCATCCCTTTGAGCTAGTAAATGTTCCTCAAGATGTGGCTTGTGTGACTTGTGCTTTTCCGTTGTTCAAGAGATAAGGTGCTAAGGAGGAAGTCCTGACCTTGCTGAAGCCAATGATAAAGGCTGTTCTCTCCACTGGGGTCAAAATTTCACCTGGGTGTTTATTTTGATTTCTAAAGGTCACCTTTGACAACGGTGAATTGACGCAGTATGTTTTGAGGCTATCAAAACAGCAGCTTGGAGAAAGAGCTACTTAACTTCTGCATAATAACCTTCCCATCTAAAGCCCTATGTTTAACAGTTTTTTTTGTGGAAGATTTAGCTGTAGATATTTCCTGTCAAGCAGTGTTCTTACCAAGAAAATGAAAAAAAAAAATTACAAAAAAAAAATTATAAGAGAACTGAAGCCTGCAGTTTTAGAAAAGTGTGTTCCCTAATTTTTAAAGCATGCTCATTTTCACAGGCTAGCAAATAATTTTCTCCTTTTCCCTTAAAAATAAAAAAAAAAAAATAAATAGAAGACTGTTGTAAGACTAAGGGTAATCCCCAGTGGGCTTGATATTTTTCCAGGAGAAATTAAGAGCAGAATTCATCAAACATTAATGTTAAGAAGTCAGAAATTCTGGAATGTTTGTCCAGAGTCCCAAGACCCTGAGCAAACACTGTCATCCTGCTGGGCTCCAGCCGAAAATCAGAGCCAAAATAAACAGAGGCAGAAACTCCATCTGACTGATCCTGTGGAAACAGCTGTAACCACTTAGGTGGAAAACCACCTCAAATTCTTCTCCCAGAAAACACTGATGACATGGGAGATGGCAAGCAGGAAAGCCCTGTCAGGGTCTCTCTTCAACTGTGGTCAGGAAAATATTTTCTTTCTCCACAACTGTAAATAGAAGAGTTCAACCCTGGTCACAATAAAATGCAACTACATAAAAGTTAAATGCCTTCTTTTTCTTGTCCTTTTCTCTTGTGTATTTCTTAGTGTTTGATCTTAAGGCTCCCTTTGCAAATGTCCTATCTGCAAAAAAAAAAAAAAACCTCTTTTTCTGTATGAAACCCATCCAAAAGTGAAATATGATGAGGCTCTAGTGTTTGTGTTCAGATAGTGATTTACAAAGTTGTCTGAAACATACTCAGTTCTTGATTTGCTGAAATGAAGCCAGAATTCAGACTAAACACCTTCTGTTCAGCCTTTTTCTTATTATTCTCTGAAGAGGGCTTTTGTGAGTGCTATTTGGCAGAAAAAAACAGGAAGTGTATTGGAAGAAATAGAAGACATAAACAAATCTTAAGGAGAAAGAACTCTGGTTTGGGTTGTTCAAGCTGCACATGTCTTCTCTAAGGAATCTGACAGGTAAAGGAAACAGAGAGGATGAAATTGGGGAGAATACTAACAAGACAAGAAAACTGGATACCTGCCTCCATTTGAAATAATGCTTAAGCATACTGGATCTTTAAGGTGGAATAGAGACCATTACAGGAACACAGTCTGCTTTCAAATTTTATTCACTGCCAAAGGCAATAATTCTGGATTCCCTATTTTTATAGAAAGGCAGTGCTCATTTTCATGAGATTTTCACTCTGGTCCAGGAATTCTATTTGGTTTTAGCCCATCAGCAGGCTTAGCACAAACACATAGATGGTAACACTTTTAGATGTTAACATGAAAAAATCATTGCCATTTCTTGTCCTCTGTGTCTTCTCACATTTGTCAAGATTGTGCCTTACCTGCTTAACTGCAATTCATTTCAGCTGATTTTCCTGGATGTCAGTTAAGAGCATTTTATTTTTATTCTTTATGATTAAGTCAATCTACAAGAGTGGAATTGGTTCTCCTGACAAGCCATCGTTTCAGGGAAGAGTTTTATATTAAAAATAAATGGCCTCTTATGAACTTCTGCAAAATTAAATGAGAACTAGAACAGGCCTAAAAATTGTAACATTTCCTTATTTTTGACAAATCAGACTGCACAGCTTTTCCCATCATTATGGCATAGCATACTGCAAAAAAGTTTCCTTCCCCCCAAGTGTTCCTCCTGCCTCCTCATTGTACTTTATGCTCACAGATTCTGCTCCTTCTTGCAGTGAATCCCTATACAAAATACATAGGGGTTGTTTGCATAACAACTTGAAGTAGTTTTGTGTATATCTTTTCAAAAAGGTGCAATTATATATGATACAGATACCCTTCAGGGTATTTCCCAAGCAGTAGAGATCCTCCAGGGATGTAGCTGCTTGAAATATATGTAAAGGAATATATTGCTCAAAATCCTCTGTAAGTCTGTGGTGGGAGCAACTTTTATTTTACTCCTTACAGAGGTATAAACCAGAGAACTACTCTGTAGCGTAAAGACTGATACAGGTATTTTCTACTTTGCAAGCAACACACTCCAAGACTTTTACATAGATACACCATTACTAAGTGGATTGAGCTTTCTGCTTCCAAATGTCACATGTTAGCACATGTAGGAGGTATGAGCTGAGGAAATGCACAGTGGTCAGCAGAAAAGCCACTCTTTATTTCCTAGGTCTGAAATCACTCCAGTTGGGAAGGAGAGAGAATAAGAGCAGAGACAGAGTGGCAATGGAGACAGAAGGGTGGTGGTTTGGAAGAGAAGTCCACAGAAAGCTTGTGACTGACTGACTAATGTTACCTTTTCTGCTGGTGCCAAGATGATGTAAGCTGAAACGACAGAAAGAAGATTCCATTATTGTTATATGTATCCCTTTTCCACAGCTGCAGCTGGATGACAGCCCGGGAGCCCAGAGAGGCTCCCTTCCCCAGAATAACAACATAACAAGAACATCTGCTGTAGCTACGAAGGTCAGAAAAGTAAGGTCTGTGGTGGGATGTACCACAGATGACACCTCTCTTTGGGCAGACAGGTCCCTGGACTCAGACCCGATAAAGGCATGTGATCTTTGTGTGAGCCTCGGAGGAGGGGAACAGATGTGATATTGGAGCTTTGTATTAACTAGTTTGTGTTCAGGTCTCCTCTGCAGGAGAGGGGAAATTATGCTGAGGAATGACTGCCTCTAGCCTACTTTTCACTGCCTTTAGATATTTCCAACAGATATAGTAGCAGAGCACAGCAGCCAGTGGACGAACACAGGATCGATACAGAAATGCCTAGGAATCTCCTGTAAGTCAGACTTGGGAGAAGTTGAGCAGCCAAAATAGTGGCAGCAAATTCAGCAAGCAAGTAGAGAAGATAATGGAAGCATGCTTTAGTGTGTTGGGTTTTGTCTCTTCAAGCAAGACTCTATTCAGAAATGCTGGAGAAGAAAAGCCAGCTGAAAGGCAGCTCTGTCTGATCACATTGTCATTTGTGTTGCAGCTCACTGTGTGATGCTTCAGTTCTTGCTGTCTGAAACCAGTTCTCCAAGGATCATGGTCCAGTCTAAGTAAATCTGTTCTCTAATAGTTTCTTTGGCATTCATCACAGCCCATGAACAAGAAGAGCATCTGTCTAGAGATTAGTATGACTGGAGAAGCAGCTGTGCAGTTCTACTGCCTATATGCTAATGACCTCCTATGAGAGTTTGGGGTTCAAAATGGTAAAGATTTTGGAGTGTAGGCCTTAGAAAAGCCTTAAAAAGAGCTACTAGCATTGGATAAACAGTGTGGATATCTATTGTCATTTTCAGCAAAACACTTTTTCAATCCTTCTGTTTTTTGAAATAGATTAAACTGGCTAAATATAAAATCAGATTCCGTTACATTGAATCTCACAAACTCTGTTTCACATGGTGTTCACACAGGAACATGAAAATTTCCAACAGAAAACTTAAGAGCCATGGTTAATTCCCATTACCCCTGTTCAGAAAAGACTAATCCCCTCTCATCCTTTGCACTTGTCTAATATTCTGAAAGGCATTTCTATTATGAACCATTGTTGATCAGACCATCAAAGTCTGCTAGGACTCAGCAACGTGTCCTGACTAATCTGGCTGCTGCAGGTGACAAGGTGATTGCTTATCCAATAAGAAGGTTTCTCCTTTCATGTTCCATATCTGCAGTAATGGCAAAAAATGTTACTGTTAATGTTACTGTTACTGAGCCAGATGGTTGGTCTACATGTTATAGTTGGACCTCAAGCCAGCTTGTAATGATGCCTTTTCCTGATCTGAAAATCAAGAGTCAAACATGGTTAGAAGAGGAAAAGGGATTTTACCTTTGGGTTTATTTTAAGGATCCTTAGGTGCACTAAGTCCAGGTCGAATGCACTGAAATGCACACCGCAGTGCACGCACACAATAGATTGGGTATAACATTATAGATCTCACTAATTAGCATATCTATCAAAGATTCCCCATTGAGAGGCTCAAGTGAACTCCCCTTCCCCAAGGAACCTTCCCCTGGATGGTTCTCCCTTAGTTTGCAGAATGTGTTCTGGAGAGGACCTTGTTGTCTGGGGCACACTAACCCCTACCTAAGAAGCTTCTAAAATGTTTAGTCTCCTAGCTGAACAAGAAAGTCCAAGAATGTAGGCAAAAAGAACTAAGAATACAGAAGTTTTAAAATGGTGCAATGGGGTATAAAAGAAAAGGCAAAAAATTGTCATGGCATCATTAGTAGACTATTGCCCACATCATGAAAAGCAAACAAATAAATCTATAAACACATGGTGATATCATACTTGTTGGAAACCACAGCAGAGATGCCAAAGGCAAAATAGCTGGGAGTGCTGAAATGTTCTCTCATCACTGCATAGAAGGATGTAGACAGTCTGTGGCGTTAACATAAGGATGGTTATGCTTTTCTCTGAACAGGAGATGGATGGAGAAATATAAGTCTGTCAGTTCAATACTGTTCATCAGCATAAAATTTCCTATTAGAAGAAAACAACATATTAATCTTTAATTTTTGTAAAGGCAAGAACCTTTTAGTTTTGCCAAGCCATCTGCTCCAGTCCCCTGCTACAAGGACTGAGCTGGTAACACACAGCCCTGAGGGTGAGATCCTAATCATTAAAAACATAAGATGTGCCAGGAGCCTCTTCAAAAACCTGATTCTTGGTATTCTCTGTATTAACCTCCCCAAGCCATCCAGAGATTTGTTGATTGGCTTCTGTGAGGTATGTACCTAGTATGAGTGGGCATGATGCCATGGTAGCAGGTGGACTGGGGCATAAATTTACCAGTGGACATGTCGGATCATGAAAACTGAGGAGGCCTGTCTTTCCATGCAGGACAGTTGATTCGTCCTTTGTGAAAAATCTTCACGTAAGATAAAGTACAAGGTATACCAGCCCTACTCCTTCCTGACGTTGGAATGATTCACATGATTCATGTAAAAATCTACAAAGCAAAGATTTTTTAAAATTATTTTTCTCTGAATGAATATGATTTATAACAGTCTTTACTCTTTAATGCACATGAATGGTTTTTATTTGATTTTTTTTTTAAATCTGAGGAATTCATTATTTTTTACCTCATTATTATTAGTTTTCTCCTAGAATTAGAAATAAAGTTTTTGGCTAAAAGGACAAATGTCAGATAGAGGCAATTTGTTCAAATCATATTATCCTGAAAAGGATAATATAAATAAAACTCCATTTTTCATGGAGTCTATTTAGGACAGAAGGAAGGGTTAGATAGCAAAGTCCTGAGATCTGTTGCAAGAGGGGAAAAAGGAGGGGCAATTCTAGTGTCCTTGAAAAAGTTCTTAAATTCAAAGGAGGAAAGCATATCTTAATGGAAGATGATGTAAGCTGAAACGACAGAAAGAAGATTCCATTATTGTTATATGTATCCCTTTTATCTATATTGTTATATGTACACAAGCTATAGTTAGTGCATAATTTTTGAAGGCCTAGTTTACCTAATGGAAAGGGTAGGCACACATATACATTTTGAAATATAGGCAGCATGTAATGGATCAGGCCTGGCTTTCTTTTGAAGAAAGAAATAGCATTATCAGCTGCTGTTCTCCTAATAACCTTCCAGTTGTTTACTCCAGGGCAGAAAGCTGCCTTTGAGCTATACCTTGATCCGTGCATATCTGCATATAAATGGGGGAAGGAAGATGGTGTATGTTGTGCATGCAGTACAGTTTATGGTCCTTTGGATGCTAGAAATAAAAAAGAATGGCTATGCTCCAACCTTCCTGGTGAAGTTAGACCCATGAACCACCATAGACACAAACCATGGAGCAGCCTACGACCCATGGAGGATGTGGCCTCCCTCCTATGCTCTCTACTGCAGTCACACGCTATCCTACAAGCAAAGAGGGAAAGGAGCCAGAGCAGCTTTCCCCTCTGCTAGCCGAGTCCTCTAACTTTTAAAATAGATTTAGTTTCCTTCTTTTTTCCTTTTCCTTCCACATGCACAATTTCTGCTGTTGCCGGTTTCAGGATAACTGGGGAGAGCAAGTGGCCTGGCAGGTTTGCCCAGGGCACAGTGACCTGTCAGTTTTCCTGGCCCACTGGCTTGCACTCCTGGGATTAAATAGGACTTCAATGTGATTCCATACTTCCTGGCTCAGTGCTCTCGCTAGCACTTGGTTTTGTGAAAGGTTTGCCTCTCTAGCAAGTAGAAATCAATTTCTGTGTTTTCCTTGGCATGAATGAGCACCTAAAGCTAATGGCTCTGGAGGCTTTCTGGTGAGGAGAGGCAGTGTTTAAGGAGTTCAAGCACCTAGGGGGTTAAGACATCTGCAAAGGAACAGAACTTCATGGGTGTAAGATGTTACCCGGACTGAATCCTTGTCCTCTGCTCAAAATCTCAGCAGAGAAACCACAAAGCAGCTTTTTTTTTTTTATAGGGTTGGGTGGATAACTCTCATCCTTCTTCTCCATGAGGGAGCTGCCTGTACCTCATCTGCCTTTAGTTTCAGCTGACTTGACCTTGAACAAAGGTGCTTGGGTCTCACCTGGGATGTAAAGTTGTGATGTAGTTGCATGTTTCGTGTAGGTTGTTTGAACAGGTGGTATTTCAGCAAAGAACCGATGCTAGAATGCAGTCAGTCTGCTCTATGCATCTCACGCTTTACAGGATGGCATCACTTGCCCAAGCCAGAGGCACTTGTGGCCCCACTCTGGGTTTCTTAAATGAGCACACAGGGGCTCAGTCATGTCACAGAAACTGCTGATGTGTGGCCTAATAATGTCCAGCACAATACCATGAGACTCTGGGCAGAAGCATGGTACTGAGACACTACTAGTTTTTTAGGTGATTAGATTCTTCTAGTAGCAGAAACTTTTCACTGGAATTTGACACAACTAGGTTTTGCAGAAGATCAAGATGAGCTTGAGAACACTGTATTTGCTGACTCTAGTTTTTCCTTTCAAATCAATTTTAGAAGATGCCAGGAGATGACTTTTTTTCCTCAATTGATGACATTCCTAAAGAGAACTTCTTCTAGCTAGCTGTCATCCATTTTCTCCAGTTATTAGGTACCTGGAAAAGAATGACAAAGTACTATAAACTTTGGTACCAATACAAGAACATTTCCATGCTCTGCTTGAATCCAAAGGAGACCTGGCGGTATTTTTAAATGGCAGAAAGACGATGTCTGCTAGAACTGCTTCTCAACATGGTTAAAGATTATTTTTCAGGGAAGAACATTTCCATATACCTAAAGAACATTAACAAAAACCCTTTAAAAATAGCAATTGTATGCAACATCCTTAACATGTGCCTAAGTGGCAGAGGAAACATATGAGATCTTGCAGCAACAAACCATTGAGTTATGTAGTTTTCCTTTTTTTTTTTTTTTTCATAAAACATCTGTACCATTTTAACAGGTCTTTTGAATTGTTACCATCTTTTGTCTAAAACCACCTGCATCATAGGGGCATTCATTCTTCACACTTACAGGAATGTTTTATTTTTATATGAATTACAACAGATGTGCACATATTTGTATCCTAAAATCTATGTAACTATAGCACAGTTGAAACCAGCTGCAAAACAGAATTTTAAAGAATACTGCTGTGGGCAAAACCCCATTTCTAGCAAATTGTGTACATTCATCGGCACTGAATATCTAAATTCTACTGAATGTATATTTTCTCACATTGTATCCATAGACATGTTATTCCAGTCATGTATGTTAAACAAAGGTCCAAAAATAATTTTTGTTCCAGGACTATAAACCCTCTAAAAATATCATTTTAGAATGGAAACCATGACAGCCCTCATCTATAGTATTGTCAGTGTGGTGCTGTAATGTCCTTATCATCTTTTCAAAAGGTATGTCACATAAATATGTCAGAATACTTGTCATGTTGTGAACACTTGCAGGTAGGAACTGGAGAAAATTTGCATAAGCATAGTAGAAGCAAAAGAGCATATGCCTAGAGATCAAAATAGCACAGAAAGGAAAGCAGCCAATGGTAAGAATAAAATTGCACATGTATTCAGGTTGTCTCTATTTCTTTCATTTTCAGAAACCTTCTCTGAGGGAGCGTTGCCCAGTTGTGTGCAAATTCTTGGTTGCTCTCAATGATTATTTTTATAAGCAAAAGGTAAAATAACTCTTTTTTTCCTCCCTCTATTTGCAAATATATGCAAAAAAACCTAATTGTGGATATTGTTCTTGGGTAAACAGCGGGTTTTGTGAAGTATATTGAAGTCATGGTATAAAGGACTTCCATAAATGCTGCTATAGAGTCATGTAGGGCTTCTGAGTTTCAAAGACCCACGTAGATACCTCAGGGACCTTCAGATCTGAAGTACTGTGATCAGTTCTGGCGCATCCAGGGTAAGGAGGATATGGACCTTTCGGAAGAAGGGCTTGGGGACAAGGACTTTGACTCTGCAAGGCTCAAAACACTGGCAACCTGCAAAGAGAGACACCAGAGTAATTTTTAGAAATTACCTCAGCAGCACCACTCCAGCCAGTTTGTACAACAGAGCTTCATGCCACTGAGTACAATTTGCCCAGAGAAAAGCTGTGCTGTGCTCATGCAATCATTTGGGAATGCAAGTGCCCCCATCACACATAATCAAAGTCCATTAGGTGTCTCAATTTAAAACCTGCCCCAATCAGTGAGCTCTCTGATAAAAGTCTTAAAACTAAGGGGAAATGATGGTCATATTTGAAGAAATATAGAAGTAAAAGCACACAAAAGGCAGTAGAGTTAGGGTAGGGTTGTAGAGGAATGGAAGAACATGAGGGAAAATTGCAGCCAAAATCCCAAACTGTTTTGCATAATCAGAACTGGTGTAGACCCTTCTGGCTTTTCTGGCACTAATTAGAACCTTTTGGAAAAGGAAAATCTATTTGCATGGTTTTTTTCTGTACTGTCCAAACTAACATGTAGCATTTGGAAACTATTTTAAAAGCTATTTCTTATTACTTCTCAGGATGTATGAAGAAAGAAATCCATGCAAAAAGAGTTTGTGCTGTAAAATCCAATGAGTAGATTAAGAGATTTTCAATTTCAAGAGAGACCACTTGGGCCTTAAAAAGCCTTGTTAGCATCTTTCAGATTCACTGCCCCTGCTGTTGACCCTGAGGCAAAAGACATTACCAAGATTGCCAAGTGACATTATGTGTGATACTCACTGATATTTAAACATATTTTAAGAGATCCAATTACTTGAAATAAAAGGAAGCTGTTACACAGAGCTGCCTGCTTTTAAGAGAGCAGAGTGCTCTCCCAGTTAGCCTCATGTTTGGTACTATTCTGCCTTGTTAAAGACAGGCTTTTCCCCTCCTCTTGTCCTTTCCCCTTCAACCTCCAGTCTGGATGTAGAATGTCAGTGTATATATGTGTGCTTATGTTGTATTCATTTCCTTAACGTGCTCACAATCTGTAGTGAAGACCTTCCACAAAGAAAAAATACTCTGGGGCTGATGCTGTGACATATGAATCTCCAATCTCTTCTATGTAGGAACATAGAAAGGCCATGAAAGTTTAGAAAAAACTTTCATATTTTAATTCATGTTAAAGTCAGAGGTTTCCAGACCAGACTGCTTTACTGCAGATCAGATTATACCACTAGCCTGCTCCCTTTTATTAATTTAATCTGTCTTTGGCTGTGCTGAATGGAAAAGCTTTCCAGTCGCCAGTGGTTAGGAGTTAACATGACAGCTGAGGAGAGCTCATATACTTTAGCAGTTTTATTCAAAAATTCCATTTAAAAATGGAGAAGTTTTACAGGGCAATATAAACTCAAGTCTCTCTCACTCAAGACCCACTTTACCTTCTTCTACACAGGTGTAGCCTACCTCACCTGAAGTTACAAATTGAGTTAGGACATTTTCTTTTTTTAAAAAAATCAAATGTCAGAAGGAAATTAATGCTTGATCCCATCTAGTTAATTTTGTCCTGTATCATTTTTGACTCTGTATGTTCTAGGTGCAGCACTAGGGAACTCACAAGGCCAAGAGGGAAAAGATGAAGATTATTTCCTTGGTTCTTTTATGCCTTGATTTAGATAAATGTGTTTTATGAAATTCTATAGGTACATTTATGCATACACACAAGTACATACACACACATAGAAAAAAATCTACCTGGTGATCTGTGATTGATACTTCCTTTCCAAATCACTTTCCCTTGCAGTTTGATATCAAATAGATTTGAAATTGAAACTGCCCTAATATAGCATAAATGATGGAGAGAGGATTATGCTACAAACTGTTGCATGTCACTCAAGCATGGATTTACCAAGGGCACGTCATGCCTAACCCAGCTGGTGACACAGGTGGCTGCGTAGGTAACGGGAAAGCAGTGACATAAGGGAAAAAGTATCACTGTGAGGGTGTCTGAACTAGAACATGTTCCCCAGAATTGGTGGACTCTCTCCTCTCTGGAGACAAAACTGAAATGGACACCACCATGGGAAACAAGCTCTAACTCTCCCTGCCTTTAGTATGGGGTTGATCTAGAGATATCCAGAGGTTACCTGTTTCTGTGATCCTGTGGCAAAGGGAAGTCCACAATCCCATGGAGCTTCTGGTGCATTGGGAAAACAATTGGGACTCCATGTTGTAAATGCCAGAGGGTGCCAGGATCCAGTGTGCTGAGATGCATAGCAAGCTGTTCTGCATACCTCCTCTTTGATGGCTTAAATGTACTCAGTATTTTCTGATGATCCCATTGATAATGAGTGAAAAATAATTATTTTCAAATAATGTGTTTTTCTCTTCATCTGGTTTTCCTGACAAGAGAACTAGATAAATTTGTTAAAAAAAAAAAAAAAGAAGAAATTTAAAAAATATTATATATATAAACCAGTAACATTTCTCTTGACTGACAATAGTCTTGGAATGTAGTCGCTGACCTGCTGTTACGTGTCCTGAATATATGGTCAGAAAATTAAAACAGTTCAAATAAGATATGTTGATTTTGGATCTGAGCCTGATTTTGTATGTTTTTATTTAATCAAATCTAACTAAACTTTGGATGAATGAGAAAGCAGTCTCCCCACCCCTTTTCAGGCAGAATCAACTGTGACATCCTACTCTATGATTAATTTTTTATACTTCAAATTGTATAGATAATGGCTTTTTTAATTACTTGTTTTATCTTACAGATCAATTTCTACATCTAATTTCTAACAGCTAACCAGGCATATAGAGTTGCTTCAAGAACTGCAATATAAAATTTAAACTACAAGAATCTGCTAGCATTTCAAAACTCTTTGTATGAGAAAGAATAATTGTATTAGATTGTCTTTTTTCAAAGTTTTTCTATTACTTTTTATGTTTTGGGTTTTGGGTTTTTTTTACATTTTTTGTATATTAAGACACTTATGAATGCTTACCAAACAGCAAGAAAAAATTTCTCAATTTATGCTTTATTAGAAATGATAATTTACCAAAACCCATAATTTCACTATTATCATTTTTTAAATCCTTGATGAATCAACCTAAATTTACCAAATCCTTTTATCTGGGAAAAATGTGGGGATTATTTTATCCCTTTATTCAATTCTGTGACATATTCTCATTCCTGTGTCCATACAAGTGTGTTTAAGCCATCTTGCA
The DNA here is from genome assembly GCA_020086605.1 of Lanius collurio. Lineage (NCBI taxonomy): Eukaryota > Metazoa > Chordata > Aves > Passeriformes > Laniidae > Lanius > Lanius collurio. The sequence continues at coordinate 43,249,737 of JACBWW010000001.1, forward strand.
GGACTCTCAAACAGTAACTTAAGTGTCATGCTTAAGTCCCTCAGTTATGTTGAATTTTTAGGCTGTTTTTACTAGACTGTTCAAGAAGTGTCCTGGAATGCAGGCGTCTCATCTCCAGGTTTAACTCATATTTTCTAAGCAGAAGACTCACTCCAAGTCTTGTGCATAATAATAACTGAAGGATTATGGAATATGGAACTGCAGTTGAAGCAGATGATCTCACAGTTAAATGAACAAGCTGCTGCCTTGGAAGTTAGGAATTTTGGACTTAAATTCCTTCAGGTACATGTGGAACAGGGGGCTTTAGTCACTTCCTACAGCATGAGAGTTTGTAAATCCAGCCTTTCAATTCCTCTTCTTCCTTTATAGTAATTTTAGTGTTTAATTCCACTAGAAAATATTTACTCAACCTGAATTTTCAGATTCTTAAAACTCTACCTGTAAAAAAACTCCAATATCAGAAACGTTATAATGCTGTGGGAACTGATGCAACCAAAATAACTTTGTTGCTAAACATAGCAACCCTTAAAAAGCCTTGGAAAACAGATGTTCTAATAGTCTTGAATGGAAAACGCTGTATACTCACCACCATCCATTCTCTAGCTTAGGATGGAAAATAAATGACACCAGTCTTCAGAAGTTTCTATTTAAAGATTCATTGACCTTCTGGCAAATGTCAACAATCAGGATGGGAGAGAGAAAAGTGTAGGTGATCATAAAGGGAGAATTTACCTGTCAGTTTGTATTTGAAATTTCCTTGTGGGGAAAAGTGGGAGGAAGGGGAGGTGGAGAAGGTGAGATTTCACCTACTCTTTACAAAGTCTTTCTTTTAATTTGAGAAGACCTGAAGAAAAGGTTGTGCTTCTGAGATTTTGTAACTATAGCAGTGCTTTTTGTTCCACGAAATCCTACAACTACAGATTAAATCAATGTGCACAGTTAGTAGCAACACTTTTTTCAACAGCAGCGAAATAAAATGACTGGTTCTATGACAAAAATATCCTTTTAATTGTCCAGTCTGGGCAATGACCCAAGGTAAAAACAAGCAGGCTAAATGGCCCATTGCCAGATCTCTCAAGAATCAATTATAATATTGTTCTTCTATTCCTTGTGTTGGCTGCATTCCCATTCCTTAATCTGTCTAGAAGGGCTGACATTATTATTTCTCTCTTTTTGCTTTTTAAAAAGTGTTTTTAGAGTTTCTCTTTTCATTTATCTCTCAGTCTCTTTTAACACATTTCTGCTTTTCTACTGAATTTTCTCATCTATTCCATTTCCCTGTGGTTGGTTGTTTTGTTTGTTTTGTTTTGATGGGGATTCTTTGTGTTGTTTCTTTTTTTTTTTTTTTTTTTCCTGGCATAGCTTGCTAGTGTTAGTTGTGATACTAGCTTAATTCTATCTAGTTTCCATTCACTTCTCTAGCTTACCCAGGATGGGATTATGCTATCAAATACTGAAAAAAAGGTCAAGGGTACCTTTAGAGGGTACCCCTAGAGAAGGGAAGTGTACAAGAGTCTCATTCTTCAGAATAAAATGAAGGCATCAATGGAAGGATTGCCCTAGATGGCATATATTGGTGAGGTGCCATGCAGGCAGTAAGCTCAAGAGAAGGATCCAAAAATGGAATGCATGCTTAGCACAGAAATCAGTGCTGAGGGGAGCACACAACTATTCACATTACACCGAAGAAGCCATCTGGACCACACAGAATATCCATCACTGTGCTTCCCTATGGCTTGTATGAGGCACTTGAATGGAAAAGTCACGCCCTTGGCACTAATGAAAGCAAAAGTGGAGAAACAAGGTTTTCAGATGAGCTGATGTCAGATTTTCACTGTCATTGCTGATGTATTTTGTTGTTTCTATTCATAGAAGCATATTAAAACTGAGAAATCTGAGAGCCTTTTAAAAAGTATGTACAGTGATACTCCCTGTAATGTGAACCAGGATGCTGTTATAGCAGTCTGGATATGTGGCATCTCTGAAATTGCTTTAATAGTAAACAATGCACCTCTGTCCCTCATGCAGAGTCCTGCTTCCTTGTGACTTGAAAGGAATTGGCATTAAGAAATTAAGAGTGATAAATGGGTAAGAAGAGAGGAGATTTTGAGAAGGGAGATTGGTTAGAAAGGAAAGCCAGTTAAGGCCTAGAGGAGTGCAGAAGCTGTCATCCTCTGCCTCACCTGTCTTCTCACAGGGTAGAGCTTACTGGGGAGGAAGTAGTTAAGAGTGAAAAATACATTTCAGCATAAAATAGACCAAATTTTATTTGGTTTGTTCCTCTGTGACCCTATCTCATACATTTCAGTTGACATCTTCACTTCTTTTTTTTCCGCAGGAAACCAACACATTTTCTCCATTAAGTTGTCTGATATTAAAAATGAACCCAGAAATAGCTGTCAACCCAGGACACATACATCTCTAGTAGTAATGAACCTAATTAAAGTGATGCATTAAAACAATCCCAAGGGACACCTGTAACACAACACACATTTAGGAGGGTGAGGAGCTTGGGTGAGTTTTCAAACACTTTGGATCGCTTAAGAGCTGCGATTAGACTGCCAGGCACCAACTACTGAAGAAAAGCCTCTCCTGGACTGCATCAGCCAGCAAAGAGCAGGCAGCAGAGACACAGCACTGGGTAGTGGCCAAGCTGTCATGCACACACACTCAAAACTTGGCATCACAGAATGATAGAATTGTTTAGAAAGAACCTTAAAGATCATTTGGTTCCAATGCCACTGCCATGGGCCAGGGCATCTTCTATTAGACCTGGTTGCTCAAAGTCCCATCCAGTGTCACCCTGAACACATTTACGGAAGGTGTGACCACAACTTCTCTGTGAAACTTGTTCCAGTTTCTCACCATCCCCAGAGCAGAAAATGTCTTCCTCTTCACATTTTAGTTATTGCCAAGCTGTGCATCACAATGCCCCACTTCTTTTGAGATCAGGAACTTTTGTCCTGGAAAATAAATGGATATAAGCATGTTTTTGGCAGAACAGTTCAGAAAATGTACATAAGGAATGTATCTCTGTGCACCAACATGGTCTGGAGGAACTGTGTTCCCGCATGAGGGGTAACACTGAAGAAGCACATTAGGAGGAGCAGTGCGCCACTAAACACATCATCACAGCTAAACTGAAGAAATTATATGGATCTCTTGCTTTCTTCTACAATCTCAGTGCCCCTTTTGAGTCTCAGGGAAAAAGCAAGCACAGATCCAGAGAGTTCTTCCTCCCATGTGTAGTGATCAAAGAGAGAACTGCATCACCCACAGCCACAGTAAAACATTCATTTTTATCTGTAGCCCTTTGTTGGCAGAAAAGGATCAGAATGATTGCATTTCAACAGTAACAGAGTCAGAATTTATTATTATTATCATTTCTAATGTAAAGCAATTGTCCTTGCAGGGTGAAATTTAAAGATAACAAGCTGGAACCATGCATGACTTTATTAACATAGTGAGCTGAATTCCTCTCTCCCTTCCATACACAAACCCATGCTGGGCCTGTGAAATGAAAGCTGTCTTTAATGAAACAAGGAAACGATATGATGGAATGAATGGAGCTGCCTAACAGACCCATGTCTGGTAACTGAAGAAACTCTTGCTGAGAGAAATGGACTGTGAATATTCATTACAGAAATACCAATTAAGAGATAAAGGACAACAATCTGACCTCAAAACAAATGTTTAAGATCTGTCCTCTCTCATCTTTTCATCCTTACCTATGTAATTCTCTTGAAGTATTGGAGTCGTGTCCACCTTTCTCACAACCTACTGGAAATTTCAGCAAGTGTCATCTTTAATTGTGGAAATAAAAATTAAGCGCATATTTCTGTGTTATTCAGGGGACTAATTTTAATTACTGGGACAATTTATACTTAGGATCTCATATATAATTGTACTATATTTTATTTGTTCACGTGATGAGTTTTCTCTTAATTTTTTTCCCATACCTCCTTCCTCAAGGCTGTCTTAAAAAGCTGGTATCAGTATGTGCAGCTATACAGAACCACTGTATCTAGCCCCTTTTTTACAGAAGAAAGGTGTTTTCTCAATAGTTATGTGAGCAAAGACACCATTGTATCCTTGTACTGTAGTCACCCACTCAACTTGGTAAATCCTAGTCCTATTTTTTTTTGTAAATGGTCAGCTTGGTTTAGTTTCTTGGCTTCAATAACTCATTTTGTGATAGTCCCTATCCTTTTAGGCCAGATTTTTTCACAGCCTGCTTGATATTATAGATTTCATTCATTTCTTTTTTCTCTCCCTTTACCAACTGCTCATCACTTTCCACTTAATTTCCTTAAGAATATAAGTGAAAATTAGTGCTGATCAAATGTTTATTTACCTCCTTTGGTAGTCATCGGTAGGGAATACTGAAGAAAGCAGGTAAGGAAGAGTTCTTTGCTCGATGTGGCTTCCTGGCTTTTAGCAGTTAGCAATTTAAGGACTTCCTTTGCAGTAGGTTGTGTCCAGGCCATTGACTTTATTAGCCTGCTCACAGCTTCTCTTCCATCTATTATTTTTCTAGTTTATACCTATTTTAGTCTACACAACATCCTGTGGCACTACTAGCACAATGTGTGCAAAGAAGTTCTTCCTTTTATTTTGATTGTAATCGTGCTACTTGTTAATTTAATTGGATGACTTCATTCTTGAGCATTGTGAGAAATACCACAACTTCATTCATGATCTTATGAATCGCAATTTTCTTGACCTATACTTTACTTACTTTTAGATGATCTCTGTTAGTTAAGACCCTTGCACTTTTTGCTTATTACTTTATTCTTCTTGGATAAAGTCTGTGCAGTACCGCTGGTCATTCCTATTTCCGATGTTGTTTCTTTTGCATCTAACTGTATCCTTTTTGAGATTAGGCAAGTAGAATTGCATGCAGCATTCCAGAACAGGTGCAAAACATTTCTTGCGTTTGTTTGCTTGAATGCTTTCCTTTATTGCTTTTTAAATGTATCTGAACTTTGTGTATGGCAGTTTTTAGCACAAATGTTTCCCTCAAACTGTACACAGTGTTCTCTGGAAATATTTTCTACCTCCTTTAATAGATATCATCATAGGTGTATATAAGTAGGATAACTTTAATTTTTTTCTACAATGTACATTGCTTTTCACTCATGAATACAGAATTCAACTTAATATTTTCAACAGTCATTTCTAAGTTTGACTACCCTGAAAAATTTTGTATCAAACCTGTTATCATGAAAATTAAAATAATATGCTAAACCTGTTGGTAGATAATTTATTTTGTATTAGAGTTTTGTTTAACTTTTTGGGCAAATAGTGTCTGGTACTCATGATCTTATTGCATCCTTTCTGTTCGTTTTTTTTTTCCAAAATCCTTTATATAACTGGAAGGCAGGGGGGTGGAGAGATGGTGTTTGCATCTGATGACCTTCAGAGGTCCTTTCCAACCTCAGCCATTTTGTAGTTCTGTGATTCTAGTACTTATTTTTGACCTTTTTTTCCCCTGCACAGCCAGACAATGGTATGGGATCCTGGTATAACCCTCATCAATAGTGTGTATAAAGAGCTCACCTAATTTTTCTGTCTTATTTTCTTAGTTCTCCTTTTTAACTGAATTGGCTGTATTAGCTCTCAGCAAGCTACATTCTCATGGGAATTTAAAAACGTTTTTCTTAATAGTTGTTATGTCTTTAGCGAGTTGGTCACAAAAATATTTTCTGGCTGGCCTCATTATAGTTTACATTTAATCTCTTTTCTATTTTCTTCAGTTAAATATTACTTCTGAATTTGTGCTATGCTTTTTATTCTTTAGGTGGCTTCATAGTGTGTATATTTATTGTGGGTTTATAATTTGATATTTTTTACATTTTTTTCTTCTTATCTTCTTCCAAGTAAAAATATGTCTTTTTATTATAAAAAGCTTTGTGAATTAAGATTATTAAGAATACATGTCACATAGTAGATTTCAGGCTTTTTCTTTTCTTCTTCATTTACTAAGACTGTTTCATTCAAGTATACGATGGTTATTGTTAGAGAATAAATCTTCAAGAATAGAATTTATGGACTTTCAGTTTTTTCATTTATCTCTAAAAATTTTCGAGAACAATTTGTGCTTGTTAGTCCTCAGCAGTAAGTTACTTCTTCAACTAACTCCAAAAAGTGAAACACCACCTCCTTCCATGTACAGCTGACTCTACAAACAGTGAAATACTTCCCTGAAGAGGGATTTGCTTCTTTATCATATAAATAGAGTCTATAGTAGGTAATATGTAGTTTTACTGAAAATTCTACCCAAATTGTGTCAAAAAATGAATTTTTTAATTGAGAAAACAGGAAAATTCCTTTGAAAATCTGATTCATGGTGCTTCCTAGCAGCAAACAAAGAGATTCCTGCCCCTGCCCTCATCTTATTATTTTTGGAGGTTGGTTTTTTTTTTTTTTTTTTTTTTTTTGTTTTTTTTTGTTCATAGGAAAAAAAATACTCTAATATGACTTGCTGAGTAAAATGTCCCTTTGGCAGCTACCCCAGAACAGCAACTATAAACACATGTTTAGGTTTTAAGCAGTATTATACACTAGATAATTTATAATTTCCCTGCTATAGCCATTTCACTTCAAGTCATTAGTCAGACCTGTATGAATGAATCACAACTAGCAAAATGTTAATAATCCATATAATGAAATGGCATTTTTGTCTTTTCTGTACTTGCAGAGCAAACTTGTAAGGAAAATTTAATAGAGGTGTAAAATGCTTACTTTGCTTTCTACCTTATTAAATTATATTCCTGGGTATTTTGTTTCTCTGCAGAATTTGGCCTTTTGATAGCACAGATCTTATTTCTCTGTTTTCAAGTATGCATTCCTTTGTGTTTTGCTTGGCTGAGGAACCCTTCCCTCACTCTTCTATCCTGTAGGTTAGTCATCATATTTCCCCAATTACTTGGACAGCAGAATGTGCATTTCGGGGTGCATATCATATAAATCTAGCAGGTATGCTGATGACAAAGAGTTGGACTACTGCTGACTGAGGGTTTTTTCACCAAGAATCAGTGAAGATTTAGAGCATAATTCATCTCCATTTTGAAAGAGAAATATAGGTATTTGAATGTGGCCCATCGCTGATTGCTGCCTGCAGGAATGTGTTTGTGTGAGTGCTCCCAGCAATAAGTTTGAGGTTTGCTTTAATGAAAGTGGCTATGTTTGAGAATTTAAAAGAAAAAGAAAATTAAAAACACCCCTTCCAAACCCATTTCCAATCCCATGATCCTCAGCCATGGGATTTTTTTAAAAATTATTTTTTAAACAATACAAATTGCAAAACCAAATTGATTTACTAACACTTCTCAATCATGCAAATGTAAGCCTTCCTTTATTCTTCAGGGATGTCTTTTCTTGTTCTAGAAAGTGGCTCTAAGAAAAAGCCTGCACAACTTATGAAATCTCAGTTTTAAACAGTCCAGAAAGTTTTTCAAATAGCTTAGAGAAGTGTTTTCATCCACACATTTCAAATGAAACCAGGGTGGGCCAAGGAAAAGCTTATCAGCCTAAACCCGTTAAGACTGTCATGAATGAAGGAAGGGTGGTGGAGAGGACAGGGGGATTGTCTTTCATGACCTTCTGTTTGATTGTGATTATATTTACATTTGAGAGCTTATTATATTTACAGCTGTGAAAGGATTGCTATGACAGCAGCAACACTACCACCCTTTTTACAGTAAAAGGACCACTACTTCCATATCTCTTCATACAGCTTGAGTTTCATTCCTTTCTTTCAGACCTTTCCATTGTGAGTTATGAATGAATACACTTGGCCAGTCCCCTCACCTGTCTTTCTTCCCCAGAAACTGGGAAAAATTTGTTAAGAGCAGCTGAGGTGCAAGTATTTGGGCAGGGAGGGTTAGTTGTTTAAAGCCTTCTGAGGTTTTAATTGTCAGAACTTTGCTTTAATTTTCACCCTTTCTTCCCTGGCACCCAAACTGTGCTGCGTGCCCTGCTTTCAGCCACACATGTTCATTGTCACAATAGCGTAGCTAAAGAGCGAGCAAGCCACTCTCTTGTTTCTTGGAAAGAGAGGCCCGTCTGCCTGTCTGTCTGTCTGTCAAGTGTGTGAGCTCCTGCTGCTCCCCAGAGTGCCAGCAGAAAGCAAATCCCATTGTGTCTGCCATTTCCTAGCCAACACCAGCACAATGGAGAGCATGTAAACAGTTGGCTGGGCTGATTGTTACAATGACTGAAGCAAATCAAGGGCAGCTTTGTCCTGAACAATGAAATCTGCACTCTGTATGCAAATTCCTCCCTGCTTTCACTTCTGTTTCTCATCTGTGCCAGCATGGTCTTAGCAAACCTCCTATGAACTACATAACAAGTTGCAAAATCTTGCAGATCACTGGTCTTTTATTATAAGCTTTCAGTTTCACTTGCTTTACACAAAACATGCCTGGAAGCAGAACCTGGGCTGCACAGCTGTACTCTTTCAGGCAGCTGTAGTTTCCCCACCCTATTTTTTAATTCTGGTCTTAGTCTTCTTATTTGCAGTGTTATTAAATAAAGTGATAGAAAAATGAGACAAACAAAGGGTGACTGAATTCTGTGAATCCTACGATTCTCCTTATTTTTCTGTTAATTACAGCACAGGCTGGATATTAGATTTACCAAAGTCATTATGGTTCAGGAATGGCTTAGTTATTTAGGAAATAACACCATTTTCACCTTTCTTGCAGAAATAACCTAATGTGTCAGTGCTGAGGTCCCAGCACCTGCTTTATCCTTTGCTTTGTGTGAATGGCCACATGCCAGGTGCTGAATTTAAGCATGTGCTCTACTCACTGACGTGAAGCTTGAGAGGTTCAAGAGGCCAATTTGCCAGCTTTCAATGTTGCGCTAAACTGCTCCATGCAAGCTGTTTTATTTTGTGCTTCTGGGAACACATTGGTCATTTCAGGGCCCTTATGCTGAAATGGAGTTATATCCTCAATTCACTTATAATTATTTTTGCTTTTTTCAGAGTGTGCATTTACACTCAGCCCATTCTTATATGTAATTGTAGTTGGGATGTTTTGTTTTGATTGTTAGCAGTCATTACTGAAAAGCATTCAATAGACACTCTTTGTTATTAGTGTGAGTTTTAAGAAAATATTGTCATTTTGTTTCTAGCAATTTCACCGTCTGCTGGAAAATTACTTCAAAATTTTTGCACAAGTGAACCACAAGTGATGGCTGTCCTCAAGAAGTACCACACCTGGTGACACATGTGACTGCTGACAACCTGTGTTAGCTGTATTGCTTGGCTTGTGCTGATAACTCCAGCTTTCCAGACATGCTGCAATGCAGGTAATTGCATATTACAACATATGGTATGAATCCAACACAGCATCTAAGAGCACTGACCAACGCTGAGGGAGACAAGTACATCACAGAATAATCATTGCTCCCTTGTTTTGGTTCCTGACTGAAGAACTGTTCAGCTTCATGCCACTTGGTTTCATTTGCATGCTGAGATGTCATCTAGGCAATCAATTATCCTCCTAATTTTCTGGAGATGGCATGATATGCCTGAAGAGCTGAATCAGATGTCTCTGAATTAAAGCTCTCTACAGATTTAAAGAGGAGGGCTTTGAACCAGTCTGCAACATACAGAAACATGGTCTCTTGGGTGAATTCTAACTTCAGGGATGAGGCTTGTGTGAGTGCAGGGGCATGGCCAACACAGGGACATAAGCAGATCAGTGGTATGAATTGAAGAAAGCACATAAGGAGGTAGAAACACCCTTCTGTTGGAAGGTAACACCAGATAGGAGTCCAAACTGAAATTAATAGGGGAGAATCCAATACTGTTAAAGAGGTTAGTCACAAGGTCAGTGTTATAGCTGTGATATATGACCCTGAAAAGGTCAGTCAGTCTAAGCTGAAAGCAACCCCAAACTAAGTCTAGATGTTTTGGGGTCTACACAGAAGCTCAGATGAAAAATAGTTATGGATGTGTTTGTATTAAGAAAGTGAGCAATTATGTATTTATTTATGAGCTAGCATGAAAAGCAAATCAAAGCCAACTAAATTTTTTTTCCCCTTTTTTCTCTTTTATTTTCTTTTTCTTTATTTTCCTGATTTTTTTCTTTCCCTTTCCCATTTTCTTTTCTTTTTTTTCTTTCACTTATCCTTTCTACCTGCAAGAAGATCCCTCCTTACAAGGAACTAAACGGTGTCACATGTATCCAGCCATCAACAGAGCACCCGTACCCCAAGTACAGCGGCTTTAAATGCTTGGTCTAAAAGCAGTTTTCCATTGTTAGTGTAAAACCGAGCACAGACTTAGTTGTGCAGTGATGTGACCAGCTTTCACCATTGAAGAGACATTTGGTGAAGGTGTTGTGTACGTCTGGCTTGGACACAAACATCAGTTCAGTGACAAGCAATATCCTTTCTAGAGTTTCTGTATAAACAGAACAGTAATGAGACTTATCTTGAGCCTCTGAGCTAATCCCCCTTAAAGATATTTTTCTTGATATTAAATGTCCTATTCTTTCCAAAATTTATGCGTATAAGAAATCTTTCAGTCAGTCGTGTTTACATCATTAATGTATTAAGAAATGAGTGACCAATTAGCCTGTTAATACCTGGTTTCACAAAAACCTCTACTTAGCACTGAATTTCAGACTTTATTTAATATTAAAGAAAACAAATAGAAGAGGGAAGCAAATCAAATGCTTTAGTTAGACCCTTCCTGATGACATTCTGCTTTACTTTGCTTTCGTTCTTTTTTGCTTCCAGTCCAGACATTTGATCTTTATAAAATATACTTTTCAGCAAAAGAAAATATTGTACATTCTTAGCCGCAAAACATCCAGACTGTTCATTACTTAATCAGTTATGAAAGCAAAGTCTCACAAGTTGGATTGTTTAAAGAAGCTGTATTTAACTTATGGTCAGATATTGTTCTCCCAAGGCATTTTTTGAAAGACCAGGGAAAGGCCTTGTGCTGTGTATTTTTTTATATCCAAATAACAACTGAATTGTAGATAAATTTTTTCAGAGGAATTATGGATAGCATGCTGCAGTATGGATGGGAAAAAGTAAAATTATGAAGGCAGTATATCAATTCTTTTTGAAGAATTGATTGTTTCAACATAAATTAATCCATTAATCAGTGTCCCTTGGCTGTAGCTTATAGCAATACTGAAAAGAGTGCAGAAGAGAGGGTGTGTAGAGTATGCAAATAGATAAATAGCTATTACCTGGAGGAGTCTGTATGGCAACAATCGAAGTTTAGATTTTTCTATCAAGTCAGCACTTTAGCAAGGCAATTCAAGTTTGTGACCTCCTGTCACATACCTGAGCTGGAGCCAACACCAATTGGCTGCAAAAGTGAAGAGATCATTCCTCTCATAATCCATCCTGCTATATTTCTTGGGATGGAATTTTGACATATGTCAGGCATAATTTCCCCTTTAGAAAGAGGCAGAATTTCATTCAATTTCCCCCTTGCCTCCTGGGTTTTTGAGAAATAGGAGTTTATGCAATTTAGACAAATGTTAGAGTTTTGACTAAAATGGCCTTTTTTTTTTTTTTTTGTCTGGTTCTTTAGGAGCAGATATATTTTGCTGCAAATTGTTCCTTGCTCTTTACTTAGGGGGTTTTGTGTCCAGCAGTATCCTCTGAAATGAGATAGATTGATATTTGCTCTTTTTCAATCTCTTATTTTTAAAGGTACATTTCAGAACTGAAGAAAAACATTTTCAACAGAACTTTGTATTCGATTTGACACTATTTCAAAGTTACAGGTTTGTTTATTAACATCCAGAGCATTAAATAATGAAATCTGGAATGTTCATTTAAAGTTAAATGGATTAAAAATTGATTAAGTATAATTATAGTAATTTCATTTAGTTAAAATATTATTAACATCTGAGTATTTAGACATTAAATAGAGGAAATTGCCACTAAATTCCAGCTGACATAAACTATGTCAACTATTTTCAAAATCAAATAAATAGAAATGATTCTTTATTTATTTCCTAAGCATATTATTTTTTCACTCTTACCCCCTTTTTAGCTTAAAAGCTTCAATCTTTTGAAGCTTTTTAGCTGAACACAAATTTTCTCAACACACTGTACAGTCTTATTTTTATTCAGAAATAGAGTCCTTGTTTTATATGGTATTACTTTTGAGTAAGAAATGGTGAAATCTGTGGTCCTAGAAGACTTAAAATAGACTTACACTACTACAAAATTTATAGGTATATTACTAATAGAGCTAATTGAATATTTCAGATTGAAAAATTTGTCTTTAGTTTCTTTATTGCTGGTAAAATGATAAGACTTCCTGTATAAAGCAAAGATTCTTGACCAATGTAAGTCAGTACATTTTCACTGCATGCAGTACAGGATAAGGATCTAGACAGTGAAAAGTTCATAAATATTCATCTTGCTGGGTGTGCAACTCAGCTTTGACTGGGCAATAAATCACTGAGTTTCTTTTCCTTCACGGAAAGATTGTGTAAGAACTTGAAGAACATGCGTTTCTGCGTACAAAAGCGCATGACAGAATGAGTTTTAACTAAAATTGCTGAATATAGCCTTGTTGCTTTTTTCCACAACTCTTTGTGTCAGTAAATTAATAACTTTAAAATGAATAGAGTAAACAAAATGGCATGAGAACCATGGAGAATCAAAATTTTGTACAAATTCAGTTTTTACCTTAAAACCCACACCATCTTTCAGTTGTAATGAACAGTATATGTTTGTGAAATTTTACAGATATAATCTTTGCATTATTGAACCTCCCATATTTTTTAGACTGATTAAATAGCTTCTCATAATAACTTTTAGACTTTAGCATTTTAATCAATCAAATAAATTAATATAAAACTGCAAGAAATCACTGCAATTTTGATTGGAACTACCTAGCACTGATCAGAACACTACATTGCAGTTTGAGCGGAGATGTGTGTTTTAAAGGAAAGAACTCCTGGTTTACGAGCTGTCATTGGGAAAGAGACTTTATCTCAAATTTTGCCAGGATTGTCAAGTTGCTTTAATTATTCTTAATTGTGGCTCTTGGAAATAACTTTTCTCTTTCTTATTATCTAGAATATGGCTGGGAGATAAAAAACTGTGCAACTACTTCATTTTCCTTTGACATGGGTAAAATTTCACCCAAAACAAGTGAATAGAGATCCTGAGATGTTTGATTCAAATAGAATAAAGATCAAAAATTTCACATTCATATGAATTATCCATAAGAGCTAGCCTTCCATGATTTAGAGAGGTCAAAGAAATTCATAAAACTGAGTACTATTTTGACAATGGAGTTTTATTGACTACCCATAAGAAAGGGAAGAAGATGTTATCTCTCTGCCATTCAGTTTGAATAGAGGAATTTTTTTCTATGGGAAGCTAAGAAAATGAGAAAGGTGTATCTATCTTGTCTTCAATAGAAGTGTGATCAGAAACAGCTGTGATTATAGACTAGCCAGATATAGGCCTAGCCTAAGTGTCAAGTTAAAGCAGTAACACAAGTACAACAAACTATTCAGGGACTGTTTGACTTCAAAATCACTGGAAAATTAAGTAGGATAATTTGATTTGCCTTTCACACAATAGGGGCATTTTGCTGCCCTAAAACACAGACACAGAGCATAACAGTTAAGCAACAAGGACCTCTGACTTGCTTACTAGATCTTCTTCTAAACCTCTAAACATTCACTGCACATCAAGGATGTCAAAATCTCAGTACTCCACAGTGCTGTGGTTGCACCTAAGTAGACTCAGCCTGAAATGCTGTTCCACAATGATTTCTTTTTATCCTTACTGCTTACCATCCTTACCTTTTTTTTTCATCCCCAACACTCATGTAGATAATTTAAGGTTGATTTTACTCTTACACTGATAGCTTTCAGTCTGGTTTTTCTCTGTGTGCTTTACCCATCAAAAAAGTAGTAGAAGTGAACCTTGACAATGAACTTTGTTGTGCTTTCACTTTTGTATTAAACCTGCTTTTGCTTGTGATTCTTTGGGGGGATCTAAACAACTCCTTCATGGCACACTCTATCTACCCTTTCTCAGAAGCACTCATAATGGCAAAGACATGGAGGAACTCAACTGTTCCCAAAGAGTAGCAGACTGCAGACCTCTTCTCTGAAGGCACAGGATAACCAGGCCTTCCCTGACATCTCCTATAGATGAGCGTCCTTCTCTAGGCAGGTATGTCTTGGGAAAGAATGGACATCAAACTAGTTCCATATTCAGCCAAAGAATGAATAACATTTGTGTTAATTCAATTTAGTGAGGATTACTTGTATTATTCAAAGGGGAAGAGCGTATTGATTTCTATTCCAGATGGATTTTGCCTTTTCTCAATGAGAAGTTGCTTGCTCTGCAGATTTTTATCAGAATGCTATAAACCCCTGTGTATCAGGATTAATAATTAAATTACTAATATATGTTTAACTGTAAAATTGCAAATGCAGCCATAATGCAGTTATACAGAATCTACTTAACATGCCTACTGCAAAAAGGGATCTATGAAATTTTAATGAATGTTTTATATTGTAGATAGGCAGAATCATTCGGTTCTTAATGTGGCTCAATAATTGCATTGCAGACAGTTTTCTAAGGAGGCAAGCTGTGCTGCCAAATTTATGTGGTGTCACCCGTAGCATCAAAAATAAACCTTCTGATGCTTTCAAGATTGTTCTTCATACAGCACATGCACACACACACACACTGATGCACCCTCTCATATCTTTCTTTTTGTGCATACAGACCCTCACGTGGAGTAAGCAGCAAAGCATGATGCTCATCTTTTAAATGGGTAACACCTTCAGCCTCAATGAGTTACCATTTTCCCTCTACAACTGTCTCTACCTATCTGAGTAGATGATAAAAATGAGACAAAAAGTGAAAGAATAATCTGACATTTTAAACTCTGTTACTGCTCTAGTCACATTTCAGCATTTTGCTGAAGAGGAGAAAGTGGAGAGAAGGAAAAGTATTGAGGTAAGGAGAGATACTTGCTATGACATGTGCCACTCCCTATCAGAATGTTCTCGTCTAAGCAGACACAATATGTCTCTTTCAACGTTTTCTGCGTTGTTCTTCATACAAATATGTTAGAAATGAGGGAATAATTTACAGGAAAAAATGTACAGTAACCTCAGAGCGTTCTTTTGTTGTTGCTCATTTTTCAAGTGTTTTTAATGATTGCGTATGTCACATGAGATTGCTACTGCTTCCTCTCTATAAGAATATAACTTTCCAGTCAGGAAGGGGGTAAGAGGAAATCACTGAGGCTTCAAATTTATGGAGGATTAGACAGGAGGCGATTAGTCAGCAGGTGACCAAAACCTAAGTAACCTAAGATCATTTAATTTTTTTTTTACCCCCTGAAAGAGTTTTATTAAATCCAAGAAGCCTTTTTAGGTATTCAAACTGTTATGACACTTAGTGGCTTGAATGGGAAATTTCAACAAGTTCTCTCATCAGATAAGTATTTGACAACCAGCTGTAAAAAGGACACAATTAGATTCCTATCTCACTCAGTGTGCCAAGGCTCTGGCCAGAAATGATTTTGCCAAGCCTTATCTTAAAAGCAGACAGTCACATTCCTGACCTATGACAGGAGAAACAGTCTCTTAATCACTGCCTTGTTTTTTGAGTATTTTGACTTAAGGGAATGTAGAAGGCAACACCAGCTGGTTTGTTTATTTTTCCAGAATATCTTACATAATTGCTCGCACCCATCTTTTTTCCACTGACCAAATGAGAGAACAGCTGAGGAATCCAAATGAGAGCTCTCACAGAGTCTCCATCCCTCTCTAATCCACAAAAAGCTACAGTCTGCAGGGGGATGCTCTCCAAGCTGCTTGGAAGAAGCAGAACCAAATAATTCCTCTGCTTTTCAAACTGGTAAAATTTATTGCTCTGTAGAGGAGCAGAGACCAGTCTCTTTTCTTGTAATGAGCATCCCAGAAAGTGTTTATTCTTCAGGATTCTTGCTTGTCAAAATTTACTTCTTTGGTTATCTTTATTGCTTTTTCTACCCAAAACTATTCTGATTTTGGGTCAGACAGTTCTATTTTATAAAAATCTTTTAAATTTTTTTTCAAACAGGTAGACAAAATTATTTTGACATAGACAGCAAGGTGTGTGGATTTCCTGAAAGAATATGTATTTAATGGCCCTGAGCATTACAAAATTATGGTAATTAATTCAATAAGTTTCATTTGGTTTGTTGCTCATTTATTTCTCTTTAAATTTAGTCTGAATTAATCCCAGTGCACTACATATATGAGGTTCAACAATTACTTAATATTTACACCTCTAAAGACTGTTTCTGTTGGGACTTTTAGCAGTGGATGTTTACATCCTGTTATGACTTCACTGCTGTGAAGATGTTTTACATTTCGATTGCCAACAATTATCTCACTTTATCCATGCACTGTTATGAAGAGATACTAATATGCTGTACAAGAAAGTAATGTCATGTGTCACCAATGCATTCAGAAAATACAAGTTCATCTTATTGAACTGAGTCCCAGCATTTTTAAACTTTTTAAATGTTGTCCTCCCTCTCTTGTAGAAAAAAAGTCAGTGTGGAATGATTTAGGGCATCTATGTCTAAGCAAGCTTTGAGAATAATATTTAATTGATCAGAAACAAGTGCAATTACACCTCAACCATCTATGAAGAATCATGGTAGCAATATTCATAGATGAGCATTGTTCGTAGTTCACTGTTCATAGTTTACCTCAGTCAAAATATTAGTTGAAAGAGTTCTTTTCCAAATACATATTTTGTGTCATAATGAAATGAGATAATCCTTGCAGGACTCTCTTTCCAGTTAGCATATATGTTTTACATCAAGAATTAGGATCCCTGATGGGTCACAAAATACTTGGATTTGGAGTCACTATTGAACATGAAAAACTCTAAAGAATTCAATAGGCATTATACTAATAGCAGTCTTGGGTTTATTAGATTCACCTCCTATTATCTTCCCTCTAGCAATTCACAAAAATTGGCTCTTTCACAGCACTTCAGCACACAGCTAATGAGACTATACTGCTTTGCAGCAGCTGGAAGTGTGTGTCTCTCTCCCATGCAGACAGATTTGCCCTATCCTGTGTGGCATCTATGTGTGATTTACCATGCAGAGAGGGTCTTCTGCTGTGGGATATTATCTGAGCCCAGGAGAGGGAAGAGAGGGTTCAGCTCAGCCTGCTCCTGCTTTGGTTGCAGGCCCTTGTGTCCAATAACTTTAGTATGTGTTAAATGTGTATTGGAGCACTTTAAAATATCTCAAGTTCAAAAGAAACTGTTGAAGATGAAGGACATTAGGCATATGAGAAAAACAAACCTAAGCGGGAACAGTGTTTGTACTTTTGTTTTACAATCTAATTCCTAAATAAAACTCAAATATTTTCAGTCCTGTTTCAAATCTCCAGAAGTAAAATTTTATCTGATTCTGCATGATGAACTGTTTAAAATGTCTCATAAATTCAGTACAGTATAAGTAACATACTAGATGCAGACAAATGGAATTGTTCTCACTGAACTATGCATTGATTATCAAATGATAAATCCATGGCTGTTTATCTACAGGAAGAAAACATTGGACCTCTATTCATTATCTGCAGAATTTTTCAGCAGTATTCAGTAAAATACAAAACACCATTGTAGTCTCACAAAGGCCTTATGTATAGCCATCATAGCATTTAAAAATAAAACCCCTTGTTAAAAATTAGCTAACATTATCCCATATTTCATTATCTTCTTCATATATCTGAAAAAATCTTTGCTAACAGTAATCTGAAAGGGAGAGCAAAAGTGTTGTGCTCATTTGACTTTTGTCCTGCCTGCCACCACGTGGTCTGGCCCAGCCAATAACATAGTAATTGATTTTACATTATTTTTCTGTGGCTTAAGGAGCTGTAATTAATCTCCTTAGAGTTCTGTTAAATGCAAATCCCATAAAGCTGACTAATATGCTTATGAGACCAAAACACCAGGCCAGTGGCTTAGGATCTGTACCACGCTGCTGAGCACACCCCTTTGTGCAGATTTTACCGATGAGCTTACAGGCAGGAGCTGTGAGATGGTGAAAGCTGAATTCTGTGATCTTAGGATTGTGTCTTACACAAATGCTACCAAGTGTAAACACAACAGGGAAACATTTTCATTTTGGCTGGTGTTCAAGACTTTGTGTTTGTTGTAGGATGGCCAGTTAATGAGTGTTTCTTTCTGGCCTAATGTCATCTTGGCAGAAGATTCAAAGGATTTATGCTAAAACCCAGAGGCTTCCAGTTACTGTCAATGCTGAAAGCTCTGCAGGCATCTCTGAATATATAGAGACCAATTATCTTGAATTTGGAGGGGCAAAAATAAAAGTGTAAGTACAAATACAACCTCTCTCTTACTTGTTAATTTTCAGGACAGTACCAAATAAAGAAGATCCTCCTGCTAACCCAAACTAAAGACCCTATGTACCAATTAACCAAAGGCAAAATAAATCCTTAGCTGGAGAAACAAGACATGCTATGTGGTTAAAAGTTACTGAATCACTTGCTATTTTATCATAGAGATTGCACAGAGAATGTAAAATTGACCTGTATACATTTTTATAGTCTAAGCTTTCTAGCAGAGAATCTTTAAATAGCATTAGCAAAAAAAATAAAAGCAAAGCTCTGACAGGAAAACAGAGCAGTTTCAATGTTGTATATAGATTTGGCTCCTTCAACTGTGGATTAAAGTGAGCTTGAAATGAAATAAACAGAGCAGCTTCAGAAGTGTAGAGCTGAAGGGAAGTCATCCATCACAATGGAAGAATGTTTGATCTGATGTACAGTAGTTTAGCTCACAAACTTCATCGCTAAAAACATTTATCTCTTTGCTCAGTGTAAATTCTAATAATGTCCTGAAGAAATTCAATATACCAAATAATTATGGGCATCAGTCTTATGGAATGTGTAAAAAATAGACACAGTGGACATGCAGATACATTCTGTTTCTGTCTGTGCTTGACGAGAATGAAAAATAAGTCCCATAACAACACTTACATAAAATATCTCAGCTGTTTAACAAGTTTTATGCGATTTTTCATTCTAAAAGAAGGTATTTGAATATTTGTTTCCTAGCTATATGTTGTTTGGTAACTGAATGCTTCATGGGAACTTTTCTGTCATTCCTTCACCTTGTTCTAGACACTTCAATCTTATTAGCAAATTAAAGCTTCTTATCATGCTTGTTGCATATTGTGATTTCCACAGTATTCACATGTATTGAGAAATAGAGCCTGCCCCAAGGGGCTTGTCTTCCAAAAATATTAAGCAAGTGGCAGTTCAGAAATAACCTGAGATAACTGGTTATGTTCAGCCTTGTGATAGATTATTTTTGAATACATAGTTAAAAGTGTCATCCACAAATAGTCCTCAATAACAGATCTGATAATTTTATCAACTTGTCTTTTTTCCTC
Organism: Lanius collurio; assembly: GCA_020086605.1. Taxonomy (NCBI): domain Eukaryota; kingdom Metazoa; phylum Chordata; class Aves; order Passeriformes; family Laniidae; genus Lanius; species Lanius collurio. The sequence continues at coordinate 43,269,193 of JACBWW010000001.1, forward strand.
TTCCTTTTCAATCATTTTAATGTATAACGTGTGAACAGAGTATCTTCCTTCCAGGCAACAAAAAAGAAGCTATTTTGACAATCTCAGAGTAGAAAGAAAAATGCCACTTTCTCTTTGGAGAAAGTGATATATAATTTATAATTTCTGTGATAATTCAAGGTTAATTCCTGCTGCTTGAAGGGGATTACACTTTGACAATGCTGTATCTTGACCTCTGTACCTTTGAAATGTGATGGCCTATAGAGAACACAGAACTTTAATAAATACACAGCTTAATTGCAGAATCAACATGCACTCAAATCTGGGGTACAAGTCCTTTTTCTCTAGAATATATACATGAGATACAAAAGCATGGGAATGAGTAGTTTTTGGGGGTTTTCTATAGCACAAACTTATAGATTGGTAAAAATGTAGAGGACTAGACAGATAATCCTTTTCAAATGGGCAGTAATTTTAACTAAAGGGTACACTGACAAAGAAGTAAGGTATCTCATAAAATTAAGTTGATAGAAGTTGTTGTAACTCCAGATATCTGAGCTAATTAGATTTGCATAAAATTAAAAAAGCTCTTCATATTTAAATTAGAGCAAAACGCAAATATTTTGAATAACATAATTTAACTGTTGTATAGCAGTTGTTCATCAAAAAGTTTCATACTTCCCCAGATTTAATACAGGTATCTTGTGGTGTGTTTTGTTTTTTGCTAGATTTTGTTTCTGTGTGGAGTTTTGTTGTTGTTTTTTTAGTTATGGCTGCAGACTTGATGTTTTAAGACTTGAAAATACTGATTGTATGATCATCTTTATTGTAGAGTAAAATTTGTCTTGTCAAAACATGCAACCTTTCATTTTATTGATTTGTTCTTGCTTTGATGTCTTCAGCCTTCATGGAAGTGGAAAAAGGTAAGCTTTGACCCCTTTCATTTTCATGAGTCACTGATTAGCTCTCCTTTTCCAACAGCTGCCCCTCAAAATCCCTGGGGCAGCAGCCATAAATGTAGAGATGGCTGGGGTTTTTATGTATATATATTGTATAAGACAGACATATTATTTAGCTAGCTACCAAAACAATCTGAGTAAAATAAAAAATCTAAACAGAGCGACCATGTTTATTAAAAATATGCATAGTGAATCTATATCAATCAACTTTTCAGAAAGTACTTGGAATTCTGAGGTCTTTGCAGATGCTGCTTCTTACAGATGCTTTTCCCATTTTGAGTTGTATTTATCTTAGTGTAGATAGTAAACCATTCATTTATTGCTTGCTGCTACCTCTGTTAGGAGGCTTTTCACAGGCTTTACCCATGAAGTAGGCTTTCAGAACAATTAGACTGCAATTTCCTACTCTACATTTTTAGCAACACAGGCACATGTCTTCTTATTGAAAAGAACAATCTTTTTTATTCTCTTGGGGAGTGCGATTAGTTTCAAAGGTAAGTGCCAAACCCAGATTTTTTTCACTTTTATCAAATACTTTTTAGCTGGAGAACCACTTCTTTTAGCACAAATCTTCCAACCAGCTGTCACCAGTGCATGCAAGAACATTACCACCTTAAAGCCTGTCAGTTCAATTTTGCACTTATCTTCTTCACTTGCCATCTTATGAAAGTCTCATTACTCTTCCCACTCATGTAAGTCTACTCCTAGATCAACACAACAAAAGAGGAAGTAATACAGCTTCCAGAAGGTAAAACATCCAGTTTTAATTTAAAATTCCATCTAGTGATGCCATAATATCATCAGACCATAGAAAGCTATTGTATAGGCAGTTTTAAAACAGTAGTTTTCTCCTTGGTGCTGCGTAGGAGGGAAAAGTGGGTCTTATTAGTGCTCTTATGTTAGCAGTAATGAAGGTGTACCTGCTGGAGACATTTTGCAATGAAGTTTATGAAAAATTTAATAAATCTGCTAATTTTAATACACACCTACTGCTGTAAAAAAAAAGTAAATTAATCAAGTTGGTAAAACTATAAAAGGCCTTTCATGAAGGCTTACATTGATAATACTTTAAATGATCAATCTGCTTTCAGTAACAAAAAGCATCCTCAAGCTCCCCTAGCTACAAAATCAGGTATTATGTCAATAAGAAGCCCATAAATGGAAAATTAGTCTCACAAATTAGGCTAGCTAATTTGAGTACTCAGAAGCAGTATAGAAGTGTTGTTTTTGTCAGATTTGATCTTGTTGTCCATGCACCATTCGTAACTCACATAGGTCATAGGGAATCCTGTCAAAAGATGGTAGCATCTCATGTCATGACTGCCTGGAAGCCTTGCATAAAAAGTTTTATCTTGAAAAGTATTGTGTCTTAATAATAGAGGAACATAGAACACTAATAGGTTCAACAATTGCTGTATTAACTGTTGCTAAATGCAAATAATTAAGTATGGTAACTAGCTGAAATGCAGGCAGGTGTCTGGCATCTAAGCTTGTTCTGTAACCCAAACCTTTTAACAGCAGAAAATGGAAAGGGGAATACTGATGTATTTTGTGTGGGGCTTAACAGCAGCAGCATTGCTGGATTGCAACAACAAAAAAAAATCTCACTTTATTCATCACCTCTTTCATTTTGCATCAGTCTGTTATTACAAAGCAGCTCTAACACCATGCATAATATTTTTCCCTAACCACTTACATTTTTAATTGGTAAGTTGCAAAGATCATATTAAGTAATTTGGCACTGTGATAGAAAATACAAAAAAACAGCTAGAAATGTACAGTCTTTTTTGTCACAGTGCTTTCAGTGTGCATCTCAGTAAGCTAGGGTATGAATTGTGTGGCTGGAGCCAGAAACAGATCATAAAAGTGAAAAATATAAACAAGTGGCTCAGGTGTATCCTCTTAATGAAGATCCCAGAAACAATGGTCTTAGCTGTTGGTGGAGAATTAGCTTCTCTATTAATTAAGGAAAAATGGAAAACATTGTAGAGAGAAATATAGCTATGTCCGACAGAAAAGACAATACAAGCATAAAGAATCTTCTTAGTCATCTGAGAGAGAAATAATCCCTCACTGTCACTGCAGATGAGTTTATTTATCAACTCTATTAAAGATATAGAATTGACAGAAAAAGCAGCAGATTCATCATTGCAAAGAGCCATATTCAATGGCTGAACCAGCTTAGACAACCAAATCCTTTCAGAAAAGCAAAGTAAAAATTGCTCTTGACCACACCTGAGCTGAACTTAAAATTGTTTGACTGACCTTTTTCATATAAGTTCAGCTATTTAGAAAATCCCTGAACACTACTGTAATGAAATAAATATGTCTACTCTTTGCAAGTACCTTGTCTCACACCATAAACATATATTATTATGCTGAGAGTAATTTTTTTCATTCTGTATTTAGCTTTGAAGTATTCTGACTTTATTAACAGAAAGTTTTTGATTGCTTTAAAGTGTATCTGTTTTTTTCCACTTATCCTATTGAATTTTTTTCTCTCTTTATGTGAACTCTGACTTGTATCATGTAGACATATCATCTTATTTGGAGCTAGCTCAGAATAGCTCTTAATATAACTCTGCCTTAGCACAGTGAGGTCACCCTGAGTGAGTGGTGACAGCTGGATTCAAATATCTGAACGTTCTCATTACTTTCCAAATTAGCCTAAAAGACAGAAGGTTTTCATATCCATCTTGATATAGAGCAGACAACATTTCAGAAGAGTTCCCCCCACAGACAGAATGGCTGTCAGGATGTGACTGCTAGAATAGGCACTTCAGTACCTCTCGCTGTAATTTCCAAACAGAACTACAACCATGACAGGAACGAAGACCTACTAAATAGAGCTGGTAGGATCAAGAAGGAGTCTGGTAATGCTCCTTCATATGAAAACTATAGATAACAACTCCTTAAAATTAGTGTCCTTAGAAAGCATTGTTTAGTTTTTTACTAAGGCTAGTTGAGGATTTTGCTTATGAGAGCTTGTAGCAAAAGCTTAATCAAGAAAGCTAGCTGGGATAAGAGGTTCCACTAGAAACTTTCTGTACTTTGACTGTGGAATAAAAAAAAAAAAAAGGAGCAAATCAAAACTTTTGGTAAGAATGAAAGGTTTAGAGACTTTTGAGAAAACTAAAAAACTGAGTATGGGGTCTTACTTCCAAGAGTGCCTGTCCTCCTCCCATGGTGATAAAAATAATATTACATCTCAGCATGTGTAATCTCTTGCATTCATATTGATACACACCTAATATGTGGGCACTCATCTGAACACATCTGTTAATCTTGACTCTCTCAAGATCATTGTTAACAGTAGTGTCAGGTACAGATAGGGTGATCTACACTTTGTGTTAACTTTATAGACTTGTGGACTGTTTGAAGAGCTGTTCTGCTGTAGTAGGCTCCTAAATCCATCCAGCAAGTCTCTAAAAGAAATAACATATTACTGTTCATGCTACCACTATTGTTTGCACAAGTTTTTGTGTTCTAGATTTAGAGATTTCTTTTTCTGTTGTGCCTTACAAACCAATTCCTTATTCAATGTGAGAATACTTTTTTTAAAGCATTTAAAGTTTTTTCTCTGAAAAAAGAAACAAAAATGTGTCAGCATAGGAATATCTGATTTACTTTCTTTACATTTGTCTTTCTCAATCTCTGAGCATTTTCTGAAGAGAAAGTGAGATCACAAATTATTGAAGGACATTTTCTTTCAATTTATATAATGCACAGGAACAGAAGAGCACTGAGCATCTTTGAACAAAGACTGTTACTAGGATTACTGTATGTAAGCATCTTAAAAGATGCTCTTACCTGTTGAACTTAAAATCCACTGTAAAAACAATGTAGAAAGTATAAGAACAGTTAGACCTAGCAGCACCTTAGCTTGTTCTCTAGATGAAGTAGACATCTATTTAGACCACGATTCAAAAACAGCTCCCACCCATGCGACTTGCCAAATTTGGCTGTCAAAATTTTCAAGAAAGAAAATACAAATACAAAAAAAAGAAAGAAAATCCCAACAATTACCATGCAACAAACCCTCAAGTTTTATATGAGGTTTTGATGGTCTGAGTCAGAGATTTCTGAAAACATTGCATTAGGGGAGCTGTAGCTTTCTTTTTCTCATCTATGATGGTCCAGCCAGAGAAAGAGGTTTTGATAGTCCCCACTAGGAAGGAACTGTCTTTTCCTTATATTAAACTCCAGTAAAATTACAGTCTAAATTGTTATCTTGGCACTAATATTAAAATCCTAATGCCATTTGCAATCCCAAGAAGAAAAATAAGTCTTATGAAGAAATCAGGTGAGATGCCTCATTGCCTGTCATAAAATTTTTTTTTCAACCTCAAACACATTGGTTTAATGACTAAAAGACTCACACAATTGCATCAAACCTGCAGGCAAGGTCTGGAATGAGAGGTACAGTTATAGCACTTCCAGTGAAAGTTATAAATAGCCAAAAGTCTTCCCACAGTCCAATGTTTAACCACAGCATACGTCATGCAAAAAAAAGAAAAGATATTTTAAAAGGGGGGTTGAACAGTTTTATAGAAGTGTTCTACTATTTATTGGAATACTTTAAGGCATTCTAATAGCAGGAAGGCAAGAAAGAGGATGAGTGTTTATGGTCTATATTATAGCAGATATTGTACAAGTTAATTCAAATTATTTTTCTGGTCTTAAAACCTACGAACTTGTGGGTCACTCTCACATCTGTACTGCACTTCCTTTGGCTACATTATGTGAGACTGATCTTATTTTATAGTCTTAGTTTTAGGGAAAAAGCAGATATATATCGCCATCTTAATTTCAGTTCTTCAAGCTGAAGAGATGTTCTTTTATTTTTTATTTTATTCTGCTTTATGGCAGATTTACTGATAAATATGAGATTGTTTTGAACCTTTAACCTAGTGCTTTAGAAATTCAATTAATATTGTATTTATCCATATGAATTACTGTAAACATAGATTCTGTGCATTACCAACCAATACTAAAATGTGAATGTAACAAGCTATCTTTTGATTCTAAGAGATTTAGAAATAAATATTTCAGTGATTTGAATAGAAATTTCAGTGTTTGAAAAGCTCATCTTGTGTGGTTTTCCTTCTTTTTAATTTTGAAATTAAGATTCCAAACCTTAAAAATTTAGCTCATTGAAAGAAAGAAACCAGAGTCCACACTTAGACTGAAAAAACACATTAGCTTTCACCGCTGCTTGAAAAAACACGAGATCTGAATTTTGCATTTCAGATTTGTCTGTAATCTGACAGTGTTTATTGTTTTAATGGTAATGGCTATTACCATTGCTAAAAATTATTCTTATAGTTAAGGTGTCATGGACATGTTTCCTTGAAGTCGTCTCAACCGTTTCTTATGTATGGTTCTTACTGTCTATAGCTGTCTGATATCCACTAAAGCAAGTGTTTTAAAGCCTGACTTATTTTTATGGTACTTTAAGTTACAATGATACAGCACTTAAAGTACTAAGTGATATTTTAACATAATTCAGTGTGGATGTAACTTGCTTTGGAAAGTGAGACTGAAAGAAATTGGTCATTGATAATTATTGCTGTAAGGTATGAAGCAGCTCCTTTATGTTATCTTAATTTGAATTCTAACATGGAAGAGCATAACTTAGGTGTGAACGTGGCATACAGACATGCATAAGAGCCAAATGTTCATCTTTTGCCTACTCAGGACTCAGGGGTTCCACCTGTCAAACATTGCATCTAACTTTTTTTCCTAAGAATATTTAAAGAGTGATAAATCTGCAGCTACCATTCAAGACACACCCTGATTTCACCTTCAGCACTTTCTTGTTCCTTTAGGCAATAAGCTATGGACAAATACTTGTTTATTTGCCATAATATATCTCTCATATAATCTATTGAGGGGCAGCAGGTCTTAATTGACTCTCCATTGAGTTCATTGTTGTAAGCCTTTTTTTCCACCTTCTTTCTGACTTCAACCCATTGTGTTAAAACTTCCTGGTTCTTACTAGACTTGTAAGGGACAAAACGAGCTACTCAACCCAATGTCTGTTTTTCTTTATACCTCTTCATCCCACTCCTTCACAACAGAACATAAAAATTTATCCTTTTACAAACCTTGGCCCTGTCTGTTGAGATGGAGGCCTTGCCTCTAATACTCTATAAATGTCTCTGATTTCAGTCCCAAAGATTGCTGAGAGTCTACTGCCAACTCTTTAAGATCTCTTTTACCTGTCAGTTTGGAATTTGGTTGTTAGACCAAGAGGGGTGTGTTTGAGCTGTGTTCTCGCCTTGCTGGTTCCTCTGACGCTGACATTTCAGATGGGTGCTATCTGGCTGTGCCTGTTTCCTGATTGTTGTTATGTTGGAGTGGGCTCTTTGGAGCACACCAAATTGTGACAAGGTATCTGGAGATGTGTTTCACGAGGTAACATGAAGCTGACATCCTCTGCTGAGAAAATTAGCTATTGTACACTGGAGCAAATCATTAAACATCAATGTATCTTACCTTGGCTACTGGCAAAGCAACAGGGTGACTGGATGAAAGCACCAATTAAAAGACAGACAACAGAATCAATCAGAAAAGCAAAGGATTATTGTGCTTGAGGAACTAGGTAGTACTTCCTTAAGATGACTTTTCCGTGAGGCAAATGCTCTTGCTGCCCTTCAGAAAAACAGGTATAGTTCATGGAAAAGTGAGACAGATCTAAATGAAACTACTGCAGGTGTTGGTCCATGGAGCAATGGGATCAAGAACAGAGTTACATGGGCTTGGGGTGAGCAACATTTTCCCCCAGTCCCCATTTGCCTGAACAGATAAACTCAGAAAAGGTGTTTCCAACTTCTACCAGGTGCCATCAGAAATAGTAAGCATGGGTTAATAGTAAGCAATAGTAAGTGGAGAAAGATGCCAAGAGGTCAGAAATCTCCAGGGGACCTGAGTGAGGCCATGCCTCCTTTTTCTTTCCTGGTACTCTTTAATTTTTCCTCAGATTTAGAAATAAATCTATAGGATTTATTTCTAAATCTATAGGAAATCTATAGGATTTATTTCTAAATCTATAGGAGTACCATGTCCACATTCCCATCTCAGTTCCTGCTTCCCACTCCTGTTTCTTCCCTTTTGTCTGATAGGCCCCACTAAACACCAGTGTTTCACATCCAAGTGTCCCTACTCTCTTCTCAGGTTCCCAAGAATTGGCAGGTAACTGGATGAGGTCCATCTCCTAGTGTGGGGGAGTCCAGGCCCAGGCCAGGAAGAAAAGCCAGAAAAGTGTTTCAGAGGAAGAGCTATTGTTTTCCAGGAACACCTCCTTTACATTTTTCCAGTCCTCCCTCTTGTCTTTGGCAGCAGCAACAGAAACCCTATTGCAAAGATGAGGTGAGGATTTGCTGATCATCCTGGAAAGGCACATTTTTCTTTCCTCAGGCATATTCAGAGCAGGCAGCTTGCCATCCCTTGTTGGCTTCAACTTCTTTGCATCCTGCCTTACTCTGGGATTTCATGAAGTTGTATGTCTGTATTATTTTATGGAATCATAGAATGTTCTGGGTTGAAATGGGACCTCGAAGATCCTCTTGGAATACTATTGTCCATAGCCTGTCCACCTCTCACAGTATTTCATATTGATATGAAGATACCAACATACCATGTGATGGTATGAACTTGTGTCAGGGGAGGTTTAAGTTGGATATGCAGAAGAGGTTTTCACCCAGAGGAGGGTTGGACACTGGAACAAAATTCTTAGGGAAGTGGTCACAGCACCAAGTCTGCCAGAGCTCAAGAAACAATTGAACAATGTTGTCAGGCACATGCTGTGATTCTTGGGGTTGTCCCGTGCAGAGCCTGGAGTTGGGTCCCTTCCAACACAGGATAGTCTGTGATTCTGTGATGTTATGGTTATTCACTTTTGAGATCATGCCTTCTCACTGCCTTTGAACCTCCAGAGATTTTTGCTTACTGTGTTATCCATGTTATTAGAATCCCAGTGTAGCTTCTGTAAAGTAAAAGGAAGGCAGGATGCCAGGAAACTTTTGAATTTCCTATAAGCCAGTAGACAAACACATATCCATAGTAAGAGTGACAAGCCTTCAAGAACTATCTGGGCATACATTTTGTTGTCCTGATGACAGATTGGCATTTGTTCTTGAAGGTGAAGGATAGAATGGGAGCAGAAAGGCAAGATTTTGTTTACTGTAAATAATAAAATTTTGATGATTCTCAACCCTATTATTACTTTTGCTGACCTCTGGAAAGGTCATGACCCCCTCACAGAAGAGATCTTGGCTTCAAGCATGGCTTTACAGACTCAAGGAAATATTATTACTGGCTTTTCATTGCATATGGATTTCACTATTAACTAGTTGGGAATTTTTTTGGTTTTTTTTTGATTGATAATCTCTGACTGATCCTGACTTTCTTAATGATAACATGCTGCTGGAAGTTTGGTGAAAGCAAGACAAAGAATTAATCTCTTCCTTACTCTTTCAGCCCCTTCTTCAACCTGTTTGCTCAGAATTAGTGGGATTAGATTAAATTTTCTTACATGAAAACACCAAAGTGAAAAAATGTATAGTGAAAAAAAGAGGGTTGTTTAAAATCTGTGACTTAAGTATGAGAATGGCATGGATCAAGAGAATGAGTTTGACTTGACCTTCTTCAAGTTCCTGGATGCCCAACTGTACAGAAGGTGGAGATAGTCTGTGCTTAGGACAAGAAATGATGAAGGAGGTTGGAAGATGGTGACTTCTTATACTGGGAAGAGGATGGCTCCTGCAGAACCTGCAGATTGGCAGATGAGGCATTGGAATCTCTTGCCAATGAATGATAGGAGCCAGCTGAGACTGAGCCATGTGGTAGGACCAGGAGGAAGCAGCAAGTGGTAGCAGTGTTCTTGCTGCAGGAGAGAGGCTCCAGTTGCTGACATGACCTGCTGCTTGGGGACGTTTACTTCTTCTTAGGGCTGTAAGTTTGGGATATTGTGGTAAACTACCAAGGTTTGTCTTGCCCTCAGGCAACAGCAGACCTCATCTGCTTTTTCCTGTGTATGCCAAGCACAGTACCAGAGAATTCCAGGAAAATATCAAGCATCTGGAGGAGACACTCGAGAGCACAGCAGTGCAGGTGGTATCTCCTTGATCCTGATGGGGAAGGCAAAAGAAGGTTTGGAGAGGGAGTGGGCATATCCACTAGGTCAACAATTGCTAGTGCAGCTGATGCCAACAGCAGGGCTTTGGTTCATATGACTATGATATATTTGTTGAGTAATAAGGACTGCTAGGAAAAGACCAACCCAGTTAAGTTGTGAAAAAATGTCTTTGCCAACAGGCTGGCCAAAGTGATGAGGAAAGCTTTAAACTAGGAACAGTGGTGGAGAGATATGAAAAGCCCCTATCAAGTAAGAAGGTCCAGCTCAGCATATTCTATGATTCTCTGACTCTGTGACTCTAATTCTATGACTCTGTAACAAGACCGACAAGCATAGTGTGCAGGGTAATGCAGACAGAAGAGACATCATCATCAAGTCTAGAAAAGCCCCATGAAGGTGATCAAGGAACAGGAACATCTTTCAAATGAGGAGAAGCTGAGAGAGTTGGGCTTGTTCAGCTTGGAGAAGAAAAATCTCAGAAGTACCTTTGGTGTGAAAAATACCTGATGCAGGAGTAGTAAAAAGTATGAAGCTAGGTTTTCCCATAGCCCCTCATGGCAGGACAAGAGTGAATGTCTTATATCTCTGGGTATAGAGGTGGAACAGTCAAGTTTGACAGGGGTGCAAAAATTGGTACAAACTAACATGACTAGAGTAAGGCTGAGAAAACAAATTCAAAAAGTACTTTACTACTGAATTCTTGTTGTAGCATCTCACAAACATTAGAGTTCAGGCCAAACTAGAAGACTAATATCAGTCATCCCATTGTCTGAAGTAATCATGGCTTGTCTTATACAAATTTTGAGTCATTAAACACATTTTAATTTGGCCAAAATCATCAGGTGCATCATTATCTCCACAACTCAGCCCAGAGGCTAATTCGGAGGCTATCAGAAATGATCACAAGGCTATCCCTAGAACAGAATCTGAAGAAAACCCAGAGGGAGAACAGTGACATATTCAAGATTTGATTGGGGATATTATATGAAAATGCCTCTAGCTGTTGTAGTTACTGACTTCTACATCTGAACATGAACATGACATTTTCCTCACGTCTATACATTTATTCCCATTTACCGTTTTAAGATTCTACTTTCAGCTTTCTGCATTCAATGCTTTTCTCTTTCACTTTTTCTTAAAAAAAAAGTGCATTTCTGAACAGCTTTTTGCATCTTCTCTGACCCAAGGTCAGACTGTCTTTGACTTCTGCCTTTTTCACTCTCAGTTACTTTTTTCTTGCAATGATTGCAAAATTGTTACTTCAGACCCCTCTTTTCTTGATCTGAATTTTAAGCTGACTTATTTTCAGCTGATGTGCTTTTTTTTTTGCTAAATTCTTCTAAAAAACCCACAGTATAGTAATGTACTAAGTATGAACAGACCATTATATATATTTCAGATGGTTTTCATTACTTACATCCTAAAATGGGAGGACTTATGTAGGTAAGGATTATTCACAGTTTCCTAGAGTTTAACATGTTATAAACCATGTACCATTACAATATCTCCACTTCCTAACCAGTTATCCAAAACTTCCACCTTTCTCATTGAAGTTTTCAACATCTCTGTCTTTCTGAAGGGTGACTGGATTTTCAGGAGCACCTAGGTTTTGTTTCCCTGTCAGACATGAGGCAGAGAAATAAAGTATATAAACATGTAGGACTTGCATCTTTTACTGAGATAGGGAGAGATTCTGTTTGTGGTCATGCTTGTAAGTGACCTCAAGATAGCCATAGTAGGGCTTGGTGGAATCCTGTCACCTTTTAACTGCTCTCTGACAGTCACCAAGTATGGACAAAGCAGATATTCATAAGAAGACCCATCTGCTCAAAATTTTTCTAGGACTTTTAACATCTAATTATAAATGTATATGTCCTTGAAATATTCAGAATATATCTACTCTGCAAACAGATGAGGTTATGGATACTATCAGTGCTGAAATGCATGAGCCCTGGAACTCCAAATTTCTCTCACTGAGAGAGAGTCACCAAGGAGCCTGGCAGAACTTTTTACAGTGCATTATTATTTATCCAGAAACAGACTGATGAGGTGATTGATGAACAATAACAGTTGCTATTTCCATGTGATACAACATATATGACAGCTAGTGCAAGTTCAGAAAAGCACAAAAAGAAAATTCTAAACCAAAAGAAGAGTAAAATAAACAAACTATAGTTACTGGTTTTAGAGATTATTCAACAAATATAGCTACAAATGGTGCTACAAAAAAATCAAACTCTAATGAAGAAAGGGAAATTACATTTCTAATGTCTTCTATGAAAAAAAAATAGTCTGAAGATTTTCCAGCACTTCTTTTAAGCCCTAGGAAATTTAATCTGATTTTATTTGTTTGTGTTCAAAGAAAAAAGTGAAGGCTTCTGGGGAGAAAAAAAATATCGTAATTCAGATCTACATTCTTGCAGTAAGCAGACTTGGAAATCTAGGCTTTTACAAGAAGGATCAACATCTTTTTTTTTTTTTTTTTACTTGGCACTTTGGCTCTGTGTATAAGTATCGGCAGCCATGAAAATTTAATTTTTATCTTGGCATCATGCTGCTTGATGACTCATAGTCCTATATCTAAGATTCATAGGAACTGGCCAGAATACTAAAAATATCTTTTGAAGGCATTTTATCATCCATCTTCTTTAGACATGTTTAAAAATCTTAGTTGCTCCTAACGACTTTGAACTGAAGTCCAGCATAATTTAAGTTTCTGACAGTAATTTTTTAATAAAGATAATTCTCCTTTTTTACAAATGGTCAAATGTAACAGCTGGGAAACAAAATAAGCCAAATGAATCAAAAAAAACCCAAAACAAAACAACAAACCAAACAAACCAAAAGAACAAAAAGGAAAACAAGAAAGAAGAAGGTGTAATTTTTTTGTTCTAGAAAAAAAATCTAAATTGATTTTGGAATTATTCTACAAGATAAAAATGAGAAATATTTAAAAGGTATTTTTCAGATGGTGTAGCCATTTGTTATTTTTCTTTTTTCCTTAACAAATTTATTTGTTGATATGAAGCTTTCAAGCAAATCTTTGAAATGCACTTCATTTATTATCTTTTATAGCTGAGTTCTAAAAGGTCTTCATTCACCTTTTCCTTCTCCCACCATCTTTTCCAGCTGGGTCAACTGTTGCTGTGGCATGGTCTGCAGAGAACTGATGGCACCTTTCTCGTGCCTGAAGCCTGTCAAAGCAGCAGTGAGAAACTCAGCCACAGCCTCACACCAGGCAGTCCCAGTAGCAGCAGGGACACCGAAACTGTCAAGCAAATTAAATGTTCAGAAGCTGTGATTGGCATTTTGAGGGAGCACATTTTCAAAAATACTGAAAAGTACTTTCAAAAATGTGCTAATCACTTCTAAGCTTAAGTCTCATCTAAGCAATTTTTGCCATTTTTTGGAATGAAAAATTGTTCATATTTCTATCTCAGTAAGATTTCCTGTAATGTCCCATTCCAGCACACGTGTATGTCTATTTAACTTCCTGAATCCTTGGTTCAGCTGAATTCAGATTGACACTGACTCTGGAATGCGTTAGACCTCAATATTTTCAGGGTGCAGAGCTCCTTATTGAATTTTTAGAGTATATATGAATGAAAGAGCATTGAGAAGGATGAATGTTAAAGGAATTTCTTGCTTGAAGGTTTAGTCCAACACAAACATTTTTATCTTGCTACAATTTCCAATATTTCATTTTTGTTTATATATTTAATCAAAGTTTAAATCAAAATACCAGACTGCAATATTCTTATCTCTACTGATTTGTTTTGAAATGTTTCACTAAGATATTTCCTAGGTAAAAATGAAAATTACAAAATGAAAAAATGATGCGTTTCTCATACAAAAAGATTTTTTTTTATTGAGTTAGACTTCCTTAAACATCACAGTAGTAAATGGCTTGGTGTTGCAGATCTTATAAGTCACATCTTATTTACTTATCTAACCAGAGATGTGAAATTTATCTATATAAGAAAAAGAAATGAAATAGAGAATAGCTATGGGCATGACAGAGGAGAAAGAAAATACCTTCAAATAAATTATTATTTTTCAGACAATTAGATGAATGGAACAAATGAATCAGCGTGAAGACTCCCACTGCCTCTGGTGTGCTACTTTTCTACTCATTCTTTACTAGCCCCATAATCCAAACTTTTACTAAGGACAAATCTGAGCCTCTGACTTATGTTCAAGTAAAGAGGGAAAGGCCTATATTGTCAAAACAATTAAAAGAATTTTCTTCTGTCCCAGAAGAATTGCAGTTGTATTTCTGTAGAACATTTATTTAATTGAAAACACAGAAGATGGCTGTTATAAGGAGTCTCAAAGGACAAGAATATTGCTCTTGGTGTTGGAGTTGGTATAAAACTATTGCCCATGCTGACTTCAAAGGGAAATCACCTCATTAAGGTGATTGTTGGAAACACATCTTTCTAGGTGCTAGTAGTGTTTCATTCCTTCCAGTTGCTAACTCAATCAGTTTGTTTGCTCAGTTTATATTGTCTGCAACGGAAAGAACAGATCTTTAAAAGAAATCTCAGAAAGATAAAGGCAAAATCTTATAAAAAACTTGAAAATGTGAACATTGCACACATTATTGACTTACGCCAGCAGATTGAGAGTAAGAGAAATGTCTTATTGTATATTTATTTTTGTCAAAGAGACTGTACAAATAAAATTATATAAAAAATGAAAATTTTTAATTTTCTTCCCAGTTACTCAATCATGTCATAATTCCTTTAAAAGAGTTGTTTTCCAACTTGTTACAAATTTCCTTTTTACAAAATTTACATCTTATAGTTTATGCTTTGACTTTTCTCATTTTGAGCATTACAGGGATCCACAAGCTACATTACAAAGCATTTATAACCAGCCACTTAAACTGAGGTGATTAATACCATCTAACCTGTAACTCTGCCATGGATGGACCGTGCTTCACTATCACACATCACAGCCCAGAAACTCCAACAAGATATCTGGTTCTCATTGCTGTGGTTTATGATACATCAGAAAAGCTCTATTTCTTAACAGGATATTCCTCGGATCCTTTCCTAGGAGTCAGCAGGTTAGATGCAAACCAGCTCCCAATATCTGAGCCTTTCCAAAGCTGTACTTAGGGCTGGCAGAGGAAGCGATCAATCACTCAGGCTGAAACTGAGAGGATACATCTTCACAGCTGTGGAATCTTCCTACCTCTTCACATAAGAATAATTACAGAATAAGTATCCAAATGATTCTCCTATACAGGGACAATTCCAGCTCCATATTTCCTTTGTAAAGACAATAAGTATTTGGCTGATGTTTTGCACTTTACCACATCTCAAACCAAATACTAATCTTTTCACAATATCGTATTAAGTCTCCTATTAAGTTTTTATTCCCTTTTTAAAATCATGATATTAAAGTTTTTTGCACACTTTTGTCTTCTTTGAGATAAATAATTTTAGCTATCTAATGAAATTCCACTACAAACACATGAATGACAAGAATTAAAAACAAATGTTACAAACACTTCCTTGAACTTAGATGGTTCAGTGAGAAGTTTCTTGATTCCTTCAAACATTTAACTTGGGAAAAAAAAATCAGACAGTTAATATCACAGAATTTGCTTATCTCGTAGAATTTTAGAGCTAATTTTCCTGCTTTTGTTTTTTATTTCTTATCCTAGAGAATATCAAAGAGAAGATATTCATAGCTCTCCAAATTTTTAAGATTAGGCTTTGCTTAAGTTGGATGCTGCACTAAAACGTCTTCATTTTATTTCATGGAAACAAATTTTTTTTA
The DNA here is from genome assembly GCA_020086605.1 of Lanius collurio. NCBI lineage: Eukaryota > Metazoa > Chordata > Aves > Passeriformes > Laniidae > Lanius > Lanius collurio. Next base: position 43,285,060 of record JACBWW010000001.1, read on the forward strand.
AATCTTAAATCTTTTTTTAGTATAAAAGATTAGCTAAGTGGGAAAAAATTAAGGACCTTGTTATTAGTTGCAGTTATATTTACGATTTCAAATTGTGTACAAAACAGTCAACATAAACTAAATATAACTGTTGCCAGAATTTTGAAAGGGGACATTGTCTGGTCTGCATTGATGTCAATGTCAAATCTGGCTTTACAGTGGCGATACTAAATATTTCAATCCATAGCTTAAATATCTTGCTGTTTTAAGAAAATCCAACACATCCATCAGCATTATTTAGTTAAATAAACTCCTATCACTCTTTCTGGAAGAGAACTCCAACATTCTTTCCCATGTTTTCTAGAAAGACTTACTGCATAAGAGAGTAGTGATTATAAAATGACTAAATAATATGAGTTTTTCAAGTTTGGGATGTCAATATTCAAGGCCTCTTTTCCAGAGATGGAAATCCTAAGAACAAGCCTTCAAGAAGCATCGGAGGTGTGAGCAGAATGAAATGTGAGAATGAAGAGATGACATAAAAAAACTAGAGTTGCATTTTCCTTAGCTCAGAAAAGTATGACTTCCTTCCCCTCTTCCTGGCTGTGATATTCCCTGTCATAGAAGGTGATTTCTGTCAAAGAAGGGAGCTCCCCATCAAGTACTCACTCTATCAAAACTACTGTCAGGTGAAGACAACTGGGAATGCTATCAAAGGTAATTTCACTGCAGCATTTCTTGATTTCTTTGTTCAGACCATAATGGGGTTTCTATATTATAGCAAGGCAAAGGGAAAAGTACAAGCCTTCAAAGACACCAAGTAAAATTAGGACTCTTCCCACATGGCAGCACAGCCAACTTATGTTCTGAAATTAGTCCCCTTACTGTGTGGACAAATTGGTTTTATTTCACTGCATACATGTAGATGTGTTTCTGAGACTATTGTGGTATGTTTTTGGTACATAAGGGACTTTGATGAAATTGCATTAAATATTATTAGAATAGTATAATATGATACAATACAATTAGGGCATTTTAATAAGGTACCATGGGAGTGATGGTAAAAAGAAATTATTTAATATAAATGAACAAATTTTCATTCCTGAAAATGCAGGAAACAAGGAAATAAATGTAGGAAAATTAATAAGAAAACATATTTGGAGGATATTGGAAGAGTAGTTTTTAGGACTTATTTCCCAAAGATGAGAGTCTCATCTCCATCATCTTAGTCATTCACACTAAAGAAACAGTATGAAAGAAATAGGAAACTGGAGGCTTTCTTTATTATTATTTATAAGCCTTTGGCTCCCATTGTACAGGTGTACACAGACAGCAGTACTAAACTAAATGTAATTGTTTAGAACACTTGGTTTGTAAAGGCACTGATATCTAATCTACATGTACTTGCAGGTAACGCCTCACTAGAGCAGAAATTTGACTATTTTGCAATCATCTAGAAAAACATGTGACAGTGTGTCTGTAACCATGGGATAAATCTCATCCAGCCTATGCTACTATAGAAACATCCATACTATTGTCTTAGTTCAGACCATTAGTGATCATTTGGAACAAATCTCCCAGTTATCCAGAATTTATTGGGCATTGGTTCATATCACAGAGCAGCCTCACGACACACAAATGGACTTTTTAAGCTAAAACTAAAGATTATTCCAACAATGCAAGTAATGTACTACACATGCTAATGATAGACATGCCAGTATATGCCCCTGGCAGTGAGACTAGGACCAAGCCACATAAAATTCCCCATACAGACACAGAGCACATATCCTCAGCATCATGTGCTTCACTCCATAAATCCTACTGTTCCAGATTGCTTTCTAACATACTGCAGTATACCTATAATACATATCCCTACATCTGCGGAAATCATCTCAAATTTTCTCTATAGGCAATGGAAAGAGAAAAAACCCCACAATTTTGGGGCATTGTGAAAATTTATAGTCAATCAATTTATTTGTTTTTTAATTTTGAGCCTTTTCTGGAACTGACAACTAGCATGATCTCTGCTTTACCTGTCCTAAATATTGTAGAAATAAATGATATGTTCGCATTCTATAATGAGCCACATTCCATAACCATCAGTGTTGTCTGAGATCTTGGTGTCTGGATCAGCTCTACTCTTACAGTTCTCAGCGATGACATCTGGACCACTCCCAGTCAGACAAATCTTGCTGCAGACCACTGTGATTTCCTGTCTGTAAGCAGCAAGAGTGGGCTGCTCCTGGAGCTGGCAACAGGGCAGAGACAATGATTACTCTGGCTAGGGCACTGTGCCCAAGAAAGACCAAGGTGCTGAAGCCCACCAGGTGCCCAGGTTTGAGCCTAAAGGGACCTCTGGCACAATGGGAAAATGGTCCCCTTGTGAGAGTCCTGGCAAGATGATGGAGCAGGCCCACTTACTCCAATCAACAATTTTTATATGAGCAGGAGAAATTTTTTTGGCTGTTATTATATGATTAGTCACATGGGAATGTGATGGCTGAGTAGGAAAACTCAAGAGTGTCACAGCTCTGAACACAACAGTAGGCAGATTCAGCACATTGGTCTGGGGTCTCTGTTTTGGTTCAGGCTGGGTGGCTCTGCCTTGCCCGAGATATGTTTCAGAGTACTTGTGCTTGGTCCTGTCTCGCTAGCTGAACTCACTGGCTGCTCTGCTGGGACTGGTCCTCCACCTGATGTAGGTACCCTTGACTCCATTCCTGTTTTCAGGCATCGCCTTTAATTCTTTCCTGAGATTCCTATCTGGGGTCGGGCTTGTCTATTATTGTTCCTGGGAGAGGCTATGCCTGTGATTTCCCTGGCCTTGCTGTGGTGGAGAGGGCACAGCCTGCCCTGGGGGCCACACTTGTCTCCCAGCTCATCCCTCTCATTGCTCAGCTCCTGTCAGGAGCACGGCCAACAGGGACTGAATGAGCATGAGCCTGCAGTTCAGCAGAGATGAAGCAAGACCTTCTTATTAATGCAAATATGATCTATTTATACAGATGCAAATTTGACAAGCAAGTTCTAGAGCAACTCAAAAGACTCAAATCCAAACTGGAAGGGTTTGTCTAGTTCTACTTTATGTAGGTAAGTCAGATATTCAAATTTGGCATTTCTGAATTTGGCATTTTTGAACTTGGCATTTTTGAATTTTGATATCATTTTGTCTTACCCTGTTTGGATTAAGTGCTGCCAATGCTTCTGCATATACTGATCCACAAATCCCCATTTTATTCAGAAATATCATCTGTAGATGGTCTGTATTTAGAGAGAGGACATGGATATCTTCAGGGCTCAGATCATACTTTGGCATGTGTACTATGTCAACAGAACATGGCTGGTTGCCACATTGTTTTGCTAGCAATGGCCAATCATTTATTACCAACAAAAACTTTATTCAGTGATCTGAAATGTCTACATAGTAAATTTGTGAATATTGTTTAATCTTCTTTCTTATGTAGATGATATTTCTAAGAGGTTGTGGTTTTTGCCAGCCACTAACTCTTAGGAATTTGCTTTTGAAACAAGGCTTAAGCAAAACCTCTGCTGGTTGATGGATGGGATTTTGCTGCCTAAAACCAGATGCTTTTCAGACTACCTGGTTTTAAGTTTGCAACCAGTCCTTGTCCATAATTTATTTTCCTTAGCACCTTGTTCTGCAACTTGACTGAATACTATAGACAGCCCCTCCTCTCCAAGGTCAGAGGAGCATTTCCACATGATCCAGCATATGCCTACTATCTGTAAAGTGCTTTTATTTTACCTTGGCGTGTGTGACAGAATTTTACACAGCCTTGTCTACTCTGCTTCTTGCTGGTGTGGACTATCAGCTACATAACCTAAAATGCTCTAGCAACAGCTTTGAAAATTCATGATGGAGGGAGTCCTTGATCTGTCATTGATAAGGTCTTTGACAAATGCATTTAAGATAGTGACCTGTTCAGATACTATTACAACTAGGATTACATGGGAGATACATAATTTCTTCGTATTTCCTATTATCTCTTCCCAAGCATACTACTATGAACCAAGATAGACCCAAGAGTCTTAAAGCAGGGAAAACACAGGATCAAAGCAGTGTCTCCCACAGCCATATACAAATCTAATAAGTGTACAAATAAATATTTCAAAGGAAATCAATTCATGTTAGAAAACACCAGCTTTTAACATTGGTGGAAAATCTAATTGGTTCTTAGCAGCATTTTTTACCTGTTTACCTTCACTGCATGCTATAGCTGGTTCAAGACTTGAGTCCTCTATTTGGGAGAGCAGGCTCCTCCAGATGATGTATGGGCTGAGAGCCCATTCCCTCTCAGCAGAGCACCTGGGCTTCCTGGTGCTCACCATGAGCAATATCGTACAATCTTTGTGTTTCACGGGATTTTGGTAATTTTTAAAAGAGATGGCCATCTCCTCATGTCAAGTGATCAAGTGCAGGAAAAGTAAACATTTTTGTTTCACATATTAAATTAGAGTAGCACCACAGTAGCAGCAGTATTTCTCATTTATTATGATCTTTTCTCTTCCGATTGGCAATGATTTGTTTTCATCTTTCCTTTGTAAAATGACCTAATGCTCTGTGCTCTTCTCTGAGTGCAAACCAAGAGTTATCTACTTCAGCTGATTGATTTTGTTTGTTTGCACTGAACACTTTGCTGCTTTTTTAGTGCTATAAGCATGTTTATTTCAGAAAGAATAGGATGAGCAAAGCAATGTGGGGTTAACTGCTATGTGAGACAACACAGAATGGCTTTGGATTTTTAATTTCGTTTATTTTGCTGAACCACTACTCAAATGACAAACATATTAAGGACAGCAAATCCAAAAGGCCATTACCATAATTCAGTTGCTGATTTTAAAACTCTAAGTAAATGTTTATCTCTAGAAAACCTCAGAAAGTAGTAATGAAAGTAGGCTATCTCCAGCTATGGATTAATTTTCATACCCTTCAAACTACATATGCTCAAACATATGAGCATCTCCCCACATAAAACATTGGAACAATTATGGCTTCCCACACTTTTCCAGTCACAAAGTCTTGAAAACCACTAGTGTATTTGCTGGAGACAGTAAGATGAAGTGGGGTAGAATTTCCTTGAGAACTGATATTTATCCAGCCCTTCCCTGTATTTCCCAGCTGAATTTGGCCCCAGAAGAACGGACCTGAAGCTCTAATACAGAAAGGTCCTCAATGTGCTGCTGGGGAGCAGCCTTTTGAGCAGCTAAAGATGCCTGCATGTAGAGACACTACAATGGGGATTTAAGGAGAAGATGTGAAAATAATTGGTTATGATTTCCATCTTTGAATGGCAGCTAAGTAACAGCTGGGAGGGCTTTACTTAGAAAATGCCTGTAAGGGACTAAAAGTCATGGAAAAGTGTCCCTCTAACATCCATGATTATTTGGAGCTGGGAGAAATGAGGAGAGAAAGGAGAGTTTACAAAAAGATATCTTGTGGGAGGGAAAGATACATGCAAAGATCTGTGCTTCACTCCAAAAGAGTTAAGAAATCATAGCTGTCAAGTGGTAACTGTTGCTATCAGATGCCACATGGACTTTCTTAAGGAAATATATTAAATATGAGCAGTGGGGCAACAAAGAAATGCCAAATATGTCTGTTAAATGAATAAAGTTTGAAAAGGTTTTTGAAGTAAGAGCTTCAATACAGACTGCCTCACATCAGGACTGCGATAGCTCAGCTGGTGTACTCAGGGGTGCCCTTGAAAAATGCAGTTCTAGGAGCTCATAACTTACCTGTGCAACAACTGGGATTTATTTGGGGATTTTTTTCTCATCTTGAATGGCCACAGTGAAACACAGGAAGTTCCACCTGAAGAGGAGGAAAAACTTTACTGTGAGAGTGGCAGAGGAGTGGCAGAGGACTGGAACAGCTCATCAAGAGTGGTTGTGAAGTTATTCTCTGGAGATATTCAGAAGCCAGCAATCCTCAGCAACATGCTCTAGGGTACCCTGCCTTAGCAGGGAAGTTGGACTAGATCAGAATTATTCTTCCAGACCTTTCCTTGACTTAATGTGTGTGTGAGTGCATGCTAATTTATTATGAAAATTTTCTTACTGAAATCTGAACGAATCCAAACTTATCTGAACTGGCATGAGTAGATTTATTCAATATCTGTATTGTAGATTAATGAGCAACAGGGATATTTAGGTTCAAATTTAAGTAAAAAGTATGTTTTTATCATTTAGTAGAGCCCACAATCTTGCATGCAGTAAGTACTATTTCTAGTCTATTTTGAATATTATGAGCAATGGAATTTCACAATATGGTGCCCCCTGTTTATTACATGGCTTATTGGTTGCATTGTGCCAACATTTTAGAACTCCAAAATTGTTTCCAAAGTAAAGAATAAATATCTACTCACTCCTTGACATGGATTATTTTTTTCTAGTCTTTGGCTTAGACAGCAGCATTTATAAGACAGAATTAAAAACAATCAGGAAAGTGAATAGTAAGAAGTCCTGTCCTCATAACTGCCCTGACATTCTTCTAAGTGATTATTTTAACCCTTCTAGCAATGAGGAGGACATATAATCTGAACACTAATATAGAGAATCCAGGCAGCAAATTGGCTTTTCGTATATGGCTGGGGATAGAATATTGTTCTTTGCATCCCAAAGGTTGTCTCATCTCACAAATACCTTACATTCACCTTCCTTATGAGAGGAAGTCAGTAGTAACTGCTAAATATTTCTAATTATAAAGTAGCCATTATCAGTGAAATATTTTGTAATGTAAATATTCCACTTGTAAATGCTTATGTTATGAAATGTTTTGCAATTAATTTTTTTAACAAAACTGCATTAATTATTCGGCATGTTGATGTAAAAGAAGCAAGAGAAATTGTCCCCATTAGGAAGCTAGAGGAAAGCCTTATTTAGGACAGCTGGCTTAGCACACTGATTCTATTTTCAAGAATGAGCTACTGGTCTTTTGAAAAAGGTCAGCAAACTTTTAAGGTGCCATATCCAGAGCAAAGGCATTTCTAATAAGGGCTTACTGGTTGGGAAACAAATCCTGGGAAAATATGAATTTTGGTCAGTGCTGTATGTGTTTCTCAATCCAGTTTGTATGAGGCTTTATTCACTCATTTAACTTTGAAAGATTTTCATTAAAAATTGGGGTTTGCCCTCACAGGAAATCCGAATTATTTCTATATTTTTAGTAGATGTATATGTTATATATGGTGAGATATGTTTTGTATGCTTCATGACATATCTTTCAATGGAAGCTATTTTTAGGCATAGCTCTTCCATGGAGGTGACATTTTCCTTTCCAAGGAATCAAGGAGGTCTCATGAGTTTTCCTATAGCCTTTGGAATGCAAAGAGCAATAGAATGCCAAGTCAAAGCCCAGAGGAAGTGGGGAACTTAAAATCATATTCCTTTCTCAAGAACTTTTTTCAGGAACTGTCTTGTAATTTATGCATGTGTTTACTGATTGCTTGGCCTAGAACCATCTGAAGCTGTTTATTATAGGACGCAGGTAATGTGTCTACATAGCATGCACTGCGGCCTAGTAAATTTCAGTTCTGCTAAAAAAAAAAAAAATCCTATGAGGCTAAGCTCAAAAAAAAGATCATGCTTCAGACAGTGGTGAAATTAGTTATATAACATAAAAACAGGCACTCATACAATCTAATAATAAGAACTCATTCCTTGCACTTAGTGAACTTTAAAAGATTTTTTTTGTTTGGATACCCACCTGTAGACCTCTTTCATCTAGAAATTGAAATTTCCATAGGGTGCAATGTTTCTTCATTATTTTTTATTAATGTTTCATATTTTGCTTCTCAGAACAGAAATGCCATGGTCACAGTCTATTTCAGATTACATTTTGATCTTTATTTATTTTCACTCCCTCTTTTCATAATATTTGAGTGTTTTTCCAAAACACAGCAGAAAATTCTAAGCCTTACAAAATGGAAAGCAATCAAAGAACAATTTATGCCACTTCAAGTTTTTACTGCCTGCTCAGAACACAGTAAGACAAGATTTCTTTGCTTTGTAAGAACATATCCTACCCCATGGTGGTTGCTTACCTTTTGTTGCTCTCTCTATATTAATACTAAATATTATAAGACAATAAACACATAAGGGGCAGACTTTCACTGCCAGTTTTATGAAATTACTTATCTTTTTGTTACTGGATTTTCCTACAGTACCTCATTTTCTATTTTCTACAGGTAGATTTATTTTCTAGTAGTGAGCTCCTTAAGTGTGGCTTTGCATTGAGTGACATTAAATAATTCAAAACATTTTCCATCATCACTTTTATTTCAATTCTTATCACTGAACTGTATCATTAAAATTATTTCAAAGAATCTTCAGAACAGGAAGAGAATACAAGTTTTTTGTAAGTTTAATAAGTTCTACAAAGTAAATTGAGGTATTGTAATTCACCATCTTTATAAGTCTATATCACCTCTTTTTCTGAAACCTTGACGACTGTTTTTGTACTGGACATTTGTGATAACAACATGGTACCTTCATAAAAGCAAGATTTTATAATGGTCAAGGTAATTTTGCAATCTTTTTTCTTCAGCTGATCCTTGCACAGGTTTTCAAAGTACATAAGGTATAAAGCAAGACATTGCAAGGCTCAGCCAGTTTAAAAATAAAGCTTGGGCAACAAACAAAAAATTTTATCTGTATTCATCCTCTGATACAATAGAGTTAAATTATCTGTTTTCAGGAAGAAAAACACCATTGTGTAGAATAGACTGTACTAGAAGAACACTGGCAGAAAAAAACCAAACCCAGAAATCCCTTTTACTTTTTTGAAGTCAGTAGAACATCAAATACCAAAGTGAGTTTCATAGTGAGAAATGCATTTTGCTTAAAGGAATCCTTTTATGAACCATTCTGATTTAGCACAGGAGTTTTTAAGCAATTTCTTTAATAACAATAAAAGTTTGACTTCTCCAAAGGAGAAAGAACACACGTCCAGCAAATTAGAAGTCCCTTTTGCTGTACCCCAGCCCAACATAACAATTCCAGGCCCTGATCAAATTCGTTTCTTCTAACAAATTTATAAGGCCTCCTATTGTCAACACTCTTTAAATGCTCATGGGTCTTTGCTGAAACACCCATATTGCACTGTCTCTTGCATTGTCTGCTTACACTTTGTATCAAAAACTAATGCACATCTCCCACAGAAACTGGAGCATGTGAGCGATGCACCATGGTGTGGGAAATTTTGGTTGGATGGCATGTACCTCTGTAATCCTGGGTATGGGTGTGTATGGCTCTTGGGGTTAATTGCAGAAAGGCTTCTAGAAATGGGTAGTTGTGTATTAACATTTTCTAAGCATCTAATACTGTGGTTTACTTGTATTACTGCTATTGAATTTTGGATGTATACTTAATGGTTGTTAGTAATTGTATGTCATTAATAAATTAACAGCCCTTTCATTCTTGATTTGGTAAACTATGAGAGCTTTCATTGTGAGAAACCTCTGTATTTGTAAAAAAAATAAGATTTAGGAGATTATGAAAGTACTTTTTTATGTCTTATTTGATTCATGACAGAGAGAAAAGCCTAATAGTTGTTCAAACCTGCTCAGATAGGAATGGTCTAAGCATCTTGAGAAATCACCACAGCATTGCAGGATTACTTAGGATCATTGGAGTTTCCCTAAGCAATTCCTTTTACACTTCAGATTGTTTTGTGCTGAAGCAACAGTGTGCCAAGACTGGGATTCATAAATCAAGTGAAAAGCATAAAACTGGGACAGAAGGTAAGTAGGCATTAATACTTGACACCACTGAAGCATAAATGAATATCATCCGTGGGTATTTGCACCTCAGCCTAGTTTTGTGGCTAGCACCCTGTTACAGGCTTTGCCACTGATTAGGACTTGATGTTGTGCTTGGCTTGGTTCCCAGTTTGGGGTTTGCTGTTAAAGGTGCTCCTGAAGAGGGCAGGGAGAGCCACTTTCAGGTGGGGCCCAAAATTCCTGCCTCTTGTCACTCATCTATAAAGTGTTTCTATGCCACGTTCCACTACTGATATAATTTTCATTTATATTTCTGCACAGACGTAATCATGCTAGGATATTGTGGAGAAGATCTTCTGCAAACTTGATAACTTAAGTATTATTGTACATCATAATAACACAATCTTCTTATGCTTTTTGTTACAATTCTTCACACAACAGCCTTGAAAAGGTACAACATGCTTAAACAGTCCCCTTATAACACATGCTGCACTTAGTTCCCTTTAATTTGCATGGACAAGAAATAAATTTCAAAATATCATATGTTTCCTTCATAAGTTTTTCTTCTTTTTCCTTTTATATATCACCATGTCTGCACCTCATCACCAAAGCTTCTAAAAACTTGCCACATTTAGTAAAGACTTTTTGTTTGGAAAAATATTTATTTCAACAATTATGAGTGTAAAGTATGCTTATAATATGATTAATGGAGAGATGTTAAGCTAACTTAGTGTAGGTGTTTAACTGAGTTCAGAGGACCTAGGTGGCCTAGTTGCTTCTCCCACTAGGTTGAGTAGATCTCCAGGACCAAGCAAGGTCATGACACCCACTACGCAGGTAGATCTGCACACCTAATGTATAATGTACATACCTATGAATCTGGAGCAGACTCCTCAGCCCTTCCTCTCAATAAGTACTACCTAGGAAGGACACAGTTTATTTCCACAAAGAAGGCTCAGGGACTCTCATCCAGAATTTCTTCTTTAACTGCATTGATGGTGAATATTATATTTGTGAATACAATATTCAGTGAACTGAAGTAAGCAGAGCCTGCTTTACAACAATCTTTTGTTTCCAAGTGTCTTTTTTGCACAAAGGAGCTGATGTGTCATCTAGACTTTGATCATTATCTAATTAGGATTTTTGTTTTCTTCTTTATTTCCAAGAGGCCACATGCCCCCTTTTTGGGGTAAAAAATAACAGCATTAACAGGATTGCTTTGCTGCTGTTTTCTGCAGCAGTTAAAAGGCAAGTGATCACCAGTCAAACACCATTCAGCAGAAGATCTGAGAGCTGTGCCTGGCCTTTAGTGACACTGCTACTTCAGAGACTCTGCCAGGAGAGAAAACTGATGCGAACTGCAGCTTGTGTTAATGTGTTTTCCTCCTCATGAAGCTTATTGTTGTTCAGAAGTGTCCCAGAAAGTTAAAGACTGTATTTTGGGCTGCCTAATCTTTTGGAGAATGTAGGTCAGCCTAAAGCAGCAGCCGGATCTGTGATTTTCCACACTGGCCTGCAGGAAATTTAGGATCACAGGAGATAAACAGAGCCCAAGAACATTGACAGAGAGTCAGGAGTGACAGGAAGATGTCAGACGTTTATCTGCTTGACAGAAAAATATGTCTGACTGCTGACACAAGCTGACTCCTATTTTCTTTCTTTGCGGATGGCTGAGATATGATGCATGCTTGCCATGAAGTTAACTTGTAAGATTTTTACAGCAACTTGGCACTTTTCTTTTAAATTATTGTTCTTCAAACACTCAGGAACATTTTGAAAGGATGAGAGAGGTACTTTGCAAAGACCAAGAAGTGGAGAATAATCTCATATGAATGCTGACTGAATTTTCAGGCTTGCCTGACACGATTTTTGATGGGCTCCTGTTATCTCTGATAGTGCAACAATAGCTGGAAGTGTGTACCAACACAAATCTTTTATAGTGAAGCACTTCCAGAGAGCCATGGCTGCATGCCCCTGAGTGACATCCACAGAAATCCTGCCTAGTGATACCAATCCTTCTTACTCAAACCTGGCTTTGGTGTGAAAGGATAGAAATGGGAGGATGCTTTTTCTATTCAGATTGTTGAGACATGATGGACATCTATTAAGCAGAAATACTGTAAAGAAAATCTGCCCTGTATTTTTGCTTACTAATTATTCCAATAAATACCTGTATTAGGAGGATGCATAAACAACACTAGTAGTTGATACTTGCAAGGCTCCTGAGAAGGATCATGATATCCAAGCCTTTTGCTTTCACTGCTTTATCAGATGATTCCAGAGTCTCAAGAGAAACAGATTCTGCTATTCTGAGTCATGGTTTAAGAGTCTTATGAATTTTAAAAGCATAGTACAAACTGTCAGAACTACCTTATCTGCACTGGCAATTTCTAGTTGCTCTCGCTGTTGTATGGTTACAGAAATGTATGGAATCAAAAGTGCTAAAAGGAAAGATGTTGCCTTTTAGGGAATGAACTCCTTAAAAAGAGTTTTGTCACAGGACCTGGGGTGAAGTAGTTTTGCTGTCTTAATGGTGTTTGGGCAAATGGAGTATGGTATGAAGTGTACTCACTCTCCTGACTTTTTGGAGGGAAGCCAAGACTCCACCAGGGTCTCCGGTGATTGATAATATGGACTAAAATCACTAAGGTATATTATTAATTTATATGTGAATGGCAATAGTCTACATGAAAGAGGCAAAAAAATGTTTGCTTTATATCACATTCTTGTCAGCTTTTCCAAGCATTAATTTGGTGGCTCAAAGTTTTAATAACTACTCAGTACCACTCAGAGCAGTGACTCATTTAACTCATTAATATTTGTCCTTATGTGGCTAACAATTTGTCCCTTAAAGTGGAGTTTGCTGTCCACACATATGAAAAAATGTTACTACCATTTCCCAGCATCTTACCCTGATTTTTGCATGTTTTTATTTATGTTTTATTTATTTTTTATGTTCATCCCTAGAGCTGAATTTTAATGAATATGTGAGAAATTCCTTTCTGATGCCTATAAGCAACAGGTCATGTCATGATGAGTTTTATTTGGGTATGTTTTTCATCTTGATTAATGTTTGTAAATTAGAAAAGTAAAATGTATATTATAGCTGATTTTATGATCTTTTTGACAGTGAATTTAAAGAGCTGAGCTTCCACTGGTCCTTCATTTCATAATATTTTCTTCTTCAATAACTGTGTGCCACTGTTGAAAGGATGCTGATAGATTATAATAGGATGGATGTGTCTGACTATCTCTTTTTTTTTTTTTTCCTAAATAGTTCTTGCAAATTTTTGCCTCATATATGTATACACACACTCACACACATATTATATACACTCTGCCCTATCAAAATATATTCTTTTTTTCTGTGAGAGTTTCCAGTCTGTAATAAATTGTTGACCTAATTTTCATTTTACTTTAACTTACTTTTAATAGCTGTTTTGGTACTTATTCACTGTAAATTTATCCAAGCATCTTTAGACTCTGCAGGCTACATTGTTGAACTAATCTCAATGTTTCAACTGGTTAGCATCAGAGAATCTTGCCAATTCAAAACACTTTGGAGTTTGTGAGAAAATTGGAAAAACTATAGTTTTGCACAGCTTCCTTGCAAAGTAAACTAGAGACAATAAAATAAATGTTTGACCACAGAGGGAAATTTGTCTTTTTAACTTGCCTGAAACCTAATTATTCTGTAAGACAAAAATAAAACTATTCACAGGTCTGTGAACTAAGTTAATTTTTTAAGGTAGTATGTTAGGCTACCAGAGTCAGGCTGAAACAGCGTGATAAAAATAGTAGTATTGTGTTCTGATGAATTAAGACTTTTGAGTGAAGGCTGGATTGAGTCTCATGACTAGTTTCAGTCATCTGAAGGCACCCGAGTGAGACTCTGCAGTGGGACTTCCTCTTCTCTTTCCTTTGGCTATCCCCAGGGAAGCATCCAGGCTATGTCTCCGTAAAGTCAGTGGTGAGATAGATACTTCTAGATGGCAATTTAGCACATTAAAGATAAATAAAGATAGGTGTTTAAGATACATGGAAAATAATTGTCATTTGGAGGTATTTCTCTCATTTTACTATTAAAGACAAATCCTGTACAATTTCAATTGATAGTTGAAATTTTTTCCAGGAAACTGCTCCACTTGTTTTCTTGCAGTTTAATGCCTTGTTCAGCTTCATACAGAAAAAAATCCAGTGTAACTACAAAATAGAGCAAGCTCAGGAAAAAAAGATTCATTTTTCCACTCATTTAAATTTAGGTACTAATTCCATAATATTACATTTTATTCTTAATTCATTATTTCTGTGTCTTGCATCTGAAGCTCCTGGAATATAGCTTTACTTTGTCTTAATATTGTAATATTAGCCTATACAACCTTTGAGTTTTAAGGGTCTTGTTGTGTCCTTTATGATGCTACTAACCTTTTTTCACATGTTACTTGATTGGTAGATTTCATATTTGTCATTACTCTAGGTATTACCTCCTATTCCAAGGCAAATCTTTATTAACTTTACTATAACTGCTATTATTTATTATTTGCATGTATATATATATATATATATATATATATATATATATAATTGAAATACCTTATTTCTTTTAGATTTCTAACATATTGCTATTAAACACAATATCAGCAAATTAGGGCTTTGTGGTCAAAGCTTCTGTTGTTTTAATTATACAGTTTGAAAAGCATAAATCTCTTATAAAAAAATTCATCATCTATGAAAGAAAGAAATGATGAATTATTCAGTCTTTCTTAGTAAGATCATTGTAGGTGTATTCCCCATTCTACAGATTGTAGATAATCTTACTTTAAAATTCCCACAAGGTGCAATTTTTTCCTACCTATCTTAGCAGCCAGCATTACTTTCTCTTCAAGTTCATGATCACTGTTAGCCCTTTGAACCCAGTTTTAGTAGTATCATATGCTGA